>PDNC01000047.1:0-184339 GCA_002572885.1 Blastomyces parvus
AGCTTTGCCTGGTAATGATGGTAAGAGCGGGAGCAGTATAAACTACACGCCGCAGACACAACAACCTCCAGTAAATACAACACCTCCGACATCAACAACAACAACAACAACAACAACAACAACAACAACAACAACAACAACAACAACAACAACAAAAACACACAAAAAACACAAATACAACACCCTCCCCGCAGTCGACTCCATCGTCCTCGCCCGCGTCACCCGCGTCCAGAAGCGCCAAGCAACCCTCTCCATCCTCGTCGTCCTCGACGACAACCCCTCCTCCCCCTACTCCACAACAACCCCCCTCGACGACCTCCCCGCCTCCCTCCTCTCCACCACAAACGCGGACTCCCTCAACGCCGACGACCTCCGCTTCCAAGCGCTAATCCGCAAGGAAGACGTGCGCGCCGTCGAGAAGGACCGCGTCGTGATGGACGAGATGTTCCGCGTCGGCGATATCGTGCGGGCCGTGGTGATTTCGCTGGGCGATCAGAGCTTCTATTACTGCTCGACGGCGAGGAATGAGTTGGGCGTTGTGATGGGGAGGAGTGAGGAGGGGAACGTGCTTGTGCCGGTTAGTTGGAAGGAGATGGTTGATGGGAAGAGCGGGAGGAGGGAGGCGAGGAAAGTTGCTAGGCCATATTAAGAGGGGGGCCTTTTCTCTCTCTTTCTCTGTCTCTCTCTCGTTTTTTCTCTTTCATATCTATCAGGTTATGGGTTGTGGTTGTGCTATTGGGTCGGCCATATGGGTTAGAGTAGGTATCCTTCCGCTTGGGTTTACACCATAATCTTGTTTTTCGTCTGTCATGGGAAATGCGTACGCAACGTGGATGAATGGACAGAGGGAAAGTCCTTGTCGTCGAGCACAAAAGGGCGAGGTTTTAGAATACCATTTCATGATAGGCTAGAATCAACTACTGGGTGCTGCGGCAGATCTACAAATACAAATATTCCTATTTTGTGATGAGGTGGTCCGTTTCCTGGAACATGTTTGAAAAATATGCTTGATGCGGCAAGATATTACCATACATAATGATGTGCTTTTTCATCCGATATGCACAGCCATAGAACGGAAAGCCTAATGAACAGACATGCCAGATATAGCGTTTGAAAAATGGTCAGGGGCATAAGATTTAATTCTAGAGGGGTAATATTTTCTTCATTGTTTTTTTATATCCTTTTACCAAAGCCTTATATATGCAACAACTTTTAAAACAGCAGCATCCAAAATCAAACCACAACCATAAAACCCGAGCCAAAGGTAACCCACTATAAACTCACTCACGACCTTACCATGTTCTCCTAATCCCCAGACGATCACCGCTTCAACGTCTTCTGCTTCTCCGCATCCTTCACCAACTTCTTCCCCTTGACAACCAATCCCTTCCTACTCCTCACTCTATCCATATACCTCTTCGCCACATTCTCGCGATCCGCCAACTCGCCCAGATCTTCCAGTTCTTCCTCAGTCGCCGGCACCCAAAACGGGTCTTCGTCCAGCATTTCGAAACCAGCAAAGATGAGCTGTGGCGAGGCGGCGCCGGAGGTGCGTTTGCGGATCTCGTCGGAAAACCCGAAGGATTCGGCGACGGGGAGGAGAGAGAGGATGGTGAAGAAGGGTGTGCCTTCTTTCATTGTTTCGGAGAGGATGCGGCCTCGCCGTCGGGTTATGACGCCGTAGACGCGGCCGAGGACTTCGGCTGTTTGGGCGGGAGAGGTTTTGGTTAGTATGGGGGTTTGGATTTTTTTCTTTCGAGAGAGGGAGGGGATCTTATATTGTATAGGCCAAGGAATGCATGATATATAACTAATGGTTCGATTCCTAACTTACTTGATGCTTGTATCTCGCAGCTATACATGGCTAGGAGTAGTCGGGGGCTCCAATCGAGGAAGCCTCGCCAGACCGCGTCTCGCGTGGATTTTATCACTTCACCGGTAAGATGGCCGAGCTCTTGTTCTCCAGTCTCAGTCACGGAGACGTCCTCAATCAATACGGCAATGCCCTGGATAGGCTCGCTGCAGAGAGGTCCCTGGGCAGTGGCTAGTTGGAATGCATAGGAGATTTTATCGGAAAATAACCCCATGCTTCGTCGCTGGTGATCTGCTGAGGTTTGTGAGCCTGTTTCTTGTGCTCCGTGATCTTGGGGACTTCCGTTTGCGTTGTCAAGGAGTCTAGAAATTTTGGGGCAACGGTTAGCTTGTGTTGTCTATGAAGGATGTCTATGTTACACTTCGCACTCACAGTTTGTCGCATGAGCTCGTTGATGTGGAGTCGACGAGGATATTAGGACCTATCCGTCTTGGGCCAAACTCGACGATTCTATTTACGATATCCTTCCATATATCTCTTTCGTCTTTGGATTGATCAAAGGCACTCTGTAGCTCTTTCTTGAATTCTTCAAGTGAAAGGATCTTCGTAGCAACCGTGTCACCACTGCCGATATCACCTTCATCATCTATGTCGCCATGCTCGTTGTTCTCTTCCCTATTCTCACTAGCCCCGGTCCTTCTTTCTGCGTAGAATCGTTTGATCGTAGTTGCATGTTTGGTCAAGAACTCGGTGACTCCCGCAGGTAGCGGCAGTATCCTTAGCTGAATAGTTAGTTGCTTCGATGCTGAAACATTGAGAACTGTTCCTCGAGGCAAATCGGGATTCTTTGGCGGTGACATCTCTGGCGCATTTATTATAGTTTCGCGATACGGCACTATTGCTTCTCCGGCTTGGATTTCGCATTTGGCAAACCGTTCTCGTAAATCTTTAAGGCATCGCTCGAGATGAAGTTCCCCAGCAGTGAGAATAACATGCTCTCCACTCGGAAGAACTTCGTACACCGCACAAGGATCGCTCTTCTCCAGCAGCTTAAGGCCATTGATCATCTTATTCAAATCTGAGGGGTTGGTTGGTTCGAGAGCAACGCGAACAATGGGAGGACTGGACAACGTTACTCCCGCCAGGTTCACGGCTCCCTCAAGCTGGCTGCACAGCGTTCCAGTTTTGAGGAGATGGCCTTCCATACCAGCAATGCCAAAGACAACACCGGCGGGGACACTCTGCAAGCTTTCTAAGTTTCGTCCCATAAACAAGTAAAGCGCTTTTACTTCCACCCTTTGTGGCGTAGGTGAAGCATGGGGGTGTGACGGGGAATATTTAGGGGGTATAACATAGATGGAATCTCCAACTGAGAGCCTGCCGGAATAGAGGCGCGCAAAGCCAATGAGGTGCTCTGGATCTCCGTTCTCTTCAACCGTATTTAGACCACTATCTTCCACGCTCGCATTCTCGAGAGAGGATGTTACTTGGGCGAAGCTATCTGTGCCTTGGTCTCCGTTGCTCTGGGCCTGTAATCTTGCTATCTCCTCTCGTTTTTTCCGTGCCAGGTCCCGTGCTTCCTCTGCGCTTAACATACCTCCAGGTCGCCGTGTATTTTGGGGGAGTTCACTTTCAGGTATTGAAACCATTTTGCTGACGTATGCCACTACTGGGTCATCTTTTCCTGCTTTAAAGCTTACCATCGCATCGCGAATATTGGAAGCAATTGCCTCAGAACCAGGGGAGGCTTCAATCATGCTAGGAAGCCTAGCTGCTTGCGCGACTGGGGGACTAGGAAGGTATTCGATCACAGACACTAGCACCGCTGTAGATAGGGGAAGCCACGACGAAAATATTGCCATGAGGATATTCCTTGGATCCCGTGAGCGCAACACATGCGCAGGGAGAGTTATTCCGAGTGATTTGGTTATTTTTTCCAAAAGTGCGGGATCACTAGCCAACGTCCGTTAGTTCATAAGAGTTACTGAATGAGAGGAGGCACATCTTTCCTACCCTTTGTCCTGTCCACCACCCGTCGTCGCATTGTAAACTGCCCATATAGTTTCCAGAACCAGTTGAACAAACAACGGCTTCAAATTCCGCCCCTTTAGATGTTTTTGCCCAATGACTCGTTTGGTTTTCGGATCAAGATAGAAATCGCCCCACAGTACTTTTTCCAAAAGAGATCTTTTAAATCCAAGCTTTTTCTCATACAAGCCAGCAAATTGCCGTATGGTGAACGCCCACCCGTCAGTTGCGCTGCAGAAAATGACATTGTTTTTTTCTGGAGCAAAGTAAAGATCCTCATCATCACGCTCTTCGAATTGACCTTCAGTTGAATCGGGTTGCGAGGCTGTATCAGCCGTGCTATCCGCCCGCTGTGTCGTCTGGCCATTTTCTTTGCTAGTAGCTGCGTTTACTCGTTCTTCCATTTTCTCCCGCCACTGCAGGTCTTCCTCCATACGCTCTCCTTGGTAGAAGCTTCCAATGACGGCATTTACTTGCTCCAGCACTTTGCTGATGTGTAAATATGCTTCTGCGGGTGTCATTTTCAGCTCTGTAACCAATCGATCTAACTTGTTGATAACCAGGATTGGTTTCAGATGCTCAACCCATGTGTGTCGCAGCACAGTAACGGTTTGACTGCAAACGCCCTCAACAGCGTCTACTAAAACAAGCGCACCGTCACATAGCCGAGAAGCCGTGGAAACCTCGCTACTGAAATCGATGTGACCAGGCGAGTCGATTAAATTGATCAGGTATTCTTTCTGTTCAGGATCCGCGTCTTTGGAAGCTCTTCTTAGCATAGAAAAATAAAGTGATATGGCAGACGACTCCATCGTGATTCCTCGCAGCTGCTCATCGGGGCGGGAGTCCAGATAACGGATTTTCCCCGCCATCTTCGGCGAAATGATACCATTTGTAGCAATCAGACTGTCTGTCAAGGACGTCTTTCCGTGATCCTATACAGCGAACAAATCTCAATAGCTGATCCTCAGATAACGAGGACTTTTGGTTCACTTACGACATGTGCAAGGATGCATATCTGCCAAAAATGTCAGCCCATGTCCAAGTATGGTAATTTGAGTATGTTTAGGTGGGGATTTCAAAAAAGGAGGGGTGTTTTGATAACGGGGAGGGGGTAGGCATGCATTTCTAACATCTTCCGCCTTCTGCTGAAGGCGGACAAGATCTTCCAAATTAACTACAGGCATCGTGACATCTGGTCACCCCAGACATACAGTGGGGTATCTGTTAGAGGGTAATGTAGAGGATTGGTAGGAGTTGCAAGCAAAAATGGTAGTCCTTAAGTGTACCCGCACCCTGCTCAGGCTGGAAAAGGTCTTCGTACGTTCAAGAACTAATATTCGCTCTTCTTAGTCTTCTAGACCTAGTATCATATGTCAAACCAAATAAAATAAATCCAGGCAGCAACCGCTCTATTTTCTTTTGGCTCCAAATCATTCCTGGGTTGATAATTTGATAGATGCGCTGAGCCTTTTATATGCAGATTAGTCATCTTGCTTCGGTGCCACCATGCGCTGTGGGGCCGCATGGTCCACCGTAGTGATCTCATGTTGCGGCAGAACTATGAACGGCTTCGGGGCGGGAAACGTTCTTGCGGTAGAATAGAAAAGCTAATTAAATTTATATTTTTCATGTGCTTCATATGTCTAAACTAACTAGAGAGCTCAGCGTACAAGAAATCTGAATTGGTAAACATGATGTTAAATATGTTCAGGCGGAGCATCTCATTCGTCATCGTCAAATGAAAGCTTAATCTTCTTTTTCAGCTTCGGTTTCCGTGATGCTGGAGGTTTGCGGGTGGCATCTTCAGCTGCATCTTCTCCAATTACTCTAGCTTGCTTTCGTTTTTTTGCGCCACCAATCTCCGCAAAATGTTGTTTTTGTTTGTCCTTGGGGCCCTGTGGTTCTTCTTGCTCGCCGCCATCTCCTGTATCATTTGTTGGCCTTGCTTTCTCATTCTCATTTCCATTATTTCCAGAGCTTATCCCTATTGTGTTGTCGCTATCCCCTCTCACCAACGCTTCGTATTCCTCCTTGGAAATTATCTCGTTGCTCCCCTCGTCCACATACGTAGGAGCGTCATCATCGTCAGCATCCTTCTTTTTGGTAGGACGTGGGCTTGGTCTATCATTTCGAAAACCACTTCCATCGCCGTATTCACTTCTCAACTTTCGAAGGAATGCAGGTTCATTTTTCTCTATATATGGTTGTTAGAAAGGAAAAGAATGGTCGACGAGAGGTCGATGGCAACCAGGGCAAAGCGCACCATAACTTAGGTTCTTCGCATTGAAACTCATTATATGTAGATGTACACGAGGGCCAAAACGACCCTCGAGAGTTTAAGTTTCAGGTGTGCAAGGAATGAAGCGTTGGAAGACAATTCATTTCTTCAGATCTTCCTATCCTAGCGGGGGAAGTAGTGGTCCACGGTCGGGAGTATCAAAGTATAAAAATTGTATACAGTGAACGTCGTATGAATCTCAACAGTAATAGCGTAGGCTTTCCTGGTCAAATAGTCAAGCATTTCGCGGTTGACTTAGAAGAGATTGGTATGGACGTGTACATGCATGTATGGACATAGTTGCCGTGGTGGACGAAATGTCTTGCGCCGCTCAGAGCTCCTTATCTGATCGCCGGAGCGGAACCACATATGTTCCGAGCTTGTAGCCCGAAGAAACTCAGCCAGACCAACACGCATATTTACGTCTCTGGCGGCATTCCACACGCTAATTCCCTGACTGAACAAGACAATTAACCATGCTGTGCGCAAGTGAGTCTGCTGCTTAGTCGATATATCTCTTTTGAAAGCTTGCTAATTTCTCTCCTTAGTCTCCGGAGAAGCTCCTCAGGTGCCTGTGGTTTCGCGTAAAAGCGGTACGTAGCTCTGCTCATCGTTGGCTTCGAACCATGCTAACATGCTAATATTGACGCAGGCAATGTCTTCGAGAAGCGTCTCATCGAGGCGTACATTTCGGAGAATGGCAAAGACCCAGTTACTGGAGAAGACCTTAGTGTCGAGGACCTACTAGAACTCAAATCGGCCCATGTAGTCCGACCACGCCCACCTACTCTCACATCCATTCCATCCCTCCTGGGGGTTTTCCAGGAAGAATGGGATGCCCTCGCACTTGAAACGTATACTTTGAAACAAACCCTGGCTCAGACCCGACAAGAGCTCAGTACGGCGCTATACCAACACGATGCAGCCGTCAGGGTCATCGCAAGACTGACAAAGGAAAGAGATGAGGCTCGCGACGCCTTGTCGAAAGTGTCAGTCGGTGCGGCTCGCGCTCCGAGCAATGGCGATGCTATGCAAGTAGATACTGGCTTGCCACCGGCTATTATTGCTAGGATAGATGCCACACAAGAACAGTATGTTCCCTCTGCTTTGTAGCTTAGGCTGTCGCCAGAGTTGGTATTAATGTAGCATAGGTTATCGAAAACGCGCCGCAAACGGACGGTTCCGGAAGAATGGGCTACTGCAGAAACTATACAAGAGTTCAAACCCACTGATATCTCTGAGCCCCTTTATCCTGGCGGGAAGGCCTTATCCCTCGATCCCTCGGGTGATTTCGCCTTGGTTGGGGGTGTTGATGGTGTAGCTGGGATATATTCGCTGGCTGAGAAACGGATAGTATCATCTCTGAAAGTGGGGAGTGCTGTTACAGATGCGGTATGGATAGGGACCAAGGCAGCTGTTGCGACTTCCGCGGGCTCAGTAAAAATATTCGAGAACGGGACGGAGGTTGCCAGCTTTAGTTCACATGCCGGTGAGGTTACTTCATTGGCAACACACGCTACGGGTGATATAATTGCATCCGTGGGCGTGGATAAAAGCTATGTGCTCTACGATCTTGCCGCCAATTCTGTCATTACCCAAATCTACAGTGACGCTGGTACGTATTTACCCTGTTGAATTATCTTTTATTGTTGCTGACGCTATCCTGCAGGCTTAACCTGTGTTAAGTTCCACCCTGATGGCCATCTCGTCGCTGCCGGTGGTGCTGACGGCCAAATTAAAATTTTCGACGTCAAAACCGGAACCAGCGCAGCTAATTTCAGTGCCGGCAGTCCGCTCAAAGCGCTGTTCTTCTCAGAGAATGGCACTTGGCTAGCATCCGTAACTGAAAACTCTTCCACGGTTTCAATATGGGATTTGCGCAAGTCAGCGGAGATCAAGGTGCTGGAAACAGGAAACCGTGTAGATTCCATCAGCTGGGACTACACTGGACAATTCTTATTGACTGGAGGACCGAACGGAGTGACAGTACAGCAATATTCCAAAGCGTCCAAAAAATGGTCAGAGCCTCTGCGAAGCGCGGTACCTGCTGTTGCAGCAGAGTGGAGAAAATCGGCGCAGGGCATTGTGGCGCTGAACGGCGACGGCGTTCTTACAGTGGTGGAAGCAAAGCCATGATAGCAGAATCCTGTTTCTTTAGTCATTTGTATTCTAATATTTCATTTTCATTGTGTTCTGAAAGTGCTGGCGCCAGGGTTTAGTCAATAAATACACGTGAATTTCCAGGGTTCTTTATATAAATTCCAAGCAAGGCGTTCGCACCTTGGTCAATACGAGAAACTAATGACATATGAACCACGATTTATATGCACAGCGGGCCTAAAACACGCTTAGTTATCCCATTGAGCCGCTGTCAGCGTCCGCCATTGTGGTCGCTTTGCTCGAGTTCTGTGGTCACTGGTTGGGAGCGGCTTGCATCTTCGCCGAAAGCTCGACCAAGGCATAGGCTTGGAACCGCTGGACACCACCACCGCCGCTGCACCACTCTCTCTATCCCCATCTGACCTGGACAACCTTTTCTCGCAACCCCTCACCCATTTCCAACCACCACACGTTCAACCACGCCTTTCTACTACTCTCTCTCTCCTAGTCAAGTATTTATCATGAATGGTGACCCGAATATTCAACTTTTGACTGCCCGACAGTCGAGAAAAGTAAGCAACCCCCCCAGTCGTCACTCCCGCTACTCTTTGGCCACTGCCGCTAGCATTCACCACCGCTGCGATATCACCTTTTGCTAACTCTTTTCTTTCGTGATTGATTATAGCGCCCGCATCATGAGATGATAGATTCGCGTTCTGAAAGCCGGAGCACATCTCCATGGGATTACGCAGAGCCATCCGGTTCGAATCGGGGGACCCAGGTCTTCTCTAATCATAGACCAACCCTTCCGCCCCTACCACGCATGAGATTTCCAGGCGACGGCTACGATTTCAGAAGACCAGTCATGGCGACCGCATCAGCCCCTAATTCGTCCCCTCCTCCTCCTCTTCCTCATCAAGAAAACGTTATCGATTTGACAGATGAGCCTGATAACGTCCTGTCAGACAGAGCCACTCGGACACCTCTACGACAAGCAGCCAGCCGGAATACACGTCCACCTCGATTTGGAAGAAATATTATGGCAGATGTTGTTGACCTGGAGGAGGAGCCAACTACAAACGAGCCCCAGCAGTTTTCAAGCCCAGAAGTACAGTTCATAGGCACTCAAATACGTCCGGTGGAAGAAGGCCGCCAGAATGAGAATAATCGCCGGAATCGAGAAGCCCCTCCTATATTTAGACGCTCTAATCTCGAGGATATGATGAGGAGAATTAGCGCAAACGGGCCCCCTTCGTCATACCTGCAGCGGCAGCAGCAAACAATCCGAGAAGAAATGGGCTTGAGGAGCCGCAACCTTGCACGTAGCTTTCCTGCCACCATTGCTTCGTTGTGGATCGGAGCGCCCCCTCAGGTTGAAGTAGAGGATGATTTCCCCATTGAATTGAATTACAGAACGGCTGGATTCGAGTCGGGTGAGACACGACGAACACCCGCGTATGTGGCTCCGTCTGCGCCGCCACCAGGGTTTACAACGACTGTGGGGGAGAATGAGGTTGTGGTTTGTCCAAACTGTGACCATGAGCTAGGGACTGGTGACGATGCAGACCAGAGGCAAATATGGGTGGCTAAGCCATGTGGGCATGTACGATTGAATCTGTCCCTTTTTTCTCTTTTGAAATCTCACGTTGCCGTCATCAAAACAGCATTCACTAACTATATTCATAGGTGTATTGTGGCCAATGTACGAAAAACCGCGCGCGTTCGAGAAAGCGGGCAGACAGTGCCATCTCTCCGAAAACGAAACCATTCGCGAAATGCGTCGTACCCGACTGTGGCAAGACGGTTAGCCAACCTAAAGCGATGTTTCAAATATTTCTCTAGGCTTGTTCATCTTTTTCTATCTTCTTTTTCCCTTGTTGGCATACATCTTTCCCTTTTATTCTCTTTCTGTTACAAGCATAGCGAAGGTATGGAACTGCATAATGATTTGTATGTACATATATTACCATTCTAAGGAGTAGGACACACTGAGATTTTTATGTTTTATTGTAGCTGCGATGTTACATGATAATGATTTCAATGATTTGGTTAATCCCTGTGCATTTTTACTTGCTTATGGAGGATTTGAATGCTACAACTCTTGAAACGTAATACGTAGGGGTGATTAGTAGGCGATCAACCGCGAGAGAAGATGAACCGCTCGTCAATTGGAGGTTTTTTTGAACCTTTTAGAGCTGCTAATATACATATAGAGAAATACAAGACGTTCCAGTCTATGTGACCAATCCAATCCATAACTAAAGCAAATATACTCCCAAATTAAACAACGAAATAAAATGCAAAATGCGCACACACAAAACAATAGCTATACACAATCCCTCAGATTCCGGCCCTATTGATCTGCGAATTTTTCATAAAACCCCATTTCCTTCTCAAAGACCAACGCGGCCCAACACACCACCAAACATGACGTATATCCATTCGTAATCCCATCTCGTCCCGTCCTACCCTAGATCATACCGTCTTGACATCGCCATGATAAGGACTCCAAATGCCTCTCACACTCTCATTCAAACTGGACACAGGCTTCCTGACTCTCTTCAGCTTCTCCCCGCTAGCCTCCTTGAGCAGCAAAGCTTTCGCTAGGACCTGCTCTTTCTCGAGGTTGCGGACGCACACGGCCTTTTCACGGCCGTTGACGTAGTAGCCTTTGATCACTGGGTGCTTTTTCGGCCGGGGGGATACGCGGATTTCTATCTGTGGGTTTGCGGCGGCGAAGGAGGGGAGGGTGTATTTGAGAAATGCACTGGTGGAAGGGGGAATTGTTAGCTGCGAACTCTCGAGACTCCGATTTTTCTGCGTGAATGGTCTTTGTTTGTTCTCGCTTTTTTCTTTCTTGCTTCGCTGAGGAAACTAGGACGGAACTCACTTCATCCCTCTTGAGCTACCAGCCCAGTCGCAATAATGGAAATCGAGCCGTTTGCACTGGAGGATAAATGCGCCTACGCCATTCTGCGCAGTTGAAATTCATTAGTCTCGGTGAATTTCCCATTGTAGAGAGAGAAGTAACACATACTCGGCTGGCAGCCACTGTTCGGATTCCTTGGATAGGCATTGCTGTGGTTGCTGCTTTTCTATTCAACCATCCGAGCAACGATGCTGTGAAACTCCGTTGGACGATGTTCGATTTTGATATGCAAGAGAAGCAGATAGACGCTGATTGGCTGCGGGGGGCACCCTGATTAGTCATTTCTCGTTTTCCTGGACTAGTCCCGATATAGTAAGGTTGTTATTGCACGCGCAGATTTGATGCCCAGCCTAATTGCCTTACTCAGCAGTTCTCCTTAGCAAAAGTCATTTCTGCTGCGGATGGAGCCAACCGCAACCAGCAAATGTTGATACCAGTCTGCTCTGAACACCACCTCTCTCCGCGTGCTGAGTCGCTATCCTTTAGACCCGTAATATCCTCCTAGCGGATAAGGGGCGGGGAAGATACAGTCGCTCTATTCTCTGGAGACAGCGCTTCGTGTGCAGGAGCCATGACTGACAAGCTCCCGCCAAACCTGCTCGCGCTCTTCGCGCCTCGTCCCCCCCTGCGCTATATCCCTCCTGCTGATCGCGCCCCGGATGACATTCAACCAAGCAAGATCGGTGGAGTGGCAGAGTTCGTCGATGAACTACAGAAATATGGTGAAGAGGTGCCCTACAATGCCACTGAGAGCTGGCTTCAGCGGAAGGCGAGGCTGAAAGAGGAGAGGAAAGCAAATCTTGAAAGACACCTAACTGAGGGTCTTACGCAGTGTATGTGTTTGTGTTCCAAGTTTTTAACTATGAACCCCCCTGGCATATAAGGTGTCTATCAGAGTCTTACTGACGCGCTTTTCTTGTTTCGAACCTCACAGATAACCCCAATGAGGACCCTCAAGTCCGGGGTGATGCTTTTAAGACGCTGTTCGTGTCGCGGCTTAGCTACGACGTGACAGAAGCTGATTTGGAACGGGAGTTTGGCCGTTTCGGTCCGATCGAACGGGTATGTCCTCATTCCGCAATCAAAGTACTTCTTGACAGAAAATAGGGGTATAAGAGCTGACATATGCAAATCCGTACCTACCAGATTCGAATTGTCGTAGATACTCACAATCCAAAGAAGAACCCTAAGAAACCACACAGAGGCTATGCTTTTATTGTCTATGAGCGTGAGCAGGATATGAAGGGTACAGAATCCCAAGCACTGCAAAATCCCCTCCCCTTTCCCGCCCTTCAAGTTTTCTAGTGACTCCTTTTCTTTCTTTCCTTTTCTATTCCCTTCAACAATCCCCGCCGGAGTTATGAGGCAAGGTAATCAGATCCATAACTAATGCTATCGGAAATTTACTTGGGTACGTGTAGCGGCCTACAAAGAGACAGATGGTATCCGTATCAAAGACCGCCGCGTATTAGTCGATGTTGAGCGCGGTCGTACAGTCAAAGGCTGGAAGCCACGCCGGTTTGGCGGTGGTCTAGGTGGGAGAGGATATACGAAATCCATGCCGGCCCGTCCAATGGGTCCTGGTAGCTTCGCGCCCTCCGGACCAGGTGGGTTCCGCGGCGGTGGCTTTGGCGGGAGAGGTGGATTCCGTGGTGGGTTCCGTGGCGACCGTGGATTTGGCGGACGGGGTGGTATTGGATACCAGGGCGGGCCAGGTGGCCGCAGCGGATTTGGTCCCTCAAATGGAATTGGTGGCCAGCCACCGCCAAATGCGCCTTCAGGTCCAGGCGGAGGACGCAGTGGAGGTTTTGGAGGTGGTGCAAATGGACATGATGGTATGGGTGGGTATGGTGATTCTAGACGAGGTGGTGCCTATGATGATAGAGCAGGACATCGTGGAGGTGGCAGGCATGAACGAGAAGCTCGCGGTATAACTGGAAGCAATCGTGAGCCGGTAAGACCCCGTGATGGATTTGGGGACCGTGACCGTGACCGTGACAGAGACCGGGACCGGGGTGGAGACCGTGGTAGAGGAGGTGATAGGGACAAAGACCGCGATTACCGAGACAGAGACCGCGACTACCGAGACAGAGACCGCGATCGCGATCGGGACAGAGATAGATACGGGCGACGGGATGATGAGTATTCCCGAAAACGACATCACGAAAGCGACGATTACGATGACCCCCGCAGCAAAAGGAGATACTGAACACCCTATTTTCTCATTCTACAACAACGGTTTGTTGGTGGGTATCTTCAGTGCTTCGATTTTCTCTTTGACCCAATTTCGTCCGTCCAGGGTAAGGTCGATGTATTCGCGAAAGCAATCATTTATCCGTTGGGCTGGTATTGTTATAAAATCTTCTACTATCCAAGATGACGACAACGCCGATTGCGAACCCTTCACGCCCGCAGCACTTTTCATAGAACTTTTAATTTCTCGCCATCAATCGATCCGTAGCCATACTCCCACTAGGTCATATCTTGTCGGCTCGATTGGATGGATTTGTATGATTTTCTTATATTTCTCCGTCGTTCCCCGTACCTCAGGGGCACCGCGGGCCTTTCCTTTTCCCTATTTCCTTTGTTTGTTTCACTCTTGGTTGTTTTGGTGGGTAAGTATGTACTTTAGGGCCGGCCGGGAATGAAATGTGGAAGAAAGAATGAAACAAGGAATGTATGAGGGAGAAAGAGAAAGAAATGGTGTTCCTGAAGGAAGTTCGAGGTAAGATCGGGTAAGGCTATTTGGCTAGTCTAAATATTCTTCGCATTGATCTTTCGCATGTTGTGCGAATAGCTCTGTCTGCTCGTGGTTCTGCTTATATTGTTGTGTCTGCTTTGATATCTATGGTTTTTACTTTACATTAACCTGTACTCACGTTGACCATTTTTCATGATAGGTAATTTGGGATTCATTGTAGAGGAAGAAGGCAGTCATCATGATTTATTTTTATAGGAAGATTTTTGCGCATCTTGAAATTCTTCGCACTTTTCTAGACTCCCAAAAATGACATCCTCAAAGTCAGTAATCCCATAGAAAAGCATGCGAGAGGAACTGCAACGAGGTCAAAATAAAATTAAGAAAAAAAGACACAAAACATAAACGCCTGTACTCTAACTCCATGATCATGCCGCGTCAGGATATCCCGTTTCTATCCTCCGCATTCATATCAACAAGATTAGCAACCTCTTGATCTCTAGCCAGGGAATAAAAATAAAATAAACCATCAAGATCAGCCCTCCATATCCTGATCCTTCTTCTCCAAAATAACAATAGACCCATCCTCCCGATTCCACTGCGCTTTCATATCGACTTTAAACTCCGCAACCGCCACCCCAAATATCTTCAGCAGCGTCGTTTGTCTCGAATCCAAGGTCTCCCCAGCCTTGCACACCTGATACCCATCCCCATCCATCTCCAACACAACCTTACCCGCAATCAGTCTCGTCGGCACACCCAGCTTCCGCAGCGTCGGCTCAATCGTGTGGCTGAGCGGCTCGTCCAGGTTGGTGGACACCTCGCCCGCACGTGAATATACGATGCCGCTGGGGATCGTGAAGGAGCGGGGTGTGACGGTGCCGGCGCGCGCGAAGTCGATGGGGTGGAATGAGTCAAAGAAATCGAGGACGGATTGGGGCGAGCGGGAGGTGAAGAGGAGGCCGACGGCGCCGGTTAGGTAGGGGGATAGTTTTTCGAGATTGGGGGCACAGGCGGTCTCGGGGGTGTTGCCGAGGGCGACGGCCATTACTTTTGTTTTTCCGAAGAAGAGGCTGGCGGGGTTGTTAGATATGCATACACAGGTATATATATTATGTGTGGTGAGGGGATGGGGGTGGGGGTGGGATATACATACCGGGAATCAGCAAACTCGGTCCGCACGTCCTTTAAATATGTATTCCGCATGTTATCGACCGAGAATAAGAAGATATGATCATATTGGGTGACAGCCGTTTGGATATTGGCAAACAGTCTTCTTGTCTGTTCCTTGTGGGACTTTTTGGCGACTTTGGACTCATGGACCAACCGTGCCCGCTTGGAGATAGGCATGATGTGCGAGTAAGTGTTTTGTGTGCGTGCGTGCGCAGGTGTGGCAGTGAAGCTGTCGCACTTTGGACTGTGGAATATCGAGAGGGCTAAAGGACTAGATGGACGGAAATGTATATACTTTAATCCCTCTCTCCGTCTCTCTAGTAGCTTTTTCTTTCTCTCGTCTCCGTCGGATTTTTGCAGATTTTCCTACTTTTTTATTTTTTGGCTGATATCAAAAACTAAACACTCTCGGGGGCGGAACAACATTGATACGGGCGAGATAGCGCTAGTCCCCACTGGGAAATGAGCTACCATTAGATAAGCATCCGGCTGCCATCGCGGTCTTTGGGCGCGGAGGAACGAACGAGATACATAAGTGAACAGCAGAGTCGACGGAGGACGGATTAAGGGATGCAATGGGTATTCTGTATATTCGCCATTCCTACATGTGTACATACATGGCCTCCCGCACGCCGATGAATGACCCATAGAGATCGGTACTGCCTGTCTCTTAATTCCCAACATGCGTGATTTCATGGACTACATCCAGCTTGCATTCTACGATGCTTCCAAGTGGAACCGCGACAATTCCTACTCACAGCTGACAACGACGGCGAATGGTATGTTGTAGCAAAAGAATCTCTCCGCCGTGATTTTTCTACCTAGTATTGTATACACCATGTACGGTGCGCTTATATCATTTTCACAGCGCTCCTCGATTTCTCCACGCCTGAACGGCTGAAAGTGAATCTATCATCACTCTCAACCCCCCATTTCGCGACGACATATACCCTCGGTACGGTGGGATTAATAGATGGCTCTATATCCTATTTATTCACAACAGTTCCACTTCACGATACCCCCAGCCGAAGCACTTTGATACCTCTCCGCAAACTCGTCCCTGGCTACCGACAGATATACCCCCCTTCTCTTCCCCTTGCGTTCCCGGCAGCAGATGGACGAGACGGAGATCCAGCAATCGGTGACAGCGAGGAGGAACTGAAGAAGAAAGCCACGTTACTACATGCGACACTGCATCTCCCGCCTCCGACTACGCTTACAGGGTCCTTCCTCCGCCGTTTGTCTCCCACTACCCAACTCTCCCTTGCGTTTTGTTCTAGCCGGGCCCCCGCATCCAAGTCCGCACCCCAGGCAACATTGGTTACTCAGATATTACACGATACTGGAAAATACAGCTCGGAATTTCTATTCAGCACGGACAATGCGCTATTTGGGTTCAAGGGGCTCTGGAACTTCGGGCCGGATCCCAGGAAACAGAATCAGCACGGTACAGACCCCACGCGGGAGCCATGCCGGTCTTTACTCTCCCTCCTTTCAGCGGGTGGGGAGGTGTATTATTCTCCCGTTTCTTCCGTCGTAGGTCTGTCTACCGGTCTACGATTTACTACATTACCCGCCGCCACCGAAAACCGGCACTCCACATTCCCTTATACCTTAACATTGACATTAACCCCCCTAACCGGCTCCATGTCGACGACATATTCACTCCTCGCCTCCCCAAATCTCGCATTCAGCTCCCGCTTCGGCTTTAACGTCTACAGCTGGGAGAGCGAGATGGTAGCCGGCTGCGAATTATGGCGCCGGAGCAAAAAGCTACAGGCGTTGCACAGAGACTCTTCTCCGCTTTTTGCTGTAGACGATTTGACCTGGGCGAGACGCAAAATGGGCTTACCAGACACTGCAGCCTCCGTGCATCCCGAGCGTGATGATCTTGCAGGCATCCAACGCGATGACCATCATCACATACATCATCGTCATCATTACCAGAGTCCCCACGCTTCTGATTCGGTAATTAAGGTCCGGGTCGACCAGTCCTGGAATATCCGTGCATTGTGGGAAGGCCGGGTGAAAGAGCTCGTTGTGAGTGCTGGTGTTGCGCTGGGGCCGACGTCGCGCTCGTCGCTGTCCTATGCGTCTTTAGCTGCTGCGAGCGGCGCCGGCACTGCTGGTGGCCTGAGCTCGTATGGGTGGAAGAGTGTTGGTGTGTCGGTACTATACTCGTCATGAATGATGAAGAGATATAGTGCTATCACACGTGGATTTTTGATGGCCTTGTTGAGTATTTATATTATTATTATTCCCTGGGCGTGGTCATGCCGGGGGTCATTTCAGATGTCTCAGCGTTATGGTTATGGCTGCTCATTTATGTATATAATTGTTCTATATCCCGCGTATTTCACATAAGTAATTTTGGCGCCTTGAGCGAACGGCCTACATTGGAAAATGGTTCGTTACTGTCTCTGATTACCAAATCTACGGGCTACAACGAGGTTTCGCAAAACATGCTGCGGTTGCCACTCTTATACCTTGGATGACAACTTGATTCGAAGCTATATCTAAAGTAGACTTGGCAAGGTTTGGTGAGTGGGGAGATCCCCTTCTCCGTACCAATTCTTCCTCACTGGGCGCTTTGGGATCTGATTGTTAAGATGGTTAAGAATAATATGAGGACGATATTCCATTTTTCCGGATATTTGCCCTGGTGGTATATTTTCTGCCACTGATCGTACCAAGGTCAACCAGCTTCTCTCCCCAGTATGACGTTTTGAGTTTAGCATCCCCGCTATCTTCCCAGACTGACTGGCTCTCGAGTCTCCGCACCAGATTGCGAATGTTAGAATCAATGAGGCTCCCATTCGTTGGGTGGATGTGGTCAGTCCATGTCTGAGGCTAAAATTGCCTGCAGCCAGGGTCTGTGCAGGTCAGTTGATAAAACCTGATGTCGGGATGACAGTCCTGACAGCATTGACAGGACCGACGCCATGCCAGAGCCAGACCCCGGTAGCGTGCAGCTAGCAGGTTTAGCGGCTTGTTTAACAGCGATTGAGCACTGAGCAGCGGTTGGAGCACTCCAGGGCTCGCCCTCGGGGCTTGAAGTCTTGAACTGGCCAAATGGTGGGGAACCATGCCCAGGACTCGGCGTTACTTGTGTTGTAGCACTGTAGCAGTTACAAGTTTTAGCCGTCATCCTTGCGACTTCCCGTGCTCGATAAGGAGCCGTGCTCCCGGGTATTATTTGCGATTTGGACCTTGGTGGAGTAAAAGAACTAAACCTAGGTAGCTGAAGCAGCTTTGTAGCACCCGTTAATAGTTATCACACCGCGAACAGTCAATCAAACCTCAGAAACAATGAAAATAGGTCAAAGAACGGGAAAACGGGATTGTCAATTTCACCTCTTTCATGCATATCTCCCTCGTAGACTCGGCCAACAGAGATTTATGTGGTAGAATATGTATCTGCATCGGCTCACAGGCGGGCGCTCACATCGTCACACCAGGCCGGTTATTTAGATCCTGTTCAACCTCGCGCGGCTGCCGAAGACAAAGGGCGAAATATAGCAGACAAATGGGCACAAAAATACGAACAGTCATATTAAATAACCATAAAAAATAAATCCACCGCCATTTGTAACCGGCAACACCCCCAAGTGCGAGTGTCTGGATGTATGCGTGCGCGTTGACTGAATCTGCTGTTTTGCCTCATGTAGTTGCTGGATAGAAAAACCAAAATACGTCAAAATATTCTCAACTTGGCAAATGGTAACTACTCTTCGTCCCTTCAACACGCCCCTCCAACGCCTCCCATTGTCCTCCTCAACCCTCGCCAGCTGGATAGAGAGTCCTCGCTTTGCCTCCAGTGTCTGATTGCTTGTTTTTTCCCTCTGTTTCATTTTTCACTCTGCTTCGCCGCCTTGAAACCCTGAATTGTGTGCCTTTTGCCCGCATCCAGCCTCATACTGCATATCGCCTGAACTCCAGCAACACCGGCAACAGCAGCGAACATTGTCTATTGAAGCCTGCTCGAGTTCGAGTTCATGTCTATGTCCTCTTCCTCCGCCACTGCTGCCACAGTCCCCCCCTCCGAGTCCTCGTCCGCGCGCCCCAGCCGTCTGCGCCGCCTGAGCAACCTGAGAGCATACACCCATTCCAGCGGCCACCGCTCGTATCGAAATAGCCTGACCCGAGCTGTTGGCTTGTCGTCGCATTCTGCTACTCCTTCAGGCTCGTCTGCTGCAGACGCTGCGCCGGCTACTGACACTACTGCCCCTCCTGCGACTGCTGCTGCTACGACGACGACGACTCATCCTCCTCCTACTACTACGACTGCAAGCACCAGTACATGTACTACAGCTGCTCCTCCCACCGAATCAGCACCCGTCCGCCGCCCATGTCCCGAGACTGAGACGTCAAGGCTCTCTACGAACCTTTCCGCACAAAGTGAGAGCTCATCCAGCTCAGACCTTCACTCCCACGCTCCCTCTTCGTCTGCTTCTTCACATTCTACCCCGTCCAACGACCCGGAGTCGTCAGAGCCGCAGCCAGCATCCGGCATGGTGCGACATCGGAATATGCCACGCATAGATTTGCTTGGAGCAGACCGGGACCTGTCGCAGCACTCGTCACCCACGCCTTCGACTTGTCCAAATAATCTCAGTGAGACCCGTCCTGAAAGCTCGGCTGATATTCCTCAGAACACCACACCAGGGAACACGGAGTCTCCCAGTAGACGAACAGACACTACTCCACAGCCTTCCCCAGATGCCGGGTCGAAATCCGATCAACCAAAGCCTACAATACGGTTCTATGCATATCAGGACCCTCATCAGAACTCAAGGCCCTCGTTACCTTTCACAACCACCTCACGAACATTGCCAGATGAATCCTCTATAATTCGAGTGGGCCGGTATTCAGAGCGGGATGGCATTCCCCTCCACAATCCCACGGAGCCATCCGATGCACCCATTGGCTTCAAATCCAAAGTCGTGAGCAGGAGACACTGCGAGTTTTCATTCGTTAATGGACAATGGCATATTCGAGACGTAGGGAGCTCGTCAGGGACTTTCTTGAATCACATGCGGCTGAGCCAACCCAACATGTCGTCCAGGCTGTATGCCATTAGAGATGGCGACATTCTGCAACTAGGAATTGATTTTAGGGGCGGGGAGGAAATGATCTTTAGATGTGTACGGATCCGGATCGAATGCAATCGGTCATGGCAGCAACAGGCAAATGAGTTTAAGTACGTTTATTTATCTATCTTTTTTCTGCTCCCAATCCATGCAATTGGCACCGGTATTTTTCGGGATGTGGGTAATTTCATACTAATAAGCGGGTTGCCAACAGTAAAAATACTGCAGCTCTAATCAATAACTTGGGTAAAGGGAACAATGCGGCGGATTATTCGGGTAGCAGGGAATGTTCAATATGCCTTGGTTCGGTGTTGGTCCGTTTCCCGTTTTCTCTCTCCCCGCATGGAGCCGAAACCTCCTTTGTTGCTTCATCAAACTAACGTGATAATAATATAGCGTCCTTATCAATGTCTTTTCATGGCGGCTTGTGCCCACGTCTGGCACTACAAGTGCATACGCCGCCTCATCCACTCGCCTGAATATCCCATGTTCCAATGCCCAAACTGTCGTGCATACACAGATCTCAGCGCAGAAGTAGACGATTCGAACGACCCTTTTGAAGACGAGGCGCATCCGGAACCTCCCAACTCCCGAGACCAGCCTGTACAAAACTATCCCGACAACGATAACAACAATAACAGTAATCCCACCACAAACTCCGCTCGCAATTCGACAGGGGAGAGGCCCTCTTCCTCCGCTGCGAATGGGCATCATCGACCGTCAACTCCAGACCAGGACCGCCTAGCTGGCGCAGTCGACATGATTAACCTTGACGAGACGCCTATAGCCGCCCCCCTAGCCGAAAACGGTACTACGAGGCGAGTGAGCTCGAACGGGAACGCAAACGCGAACGCAAACGGAAACGTGAACGGGGGTTCTGACGTAGTCATGACAAATGGAATAAGCGAGGGGCCGACTAGCGGAATCGGCGAGGCTCTATCGCGGAGTTCTAACATCGATATACCGCAATGCTTACGGCCTGCGGACGGTCGTCGAGGACCGCTGCCCCATGGGGATGGTGATGGAGGTGGAGGTGGAAACGATATGTTCGAAGATACCCCCTTAACACCGCGGAATGATTTTGGACCGTTAGCATTTGACGGGCGTGCTGGCCGGTCGTAGCATTCTGCGATGTTTTAGTCTTCTTTGTTTGCTTTTGATGGCGCCTGCGGCTTTATTCAACCCCCCTTCAACCTTTGTGTGTTGTGTTATTTTCCCTTTGGCTCTCCTCTGCTTATTTTATTTATATGCCAGTCGCCTTGGGTATTGGACACCTTTTTTCTCACTTTTCTTATCCGCTCTTTTAATTTTCACCATATCACTTACCTGAGTGATCCATTAATCTGCCTGGTCTGGCTGTTATAAAGCATGATTCACCCCCTCCCATCCTCATCTACCCATCCACCCAAATACCATAGCTTCTTTTGTTACATACTACTCTGCTCTTCACCCCTTCCGCTCCTCACAATCCAAACAACGAGGATAGCACTCTACAACAAACAAATCCTCCTTAGATAAGACTAGCTGACAATGGTCGTGTGATTCTATTTTATATATCTTTCTTGACTCTTTTTTTCTAATTTCTCTCTCTCTGTTTGCTCTTCCCTCGCCGTTCCTTTTCTGATTTATTCTTTGCTTTTGCTTTTTGCTTTCTTCTTGTTTGTCTCTTTTAGGAACCCCTGTTGGGAACAGAGGAGTGGAGGGAAGGGAAGGAGTACTGCAAATTGGGAATTATTTTATGTTTACGACTACAATCTCCCCCCTTTTTCGCCTTTTGCACTCTCGCTATATAAATATATAACCTCGCCCCCCACGCGCAAACACCTTCACTACATCTTTCCCCTCTGTACCCCCTTATCTTTTCTTATTTTATTTTGGTTGAATTGGCATTGAAATTTGCATTTTTGTTGGCTTGTGCGTGGGTATCTCCGTTTCGCACTATGGTCATTTATTGCTCTCCCTTTATTTTGTTTTATTCCTTTATTTTTCTCTTTTGCTTGTTTCAGTGTTCTTTTCATATCATTTATTCATAGCGTGCGTTCAAGCGAATATGGGGGCAGACCATGTTGAAGGAGAGAGAGCGTCAAAATCAGTATTAAATCATCAAATGTCAAATATGCGAAAATATAATGGTAGCCATTGAATTGAAACGCCTCTTCCGTATTTAATACTTTTTATCAGATCTGGTAGGGAGCTGGTAATGCTCAATAGCCATTCCTATACTGGCTGGGTGAATAGATGTGAAAGCAAATATCTGCCAACTGCCAATCCCCACCATATATGTATCCCACCAGTAATCAGCTAGCTATTTGACAGCAAAAGGGAAGAGGAAAATCATCATACAAACCTTGTTGAATCCTGGTGTGCTGTCCATATTTTAGTTCTGCTGATCCCTAAATCCCCCTCCTCCCTTTCTCCCCTTTCCCCGCATCATACGCGCCCGGCTTTAAAAGCCTGCCGTCATTCTAAAACAGCGGCGCAAAGTCACAACTCATCCTTCCTCCTTACCTTGCCAAATGTACGTTTTATACTCCAATTTTTCTCAGTTTACTTTTTGTTGATAATTTATTGCTTTTGCTCATACAGATTACATATCGCCATCCTCTGCCACACCACCTGCGCCGATAAGATAAGCTCCCGCGGGCCCACCTGGAACCAAAGATGGCAGTTTAAGCTTAAAATCTTACCCGTAACTTTAAAATCACATCCCCCTGGAGCTTGGAGGCAAGCCCTAACACAAACAGCAAAAAGTAGAAGGAAAAAAAAAAGGAAAAAAAGAAAAACGCACGCGACCTAGCCCCCCAATTTTTGTCTTTCCTATCGTTTCTCTTTGTCCTCTTTACCCCCGGCCATATCCCCCCTGACGATGCGTTTTACCGAGCCGCCACTACCGCACAGTCCTGTTAAAAATGGGAGTGGTGGTGGCAGTGTGCGCCATCACTTGCGAAGGCGGACTTTTCCGTTTCGAAAGTCGCGTCGTTCGAAGCCGCGGAGGTATGATATCATTTTTACTCTACCTTATTTCTGCCATTTCCAGATGTGGGAGAATAGTATACAGACCTTGGGTCAATTTGTGAAATGAGGGGAATGTTTATAGGCTCCGATTTCGAGACCACGTCGCGCTTGTGAGAATTATTATTTAAAATGAAATACTGAGATTGAGGCTGGATTAACAGATGGCCTCTCGTGCTCCGTTTTATAAAAGGCGCCATACACGCAGCCATCCTCATCCCCGTCCTCCTACACGCGCTCTTCACCGCCCTTGTCGTCTATCTGGATAAATACGTTTACACTCACCTTGGCCTACCCGCGACAATCGTAAGCCTAAATTTCCACCTCACAAACCTCTTCCCCGCGAACCGAAAGAAGTAAAACTAACAGAAAACCCTAAAGATCCCCTCCCTTTCCATAGTCGTTGGCCTCATCCTCGTGTTCCGCAACCAAACCTCCTACAACCGGTTCTGGGACGGCCGCAACAACCTCGCGGCCATAAACACTTCCGTCCGCAACCTGACCCGCTCTATCCTCACGCACGCCTATAACAGACAAGCGGGACCTCCCACCCTCGCTGAGAAAAATGATGTTGAACGTACTATCCGCGTCCTCATGGCGGTTCCCTTCGCCGTGAAGAGTTACCTCCGCGCCGAATGGGGCGCGGCTTGGGCGCCTAATCCTGATGCGGGTGGTGCGACTGATGGTGGCGGCGGGAGCGCAAGCCTCAGTCATGCGGTGGAGAGTAGTATGATACTGCGGCACCCGGATAGGAATGGTAATGTTAATGGTACTAGCGCGGGCGCGGGCCGGGTTGCAGATGGCGACAATGGCGACGACCATGAGGATGGCGTGCGAGTGTTCAACCCCGAGTACGACAGCCTGCTGCCCATGGGCATGCAAGCATACGAAGACGAAGGCCTGGGCCTACCCCTCCAACTAACCTTCTTCATAGACGGCTTCATAAAGCGCGGCTTAGAGCGCGGCTGGTTCTCAGCGCCGGGCGCCAGCAACCTGCAAGCCCAGCTCAACGCCCTGACGGACGCGTACGGGCGCATGGAGACCATCAAGCTCACTCCGATCCCCATTGCGCACCTCATCCATCAGAAACAGGTGCTGGCGCTCTTCGGCGCCGTGCTGCCGTTTGCTATGGTGGATGAGATGGGCTGGTGGGCTGTACCGATCGTCTCGCTGGTCATTTTCACGCTGTATGGGATTGAGGGGATTGGATCGCAGCTGGAGGATCCGTTTGGGTATGATCGGAATGACATTAAGATGGATGCTATTGTGGAGGATGAGAGGGTGGAGATTGAGGCGATTTTGAATGAGTGGAAGAAGGTTACGGTTGTGCGGGGGGAGGATGGGCTTGTAGGTGTTGGTGGTGGTGGTGATGATGGAGGGTATGAGCCGATGGAAATGTTTATACGGATGCGAACGGCGACGCGAGATCGTGATGGGGGAGTGAGGAACGGGATGTAACGATATTTTTGGAATGATATATATGGGAGGACGTACATCCATGCATTATGTGAGCGGTGTGCTCTTGGGTGAGCGTTTAGACTGCACATATCCCCGTTGTCATTTTCACTTTCATTTCACTTTTGCTTTTGTTTCCATCTTTGTCCACGGGCGGATGTCTTAACGGGTGTTTTTTGTATATTCCCCAACTGCGACCCCATTCTTGGTTGTTAAAGATCAATATTTCAATATATTCTATTGCTCTAAAGGAGAGGAATAAGCCAGGTATGGCGCCAATTTATGATATAAACGATAGCAATTCGGGTCGGTGTTGCGAAAGCCAGAGGAGAGCAAAATAATAGGGGCCAAACAGCACAAGTGCTCCCGTAACAGGTTTCCGCCCGCCTCACTCCTTGTTCTCCGGTGTGGGAAAAGTAAGCCTAAAACTGCGGTCGCTAGGATATATGAACTGGTCGTTGTTGGGACAAGTTGACTCTGCACCATCACCGTCATGCAGCTTGCGCTCTCAATCGTTCAGGTTCTGAGTCCGATCCAGAAGCAACCTCATATTCAGACACCCGGATCTCCATGTCCATTGGTGGCAGAGGGCCTCTCACTCCCTCTTTGGGAATAGAGTCTGGGGGCAAACTCTCCCATCTCTGCTCCGGTTCCCACTGACGATCCGCAATCGCATCCGCCTCCCTGGCACGTTCCGAAGCATCAATGGCAGAAACAACAGGAGGCGAGGTGGGTCGTTTCCGCGCCGGTGGTGGTTTATGTGTAGGAGACTCATCGGTGGCTTCGCTGTCGCTACTACCAAGTCTGGCCCTTGACCTGCTTCTCCTCCTCCCTCCCCCGCGCGCTCCCAACCGGCCTCTTTCCTTTGCCTCTTCCTGTTCCCTTTCCCGAGCCCTATCCCTCAGAAGCTTTTTGATCATCACCTGCTCATCTCCTACACAACCCTCATCACCCACGTCTTCCCTCGCCAACTCCACGGCCAATTTCACCTCTTTCTTGCTCACCCACCCTTCATCTTCCAGCTGTATGCCCACCCTCTCAAGGATCTGCCTAGCCTGCGCCTGCATCCGTGCCCTTCTCAGCATGATACTATCCGCCACCTTTTGCAATCTATCCAGATCTCTTCTTAGCGAAAAGAGTGCGTCCACGACCCAGGTCGATGTCCAGCCATAGTACCTGCCTTCAAACGTACGGGGTCCGCATGTGCGCCAGAAATCATGCAGCGCCTGGACATTCCAGTGGTGCCGGTATTGGACGTTGCCCAGCTGCACGTGCCAGAGATGACAGAGGAGTTTGTATTCATGGTCTTTGTGGCGGAATTCGGGGATTAGAGAGGTGGGCAGGTGGATTGGATCCTCGGCCGGAGGAATTTCGGGGAGCTAAAGGGAGAGGGGGTGAGCATGTGTATGCACAGTACACGCTTTCACATTCTTGTCCGTAAGTCATAAGATAATGCCTCTGTGATCAGACGACTTACATAGAATACGGGATATCTCCGTGGATCGTTGTCATCGTCTGGCTCTGGGAGAGGCATTTTGAGCGAATATGGGTGGTTAGTCTCTCTGTTTTGTAGTGGATAGAGTAGTTGTATGGATGATGTGTTCCCGCCCTTGCGTTATAGTATGTATATTGAAGATGTATCGTCGATTGAGATAGTGATAGCGGCGTGGGAGTTGACTGGTGCGTTGGGGATGTGATGTTGGCAGAAATAAATAAAGGGGGAAGTTGGGAGCAGGAAGCGCCTGCAGTATTTCTATACCCAACAAACCGCGAAAATGTACTGGAAGCAGCAGGAACTGACTGCACAGGAAAACAATAACCATCTGTCACCACATTTTCGATCCTTTGACGTAGAAACGGCCTCACTCGGGAGCCTGAGAATTTGAAATTTCCTTCTAGCTTAGAGTAGCAAAGAGATCAGTCATGCGTGTTTCGTCATGAGCTGTTAACAAATCAAAATGTTGACACATTATTACTCGGAGGGTCTCCCTCTGGGAGAGAAATTGATATCAATATCCTGGTTAAGTAAACCCTGACATAAGGGCGGAGCATTCATCTGCATGACGATGATCTCCACAATATATACTATAGCTTTCTGTTTTTAAGAATCACAGGTAGAATGGAAGGGCAAGTAACTTGTAGGAGGAAAGAAGATACCCAAGCGCTCTAGCAGGTGTAGCTTCCTCAGGCGCTTAGGGATGGGATAGGGATATCAATAGCCATAGAGTAGCTTAGACATAATAATATATCTAAACAGACAAATCTGAGCGGGTTGGTTCTTCTAAATTATGGTGTTAAGGCATATGTGAGTGTAGTTTTCAGGACCGAAATAGGTTGAACGCTCTGCGTTGTCCATCAAAAGCAGCGGTATTTAAAACGTAAAAGCCTCGCTTTGAGATCGTATGATGGAGCTAGCAGAATGTTAAATATTAGTAAATGAAACTAGGTTTTGGAACTCTAAACAGCGAAATTACCCTAGCTCAACAAACAGAATAAAGATTTGGATGAACGGCAGCATCCCGAGGAGAATGAACGGGCCCACCTACCGAAGTCGTTGTTAGAATTGACTAATTTGAGTTGCTGGTCGGGCCAGATAGAGCCTTGGAGATGCCTTTGCAACTCCACCCGCTTCTTTTGTAGCTCCTGGCTCGGCTTCCCTTTCGTTTCTATGAATACGTATAGGGTATTATGATGGGGTAAAACATTGCCATAAAGGCTAACTGGAGGCCATTCATAAAGGCGCTTCGACCTCTGCCAAAACCTCCTCAATGATCATTTCGGGGGAGACACCCGCCAGTACCAAGTCAACGGCTTTCAAGGTACTGCCATACATCAGACTTCTATCATTCGCCGGTTCGGCTACGTAGATGCGGTGACGATACACTCTTCGAGCAGCAAGCGCCACTAAGGAAGGGAAAACATAATCCACTCGTTGCAAGGGCGCAAGGCAGCTGATAAAAGTCAGTGTCTATATATAAACGCTCAAAACGCGGCTGGACTAACCGGGTAAGCAGCTGGAAATGACGAGTCGAGGCAGCAGTCAACCCACTAGCTACCCCTCGATTCATCCGGAGAAAGATAATGATATTTTGAAGGTAGTTAACCATATCTGCCGACAAGGTCACATCGTCGCTACGTTGCCGTAGGGCTGTGATGTGCTGGAGTTATTTTATTTTAGCGCAGTGGTCTAGAAGAAAGATATAACAGGAGACACCATACCTCTTCACGAATTATATATGTCTCATCGAACTCCTTGGACAGGACCAGGCTTGGCTTTCTGATGACGGAGGATATCGACCCTTGATCGTCCGAATACCACCCAGTGCTTTCTTCAAGATTCACCAATCCATTCTGGGGATCATGGTAATACGACATAAAAATGTGGTCAATCTTTTCTTTGATTTAGCGCCCTGTTGACCGACGAAAAATAGAAGCTCAGAATAAATAGACTCACTAGGTGACGATTCAACAATGAAGACAAACCCCGAGGGCTGGATTCAACAAGTGGAATGAAAAGAAAAGTCGCCGGCGCGCTGTGGAAAGAGGTTCGTGTATAGATCCGTTTGGTTCTAATAAGCTAGTTTTGTAATTCATTTAGTTGCCGTTATCCCATTCTGACAAAAATGCAAATATTAACTTACGTCAAGGGCCAGCAGTTGGACATTATCCGGCGCCCGATCGAAATTTTTGGCAATGATAACATTGACCACCTTGCGATCATCGAGGACGCTTGTTCGCACCCGCGAGCTAGACTTGTCTAGAGAAAGTCGTCCACGTCCAAAGGACACCCGATCAACGTTCTACTATAAAATTAGATATATAATTCTTTGTAGCGTAGCGATGAAACCCGTCTATGTAACGAGCCATAATCGGGCATGCAGGCTCTAAAAGGGGGAAAAGGAGCTCTTACCCTCCCTCCTTCACCACTGGTAAATGACGACAGTCTATCATAGTCCGGTCTCTCAGCATCATGAGCCAGGATGGCATTACTGAACTCCTCCAAAGTGGTATCGGAGGAGCAGTTCAGGGTGGCGTGGGAAAGGCCAAAGATATTTTCAGCAATCTAATGGGGTGTCAACTTAGTTTGTAACATGTATATATTTCAGAGGGCCGGTCGCTTACCAATATCAGCTCGCTTTCTAAATCATCCAAAACCTCCCTTTCCGTATCGATGATGCAATGCTCACGCGCAACAAGACTGAGAAGTACGACAACCTCAATATCGGAGAGCTCCTCTACCCTGTCATGAAGGCTAGGGTACTCCATTGCATACAGAGACTGATTCTCAATGCGTGTATTCCAAACAGACAATCATAGCTGTCAACATCAGAGACGCAATGACAGCATATTGTTGTTGTCACTGTGCTCATTGTCGCATCCAAAGCAGACTTGGGATATCGAGTTGGAAGTCACATGTGGCTGTATTACTATTACCGTAAGCTATTATTATCTCTGCCACCAACACTGTATTGGAGTATTCTATTGTATCATAAATTACGTAATATACAGCGCTTCCAGGCATCGTCCGAAACGGGATAGCTTGGGATCCGTATCACTTCCCATGCTGCTTCTATGCACTTGTATATGACAAGCTATCCATGTTATGATTAAGCCCGATTTTGACATTCAAACCTAAAGGGATGCTATGAGATGACGATACAATTCACCGTTTGATGCTGGTGTCGGAATTCGTATGGCCCCAACAAACCCTCTGGCTGACTGGGAGAGGGTGGGAGACCGATTCTACAGGAAGGTCCGGGTGTATGATGCTGTTTTTGACGAGGAGCTTGAGTTAGAAAACTTTATTGTCGTTGGAGCTCCATATGGAGGAGCTATAGGTGAATCAATCCGCAGAAACTACATCACTTGATTGCATTTTATGATTCGTTTCTAATACCTAGCCGCAGCTCTTTATCGCGATGAAAGCAAGCTCCAGAGATATAGAGATGCAGAGACAGCGAAATCATCTATCGATATTTATTCTTGCTCTGGCAAACGGATCAGTCGGATTAATGTTTGTTATAGCACTCAGCTTATCTATTTGTTTCCGCTCTGTATTCTGACTGATATTTGATTAGTGGGAGCATGGGTCAATCCGAGGCCTGGGTTGGTTGGACGATGAGAGGCTGCTTGTAGTAACCCAAGATGGCACTGTGCGGTGTTATTATGGCTTACATGCGGACTTTACGCCCTTTTCTCTAGGAACGGTATGGCATGTGTCTAGCCAGCGCTGTTTGTGACTTCGTCTAACTTTTGCATTAGGTGGCAGAGGAACATGGAGTGAAATCCTGCCGGTTTTGGTCGGACGGTTTCGTTGCTCTCTTAAATAACAACCAGCTCATTGCTGTCTCTAGCTTTGATGAACCGCGGCCCAAACTACTTGCATCTCCTCCCGAAGGCGACGTATCTTCATGGTCATTGATACCGCCCAATTACACACTCTCGCGCTCTGTCGAAGTCCTCCTTGCAGTTGACCAAACGATCTACGTTGTAGACGCGACAGAGGCTGAAGACCGTATGTTACAGAACGGCCCATTTAAACATGTCAGCGTATCCCCCAATGGGCGATTTGTCGCCTTGTACACCAGCGACGGCAAAGTCTGGGTTGTAAGCAGTGATTTCCAAAACAAACTTAGCGAATATCATTCCGGGACCAGAACACCTCCAAACAGCGTGGTGTGGTGTGGCAACGATTCCGTTGTCCTTTCTTGGGAGGACGAAGTCCATATGGTTGGCCCCAATGGGGCTGCGGCGAGGTTGGCATTCCAATTTACTTGTTCAATCCGACTATATAACTGACCTTAGTCAAGATATTTTTACGACGGCCGCGTCCATATCATTCCAGATTTTGACGGTGTGAGATTGCTCACTAATGACGCATGTGAATTTCTTCACAAGGTTCCAGGTATGTTGTCCGCGTGCAGTATAGAAAGCGATAGGCCGCTAATCTACCCATAGATGTTACGGAGGAAGTATTCAGGCTGGGCTCGACTTCTCCCGCTTCAATTCTTCTTGATTCAGTTGCACTACTTGAAAAGAAATCACCGAAAGCTGATGAGAACATTCAGCACATCCGTAGTAACCTTCTCGAAGCAGTCGATACCTGTGTAAAGGCAGCGGGCCACGAATTTAATACCTATTGGCAAAAACAACTCCTAAAGGCAGCATCATTCGGAAAGTCGGTTATTGATCTTTACAATAGTGACGACTTTGTGGACATGTGTGAACGTCTGCGTGTGCTGAATGCAGTACGCGACTACCGGATTGGTATCCCTATCTCGTACGAACAATATCTCCGCCTGACCCCGGAGAAGCTGATTGAACGATTGACCCACCGGCACGAGTATCTTCTTGCAATCCGCGTTTCCGAATATCTCCGCCTCCCGACGGATAAAATTTACGTCCACTGGGCTAGTCAAAAGGTCAAGACTTCCGCCGAAGATGACGACACCATTTGCGACATAGTTGTAGAAAAGCTTCAGGGAAAGCGAGGAATATCATTTGAATCGATAGCACAATCTGCCTATGACGAAGGTCGTGGGCATCTGGCCACTCAGCTACTCAATTTCGAGCCACGAGCGGGAAGACAGGTACCTCTGCTCTTGAGTATGGAAGAGGATACCCTCGCGTTGGACAAAGCCATAGAAAGTGGCGACACGGACCTAATATATTTCGTCCTATTGCAACTTAAACGGAAACTTCCCCTGGCAACTTTTTTCCGGACGATAAATACTCGCCCTGTTGCATCCGCGCTCGTGGAAACATCTGCCCGATCTCAAGATGTGGAGTTACTCAAAGATTTGTATTATCAGGACGACCGTCCAGTTGATGGATCTAACCTACTTTTGAGAGATGCGCTGGCTCAATCAGATCCACAGGCTATCGGAGACAAGCTAAGATTAGCATCTAGATTATTGGCGGACTCCAAAGATGCGAGCGCGCAATCACATCAGAAATCATTGGCGGAAGCTGCGCAACTCTTGAAAATTCAGGATGGACTCGACAAGGATATTGCGGATGGCAGTACTGAATTTGTTGGCCTGAGTATAAACGAAACTATGTACAGATTAATAAAATCTGGATATGGAAAACGTGCGAACAAAATACAGAGTGAATTCAAGGTACCGGAGAAGGCTTTTTGGTGGGTGAGATTGAGGGCTTTGGTAGCCAAGCGAGATTGGGGAGAGCTTGAGGAACTTGCGAAACCCAAGAAATCTCCAATTGGATGGGAGGTAAACTTTGGATCCCCTTCTTTCCCTTCTTTTTTTCTCAATTTGTTTTCGTCATTTTATATTTCATTCATTCATTAGTCTCTATATATTGGAGTCAATGCTAACATGAATCCCCCAGCCATTTTACAACGAGATTCTAAACGCCGGGAATACCAAACTCGCATCCATTTTTATCCAGAAATGCACCAATTTGTCAGTCAGCGAGAGAATCAAGATGTGGGTGGAGTGCGGAATGGTAGTTAAGGCTGGGGAGGAGGCACTCAAGGCCAAAGACGTTAAGAGCCTGGAACTGCTCAGAGGGAAAGCATCCGGTCCTGCGGTGGTTGAAATTGACCGAATGATCAACCAATTAAGGCCAAAGAAATAGAAAGATTCCCCCCGCCCTCTGGCAGATGCGGACCCTTTTCTTCTGGCGTCTTTTCGTTCCTTTTGTTCGAAAGTGTCAGATACCACAGTATATAGAGCCCTCTTTAGGTGATTTCTCCGTCTTCTTCGAATTCAAACTTTTGGACTGGCGGCGCCTGTTGTGAAGGCACTGAATGTTTAGAATCCGCGGTTGTTGGTAGTGTAGATGTCCCCTTTGATGCGCTGTCTTCGTCCATAATCTCAGTGTTGTCCTCATCCCCACCCCCTGAGACCACGTTGCCAAGTGCAGCAAGGGCCTTCTGATTCATCTCCTCCCACGTCGACTATATCCTCTATTAGTTTTATTACCCATATAAACGGAAAAACAAGAAAAAAAAGCCCAGCAAAAAATGGTATGATTAGCAAAAGAAAAGAAAGAAAACATGTATCCTCACCCTTCGCTCTTTAACAACCCTCCCCTTGCCCAGGCTTTTGGCTATTTTCTTTTCAGTTTTATCCATGACGAATTCTGCACGTTCCATTCCCTTCTCCTGCCGCCTCCGCTGGGCACGGGTTAGTTGCTTGGATTTGGACCTTTTTGTAATACCGGCATTATGCTGCGCGGATAGGACATGCGGCTTGATTGTCGGGATTGGCTCCGCTCTGGGAAGTGATTTCAACAGCGATTCATCGGTTGGAGAAGCGGCCCGCTTCACAGCTCTTGAGCGTATGGATTTTGCTTTGAACGAGGGGATTTTTGTTAGCCGGGGATGTAGTGGGGGGACATATATAAGTTGCGTGGGGAATACTAACAGGAAATCTTCGCCTTCAATTTCGGGGTTTTTGCCATGATTGAGGATCTGTATATATATTGTTTGTCAAGTTGAATCGCATACGGAGTTATCACTCGAGGGGTTGCGCGGTGTTGATTATTTTTCGCTTGCTGCGTTGGACATGCATAAAATTCCCGGCGGGGCAGAGCGACCACTTGTGCAGATAGCCCTAGTCCCGAATCGGGCTAGCGGCATCCGGCCCAGGGAAACCTTGCTTCCCCGTCATTTCCCTCCAAGCTTCAACTTGAACTCTCGCCTGCGACTTCAACATCAACATCAAGCTCTACGCAGTGCAGTGCTCGGTAGCCCGCACACGCCAGAGATTCACTGTGTCGTTTGCTCTCCATCCTTCGCTGCTGACACTACATGTCTACAAGTTCTGAACATGCGGATAGCCAGTGACTTTTCTGATCAGCCACTGTGAGAAGCCCCGATGCCTTTCCTGGATAGCATCTGGTGCCTTCCTCTTGCCTCGCTCTTGAAATATGCCCGGCCCTTCGGATTCCTCCTCCCACCGTCATCACCATCGCCTTTATGCTACGCTGCGCAAAGTTAACTATCGCGATGACCGATTCGGCGAATGGATACCTGACCGGTCGAAGATAGTATACTTTGCAGTATCCGTGCTCTTGGGCTACTATATTTTCAAGTACCTCGATCTCATTACTTCAACCCTCTTCCAAACCGCCTGGAATCTCATCGTCTTCTTTACTCCCTCACGCATTATATCAGCTTTGGATAAGGAATTTGCTTCTGGACGGGATTCCGAGTTGGACACACCCTCCACTTTGACTCGAAGTGCTGGACACGCCGCAAAAAGCGCAGCAATGCAGAGGATCCTAGGCTTGGATGCGAATTCACTGCTCACAACCCTGCCGCGGGGAAGGAGCCTGTCGGGAATAGGGCAGGCCTTCTTGGGGCTTAAGGAACCTTGCCCCCCCGGGCTTGGCAATTGGGATAACTCCTGTTATCAAAATAGCATCATCCAGGGCTTTGCATCGCTTCGTGCTTTAGATAAGTTTTTGGAAGGGAATCTCCGCGAGTTAGGCGATCGCGACCCATTTTACACTCATACCGCTCTAAAGGACATCATTGACAAACTAAATAACCCCTCGTATGGAGGTAGAAAGCTGTGGACGCCTCCGGAATTGAAGTCAATGAGCAGCTGGCAGCAGCAAGATGCGCAAGAATACTTTTCGAAAGTGATTGATCAAGTAGATAAAGAAATTCGCCGAGCCTCCAAGGGCTTAACAAGCGACGCTGGCCTCAGATTTGTTGATACCGAACGAAATAGCCATAAGGTTGGCCCCTTTCCAGCCTACGAAAGGAGACAGGTCAACGACGAACTCAAGGCTCCTGAGTATGGAGAGTACACGTGTACTTTTCGCAACCCACTCGAGGGCCTCCTTGCTCAACGCGTTGGATGTATGCGATGTGGATGGACAGAGGGACTTTCAATTATTCCTTTCAACTGCCTCACGGTGTCGCTGGGCCCTAACTGGGAGTATGATATTCGAGATTGCTTGGACGAATATACAAATCTGGAAGCTATTGAGGGTGTTGAATGCGCTAAATGTACACTTCTACGAACTCAACGTCAGCTGGAGCAGCTCTTGCAACAGATTGATGCGGATGCGGAGCTAGATGAGGGAACCAGCACACCTCGATTGTCAGAAGCTTTACGAAGTTCTGCTGAAACGAGATTAAAAGTCGTCCTGGAAGCGCTTGAGAATGAAGACTTCTCTGAAAAGACTCTATCTGAGAAGTGCCATATTCCCGCCCGGAATCGTGTTTCGTCTACAAAATCAAGACAAGCAGTCATTGCGAGAGCACCCAAGTCTCTTGTTATCCACGTGAACAGGAGTGTATTCAACGAAACCACTGGCGTGCTCCGGAAAAACTATGCTGATGTAAGGTTCCCGAAAATTTTGGATTTGGGTGAATGGTGTTTGGGGTCAAAATCGGTAGGGGAACACGAAGAGGTGATAGAGTCCTGGTGCATGAAACCTTCAGAGTCCATGCTTTCTCGCCCTGCAACCAACCCAGACATTCCTCGCAGGCGCTACGAGTTACGGGCAGTGATAACTCATTACGGTCGACATGAGAATGGGCATTACATTTGTTATAGAAAGTATTCTATCGAGTCGTTCCCGGCTACTGTTCCCCAGGCTGTTATAGATGCCGATGGGGAGAAGGAGGCCACAGAGCGCTGGTTCAGACTCAGTGATGAAAATGTCAGTGTAGTCAGTGAGAGCAATGTGCTTTCTCAGGGGGGCGTATTCATGTTGTTTTACGAGTATATCGATGAACATCATGAGATAGCGACTGAGTCTGTGGATGAGAAACGACCCGGGCAGGAGGACATTCCCTTGCAGGAAATTTCTCTCAATTCTCAAAAAGCTGAGTCAGGGGTTGGTACCCTACCCTCACGAAAAATCGATGCGGATAACTCGGATAAGACGGAAAATCGACCAGATTCATCAGGAACATCGACTAGCTCTGTGGCTGGCCATTATTCGCCGAATTCTGACGTCTCTGATACATCGACCGCATCGTCATTCTCTAGTGTAAATGACAGTGCTGAGGCAGATAAAATCCAGCCTGCCCCAGCAATGAAGACGGCCGCGACACCATTTGAAACCACCCAGGAGACCCCTTCCAATGTGAACGCTGGTCCTTCGATGGTCAAGGCATGATAACGAATCATGAGAACAAGTCCCGTTTGCATACGCTAGTCTTATCCTCGGCGTTCTAAATCTGTCATAAATAGCTGGCGGAGGCGCATAAGCTCCTACGGTTGGATCGAGTTTTCGCTTATTCTGGGTTGTATTTTATTCACGGAGACCCCGGTAGAATTCCTTACCATTGTTTCCCTTTCTTACAGGTGTTAACAACGTGCAATGGAATAGAGGTCCGACGCCGGATTCATTCGCTTATGGGCATTTGTTTGGCGTCTTGATTCTTGCTTATTGTCTGTTTTCTGTTTTTTGGTCCGGTTGACAGGGGCGGATGGATGGGCATTTTACACGGACCCTTGCTGGCTATAGGCCAAGTCAGTGTCTGGTCTTACGATACACGGCCACTGCCGCCTATGATAGTTTTTTCAGAGCGTGAGCGGAGTGTGTGCTGTATGAACAGTGTCTTTGTATACCCTTAGTAGCAGTTAATTCATATACCATTAATTATTCTATGTACGGATATCTCCTGCCCCAAATCAAATCTGTTACCGATATCATCCTGAACGCCATCGCCGGGAACAATCTAAAGAATTTAATCGTTCAACCGTAGGAATCATCAGAGCAGAGCACAAAAAGTCCCACCCGCAATTCAACGCCCCACCTCCACTTCCCGCCCCCTCAAAACACCCCCGCCCTCATCATGACCTCCCTAAACTGCTCGAGCGAGACACCAGCATGCAGCGCATCCCCACCATTCGCCTCCCGTACCATATCCCTCAACAACTCCTCACTAACATCCTCCTTCAAATCCCTCGCCACCCTCTTCAAATGCGCCACGGATATAGGCCCCGCAGTCCCGCGCGTGAACAGTTTATAGGCATGCTCGACTTCAGCCGCGATGGCGTCGTCGCTGCGCGCGTGCAGTTTCAGGGCACAGACGGAGAGGAATGGTTCGTAGGTTACAACGCCGGTGGAGGTGGGGTCGACGGCGGAGAGGATGGAGGCTAGCTCTTTTTGATCTGCGGGTGGGAGGCCGAGGGCTCTGAGGTGTGGTTAGTTGGACAGGAAGTAAGAAGGAAGGGATGGGATATATCAGTTATATTTGCAAACGTACATCAGTGCCCGACGGACATCTTGGGTTTTAATTACGCCTTCTTTCTCAGCGCGATACTCGTCGCTTTTTGTCGAGAAGAGATGAAACGCTTCTTTGATTTCCGCTTCTTCGTCGCCTGTTATATCGTTCTCTTTGGCAAGTTTGGACTGGCGGGTTCGCTTCTCTTTGGGCGTTGCGGAGGAAGAGGGTGCTGGTCGTCGTTTTGGTGGTGGCTGCGGTGGTTTATTTTTGATCGATTGGTCAGCAAGGAGTTGACATGAATTGGGGTTGATATCTTCATTAATGATTGCCTATCACATACCATATTTAAGATATAAATCGCGGCTGGGGATATAGAATTGCGGAGCGAGTGGAGTTAACCGTCAGTAAATGCGCGCGGCGGAGTTATTTGCGACAGGCTCCGCGCGGTGACGTCGGGCTTGGCATTTTGGAGCCTTAAGTCAGCAACTATCACCATCACTCCTATGTATTTGTCTTCGTTGAACATACGTCAGATAGAAGCCTGGAATATTCAAACGTTACATAAATTCGGGGTACATTCATTCTTTTCTCTTGGGGAGGCTTTCGAGTCCTTTTGTACTGGGTATATTTGGGCTTTATCTAGACCGTCATTGTCCACAGCTGGGCTTGTTGCACTATTCATCTAAGATCGCATATCCCGCAGCACGGCTGGGGTATCCAGTCCCATTGCCTTGTCATTCTGAGGGAAGATGGACGTTGTACTATATGTTTATGATATCTCAAAGGTGCATGATGACCCCAAATATTGGTTTTACTACGGCATCAGCTAACGAGATCTCCGCATCAGGGCCTTGCTCGACAAGTAAGTAAGCCTGAGGAAGTTTGAAGTTTTCCGCTTCTCCTTTGTCAAGCGACTGCTAAACCCCTGGTAGCTCTCGTTTGCTATAACCGGTACCCAGATAGATGCAATATATCATACGTCTCTAGTTTTCGGGGGCGTGGAATACTACTTCGGTAGAGGGATTCAGCAATCCGCCCCTGGCGCAACCCACCATGGGGAGCCCATCGAGAGGATCACCATGGGTACCTCCCAGCTTCCAATCGAGGTGATAGTTGAGTACATGGAGTCTTTAGCAGAAGTTTACACGCAAGATGTATGTATGCTCTTTATTTTGCCTCTTCTTGGTACCCAAATAAAATACATGAACAACTCAGGCAAGACCAAGACTTATATAAATGCGCTCGCTAGTCTTACGATCTTTTCCTCCGCAACTGCAACAATTTTACACATGATCTCGCCACATTCTTAGTTGGAAAAGGCATCCCTGAGCATATTAGAAACCTTCCGGAGACTTTTCTCAACACACCCTTTGGCCAAATGATGAAACCATATATCGATGGTATGCTTCGCGGTGCGACGCAAGGCCCAGAGCGACCCCATCCAATTGCCACAAACCAGCCTCCTCTCTTAGAAGCAAACGGCGCTACAAACCCGGTCACTGGACACACGAAGCTTCCACACCATGTGCAGAACGGGTATGTACGCAATGTTACAAGCAATAGGGAGGTAGAGGAGCTCCTAAACTCTGCGAGGTCCTCGTGTGCAGTAATATTTTTCACCTCCGCGACGTGCCCACCATGCAAATTAATGTATCCGGTGTATGATGAACTTGCAGAAGAAGCCGGTGACAAAGCTATTCTTATCAAAGTGGATTTATCTCGCGCTTTTGATGTCAGCGCAAAATACGGGGTCAGGGCGACGCCAACATTCATGACCTTTCTCAAAGGAAAGAAGGAAGGTGAATGGAGCGGCGCGAATGAAGGCACATTACGAAGAAACGTTCGACTTCTTATCGAAATGGCTTGGCCGCCCCATCCTCATAGGCGACTGAGGCTACCGAACTTAGAACGCCCCATAAACGCCTACGTTCTGTACAAGAAGACCCCCCCGCTAGATAAATTGATTCAAAAACTCGGCCCGACAGGCGATGAACCTGCCCTTCAAGATTTGGTCAAGTTCCTCAAATCAAGAGATAGTGGTGGCCCAGCGGGCGCTGCGCTGCCAAACCTCTCCTTGTTGCAAGACTTCATCAAGTCCAGATTCTCATCCCTCCCACAGGGCGTTCATTTTGCAATAATCGATCTAGTTCGTGCCACATTCTCCGACGCCCGCGTCAGTGGCTTCTTCGCAGAGGAAGACGCGCACCAATCACTATTAACTCTGCTTGGCGGAACCAGCGATCTATCCAATTTCCCTTACAACCAGCAACTCGTAATGACACAGCTGGCCTGTAACCTCTTCACATCGCCCCTATATCTAGATCAAATAGTATCCCACGACACTCTGCGCGAAACATGCATAAAAATCGCCACGTCGTCCCTCCTTGCCACACACGTCAGTCTGCGCGCAGCTGGCGCATCGTTCATGTATAACCTTGCGGCGTTTAACCATAATGAGAGACTGAACGAGGCGCCAGATCGGCTGTCGGAAGCGGACCAGGTAGAACTGGTTGCGTCGCTGCTTGAAGCTATAAGGCTGGAAACTGAGAGCGTGGAAAGTCTTCATGGACACTTATTATCCCTGGGACTGTTTGTATACCTTGCCCCTGTTGATGGAGAAGTCATGGACTTGTGCAGAGTGATGGAAGCTCAGGAAATTGTCAAAACGAAAGCGAATGTGAAAGTGTTTGCAGAAGAACCACTTCTTAAGGAAGTAGGGCAGGAACTCCTAGGGAAGGGTTTGAGCTCAACTTAATGATTTTTGGTGCGGAGGAGGAGGGAAATGGTCACTTGTCTGTTAAAATTTTGGCTTTCTTTCCTACTTTTAGAGCATACACCGGTGCCGTTGTATATCCCCACCGCTAATGATGATCTTCTTTTTTCGTTCTTTATATCATACCCTAAATGCTTGTTGATTCCCCACTTCATTAGGTCTTTGATAGAGCGTGAGCGTTACTTTTTTCTATACACAATATCTACTACTAGTAACCTCCTAAAGTTGACATGGCTAGCATTTCTGCGTGGTCAGTAAGTTGCCGAAAGCGCGGATGATGCAGGGTTGGGGCAATGTGAAACCACTTTCGTAGATGGCAATGATACTGAAGTCCATTAGCTGGCTCTGGCTGCGTTCTCGTGCCAGGACATTCTATTTGCATGAAGGTTATCGGTTTTGCCAGCTGCTACTCGATAGGCGGGCCAGAATCCTCAATGAAGAATTCTCTATAGAAACGAGAACTTATCGCTAATGTATCATTTAAATAAAATCCATTAAATGCCCATCTCCCAATTAGAAAACTAGAACATTTTTCAAAACGCCATTATTCCATCCCCACAAGAAATCCAGATCTGTCCGTTTAAGATTTCCCATCACCTAGCGCGCCATGAAGATTTGAATGCCACAGAAAATGTAGGTATAAATAAAATACAGAATATAAGGGTCCATGGGACAAGATAACAAATACCGACCCGACCTTCTAGCCTGGCTCTCAATGCGATGAGAAAAAGAGAAGCACAAAATTTTCCTCACCAACTATCAAAATTGCCAAACCCACCACCTCCACTGGTAGCTTTGAATTTCTTTCTCGCATGTTCAGGCTCGGGCTCCTCATCGACAAATTCCACAATTTCGTCTTCCGCAGCCTTTGTCTGAGCGGCGGCAGTAGCTGCTTTAAGATACTTGCCCACACCAGTGTTTCCACCAGAGGCTGCGCCATTCGCAGCGCCTCCTTTTCGTACACGTTTGCCTGTCCAGGTGAGTTGTTCATCGCTCTGTTCGTCTCTCGAACCAGAACGGTCCGAAGCGCCCGTTTGCGCTTTCTCGTCTGCGCGTTTCTGGCTTAAGAATTCTTCGAATGGATCGACAAAGATGGTTACATTGAGGATATGGATAGGTGTGGTGGGTTTGTTGGTGGAATCTACGGGGGCAATTTCAAGGGCGTTGAGAGTCGTAGATGAGGGTGAGGGGTCATCGATTAGACGGGCGAATATGGTGTGTTTGAGATTTAGATGGGGGAGAGCGCGGTAGGCAATGAAGCTGATTTTCAAGGGTTAGTAGTGTTTGATATTAAAATTTTTGCTCTCCATTGAAGGGGTCATTTCCATTGCATCGATACCGGCGGGGAGTGAAATGGATCAAGGGACATGTTGTACTCACAATTGACTACTATTCGTGTTTTTTCCTTTATTAGCCATGCTCACCGTCCCTCTTGCATCATGCTTGAACGGCCCCTCAATCTCGTCCTCGAAATTCTTCCCCCAGATACTTTCACCACCTCTGCCGGTACCAGTCGGATCGCCACCCTGAATCATGAAACCTTTAATGTTCCGGTGGAAGGTGACATCGTTATAATATCCCTTCTTAGCCAGCTGGATAAAGTTCCAAACTGCCTTGGGTGCATGCTCTGTATGTAGTTCAAGGTTGAGATCTCCCATCGTCGTGCTAATGCGCGCATACCCCTTGATGTTAACACGGCCCCGTCGCAACATGTATTGTTCATCAGTGAGAAGAGCAAGTTCGCCCGATGTATGGGGGGTGAGGCCAGTGCTAGTGAAAGAAGCAGCTGCAAGCCCCGTCGTGTGCTTCGCTGCGTTGTATGGAGTTGGTTTCTTGCTTTGATTCATTATTGACCCTCTCGCGGGACCGTCTTTACCCAAAGCTGTGGCATCCCTCCCCTTCGATATTTCAAGAGCAGCGGCGTTCGCCTTCTTTTCGCGCTCAGCGCGTGCTTTCGCAACAGCCTCCTTGGCCTTCAAAATCTTCGCGGAGCTACCCATAGCATTCAGGTTCACGTTACTATTTTGTTCCCGTAGCTGTTCCTCTGACATTGTGCTCTCTCCATCCTTTATATATTTGAATGAGCTGAGATCTCTCGACTCGATATTCTGCGGATCCTGCAGAGTGATGATATCTTTCCGCCCAAACTCTTCGTCCGTTACCAAATCCCTCCACATCTTTGCCTTGACATTTAGCTTTTCCACTGTATCCCACGCAAAAACGTTTCCCGACGGTTTCAAAGCCACAAGATGCGTATTGTCCGTGAACGCTTTATAAGTGACAGGGTCAACATATTCGCCCGCGTCATTTTTCGCAAAATTCAATTTTATGAGGTCGGAGCTTTTGAGAGGGGATCCGTCTACGGGGTTGGTGCCATGTTTCTTAATCCAGGGGATTATGTTCGTGAGGTCGAATATCGTACCGGATAGTGTGCAAACGGGGTGAGAGAATGGTTGCAGGGAGAGCGAGCAGAAGTTGAACGGAAGGCGTTTAAACGATGCATGCACAGTTCCCGCTTTCGATCTGACACCGGAACCAGCACTAGCAGAGTATGCATCTTCGGATGCCCATTCCGAATGGGTAATCTAATTATAATAAAGGTTCGTTAGCATATTAAAGCAATATTGGAAGTTATCTTCCGGGGTAGCTTTCTGATTCGGTTTCAACCATACATAGAGCTTATCGGTTCCTATAAGACAAAAGACGAGTTAGCATAACAGAATGCATTTTGCGGCAAATAGTGACGCGGTATGGCGTACCTTTCCCCATGTTCAATCCTCAATAAAGACCACTATAAAATTGCTGTTAGCGGCGAACCTCGCTGTCGCAAAACACAAAAATCGGAGGTTGGTCGCGGCTTTGAATAAATTACATCAGCGGGCAGTTAAGGTTTCCGCCCACACTAATCCTCTTTTGGACGTCCCTACACATCCCCGGGCCGCCATGTAAGGCTTCTAGAAGGCTTCAAAGACATCAAATAGACTCAGATGAACAATTGAATGCCAAGGTGATCTCCTTTCAATGAAGGAGGGCAGGGACAGTGGATACTGAGTTTACCTGAGCAGTTTGCGGTCCTTTTGGGACAGAACAGTAGCTGGGAGAGATTAAATTATAGTTACACATGATTAAGAATCAGCCCGCCAGACCCTAGGCCTGATTCTCCAGACCCAACACCTGAAGAACACAAATGTGGTATTAATAAAAGGACATTTAAAAAGAAAAATTGCCGTTCTTTTATCCCCATATTGCACAGCGGCAAAAAAAGAAGAAAGAAAGAAAAAGGGGTCTGCTATCATGCCCCTGTGAACCGCAGCTCTTGGTTTGGGGATAGAAAATAATACACTCGAAGTAGCTGGCTTTTTAGGCTGCTGTTTCCCTTGAATGATAAAATATTCAGGGAGTTGATGCCTGGAAACGTAGAGGAACCACCCATTGATTCCCAAAGTCAACACCATATCGTCGTCGGTTACCATATTTCCTCCATACAACCTGGCTGATACCAATATCGGCGACGGTGATGTTCCAGGCTAGCCCTTCCCCGGACCCAAGGGCGTGAACGAGCCCTGTTTTTGGTGCTGCTAGACATACAATAAATTTTGAATTGACACATAATCGTGAACCTTGGACGACGGTCGCTTCGCCTGAATAGGAGAAAAGGAGTTAGCCAAGGTGAAAAATTGATTGATTTATCACAGAAATAAAGAATCTCGTACCTGATACAGCAGAAAGCCCGGATGGGACATCTACAGACAGAATCTCAACATTGCTGCGATTAGCCCACGATATCATTGCGAAAGCGGTCGCTTGGTCGTCGGTTCGTAGGTCATCAAAAGTTATATGAACACCAAATAGCGCATCTATCACAAGGTCAGGCACATATTCACCGGAGGTCAATCGCGTCGATAGTTCCTCCCATCTCATGACTCTCCCCGTAGCTTTTTTGAAAATATCGATCTGTTTTCGTACACCGTCGATGAACTCGTCTTCACGATCCAGGCCAAGGACACATAGGGTTATTCGATATCCCCGATTACGGAAATGTCGAGCGGCACATATAGCCCGACTACCGGTTCTGTGGTTGCCAGCTAAAACTAATATCGTAGAGGAAATCGCAAGTTTGGAAACTTGAGAAACTGCAGCCTCAGCGATACCTCGTCCAGCGTTTTCAGTAATGATGTCTTCTCCCAACCCAAGCTCCGCAATGGCCAACTGCTCTATCTCAATCATTTGAAGTGGACCGACACAGGGGCATTGCCGTTTTGTTGTTGTCAGCAACAGAGAACCAGATGATGAGGAGGAGGAGGGTCCTATTAATGGCGAGCTCTTGTGTGGTTGTGGGCTTTCGGTACGAGAAGATGTCTTTTGGCCACGAGATAAGGAGCTGATCTGGGACGACACAAGAGCCGACCCGAGAATCGCACTCCCTTTTCGAGATTGCGCACGGGCAGCGGACACTCGCGATCTAGCCCTCGCGGAATTCCTGCCGCTGCTGAAACGCTCTTCGCTGGCTTCGTCGTCGTCTGTTTCCCCTGCTTCACTGTTCCATGTCTCGTTCGATGGATCGTCATCAAGTACATTTTCTGTGTAGTGTAAATTTTTGCCATCGTTTGTCCCTGGTCTGTGAACCCTTCTGTTGAAGCTAACCAATCGTTCTTCTCCAGCTGTGGTATCATCATTGCGAATCTCATCGAAAACACGGCGCTTATCGAACTTGGATAGATTGCTGGCGAAATCAAAGTCTCCCATCTCCTGAATATCCGTTGCGTCCTCGGTTGCCCATCCACTTGGGTCCTCCGCATATGACTTCTTGCTCCTCATTTTTGACCGTCTTGCCCGTCCAGTAGTGGATTTTTGTGGGGATACATTGGGAGCAGGTTCAACAAACGCTGTCTGACGCCAACCCTTCCCCGGAATATTCGGTCTCGTTGTAGTTGTCGCAGCAGTAGGGTCTTCCATTATTGGGTCAACGCTGGAGGATTGCACGGCAGCGTCTTTATTCAGCTTGTTCCTTCCACCCCTTCGACTGCGTTTTCCAGTGTACTTGAGTGGCGCTTCGAGGGGGCCTGCACCCCTGCGACCCTCCGGAATACCAGACTCATCCTTTCCCACTTGCGTACCTTGGTCCTCCGTCAAACGTTCGGCTCCATTAAAACCCATATTATTAAACGGTTCGCTTAGTGTTGCGGCGGCATCCTCTACATCCGTTCGGTTTGGACCAGTGGCTTCTACAGGAGTAGGAATCGCAGACTTTTCACTAGGGCGGATGGCAGGCTCTGAATCGGCAATCATGACTGGGGAAGTAGCGTCTCGTTTGGCAGTAATTGAAGGGGTACTCGTGGCGGAAAACGAAGGGTGTTTGGGGGGCTTTTGGAAGCTTAGGATCGCGGGATCAACAAACCCTTGAGGCTGAGGCTCCCTCAGTATCGGTTCAACTGCATTGTCCTGCCTCTGCTGCGGAAGGTGCGATGGATGTTGTAGGGGCGGTAATCTGCTTCCATTCTGGAATGGCGTATGGACTGTGGCTCCGTAGCTGTTCGTTGCCGGAGGGTGCGGTATTTGGTGGGAGGACAATTCTAGGTCCGCGATGCCCGGCGCGTCAATATGGTACAGTGGAATATGCTGCCCACTCCATAGAAGCGTTACTGTATCTGCGTCAGCACACACGCCCTAGCCATAGAATATAGAAAATACCACCGACCATTCTGAAGCGTTAGTCGCTGTCCCGCAACATCAGCGACCACCCCTTGAACCTGCGAATTTGGGGGTGATTTGAGCGTAACCAGGACAGTATATCCCACGAAGTCTGCCGCCATAGCGAAATTAGAGTCGTAAAAGGAGAAACGGCAACAGTCAAAATTTAGAATTTCGCATAGTGCTAGAATATTACAAGTAAAAACGGTAGATATTTGTTCTTGAGATCATGCAGCTCGTATCCCTTTGGCGGGCGACTTTGAGGCTTGAAATGAGCAGTTGAAACCTTGAGATGGCACGTGATCTCCTTATCGATAAGAAAAGCAACCCTGTCCACAAGAATCTTTGAAGGCACTGCAAATGGAATGACTGTATTTATATACATCGAGAAATGAACTAAACACACAGAGGTTGAGCGTGATTTACTCCCTCATATGTGCAGTATAAGAAATGCGAAAATTTGTGATCTATGGATGCTTTGTTTGCTTCGACAGGGAAGTTATGGTAGAGATATATGACAAAAAATGCTGACGCTGAAAACTAGTAAAACAGATAAGACCCCCCCTGACGAATGAATGGTATACTTGTAAACGATTAACAATACTCCAATGTCGCCAAACTTTGTTCCATCCAGACTCACGACGTAAAGTGGGCTCCTCATGCAGATATGCTCTGAAGCAACTCATCGTCCCAATCATCAATGTAATCGGTAGCTGTTCGCTTGACCGTCATGGCTTGGTGGCGGCTTTGTTTGGCAGTGGTGTTGGTGTTTGCGATGCTGCTGGCGCTAGTGCTGGTGCTGGTAGTGCCAACGGCGCTGGCATTCCCGGACGCGACGGAATCAGCATTGGCAATGGTATTGGCGGCGTCTTTGATGTTATGTATGCTAGATAAATTGGAATAAAATTCTAAGACTTTCGGGTGAACCATGACCCGACGGGGATCAAAGCGGGAAACCTGCAAGCCATCCTTAGAGGTCGCCCGACTAAGCGCGACATAAGCTTGCCCCTTCTCGAAAACCCGTCCGAGGTCAACTTTAACTCGCTGTAAAGTCTGACCTTGTGCTTTATGAATAGAAAGTGCCCATGCAAGTATAAGCGGGATCTGCGTTCGTTGCGCTCTTACTTCACCATTTGGCAGCTCGATTTTCCACGTCTCTGGTTGGCAAAGCAGGTGTCTCTCTGTTCCATCTGGTTGGACGAAACAAACAACCGGCCATACGCCTTTCGTGCTGACACTCCCCGTCATATTCTCATAAGATTTCAGTTTGTTTATTGTTTTGTCATTGCGATCATCGTGGGCCAAATCACCAGCAAATTCTGCATCATGTTTGCTGAAATAGTCGAACTTAGTTTCATCCATGAAGGCAACCACTTTACCCAATGACCCATTTACAAGGGATTCGTCCATATTCTTGATAAGCATGACCTGAGCTCCCTTTTTAAGTTGAATGGTGGGTGCGACACAGTCAGCCAATAGTTGTGAGCGCTGCGTTTCATTTTGCATTGTTCCGCTGTCAACAGCAGTGAACACCATCGTCTCGCCAGACAGCCTGTTCATTCTCGCAGAGTTGGCATTTTCGACTTCAGATCGGGTGGGAAATCTAATTTCGAGAATTAGCTGAGTAATTTCAAACACGGGACAATAGCTCATACAGTTCTGTTGCGTCTAGTGCATCGTGGAAATCTAGGGGGCGAGATAACGCTTTGAACGCTGTAACCGTCTCAGGGCTTAATTTCCCCAATCTCATCTCATTCAGCATAGCAGCGAATTCGGGATCCTTTTGCCTAAAGACGTGGGTCAAAAGAATTGTGTGTTGGATAGTGGTGTTCCATGTCGAAGCTGAAAAAGCAAACTTCGCCAACTTAGTTGAATCTGGAACCGGAGGCAGTTGAAAAAAGTCACCAGTAACAACCAACTGAATGCCTCCGAATGGGCGACCGTTATTCCTGATCTTGCGAGCAACCTCCTCAAGCTTGTCAAACAAGTCGCCGTCAACCATCGAAATCTCATCGATGACCAAAACTTTAGTCCTCAACCACCGAGTCCTGTTTTTCTGGTTCCGTTTCACCTGGGAGGGGTTGTCAATGCCAGGGTTCGATTAACAATAGGGGTTATCTCCTCACTAACCTTTTTTACAAGGTCCGCTACAGGCTCTTTTCCTAATCCAATCCCGGCAAAACTATGAAGTGTGACACCTTCAATGTTACATGCTGCAAGTCCAGTTGACGCGGTGACAGCAACACGATCAGGTTCCTTTTTATATCTTTCCCGTAGTTTCCTGATAATCTCTCTCATGAGAACGGATTTTCCAGTCCCAGCGGAACCTGTAAAGAATATACTCTTGCTATCCTTAACGATGGTTTCCACTACTCTTTTCTGTTCTTCACTTAGAAAGATAGACGGGACCTTTGGAGCCCTTGTGCCTAGGGGCGCTTGGCTTTTCTCGGAGCTCACACGTATCTTCTGTTGTTTTCGAAATTCTTTCTGGTCCTCCTTCACAGCGCTCAAAGTCTTATCCCATGGTAATGATGACGTTTTACTAGGCGCTGGAGTGCGGATATGGGATTTTGGTTCAGGGCGGGCTCGAGGCCTGGTCTCCGGTTCAAGGTTTTCCTTGGCTTCCCATGGCAACACACGCCGTTTTGCTGGAGGAAGTAAATTCGTTGGGGGAGAAGATGACCATGGAAGTGGAAGAGTGCTTGGAGGAGCATTATCACTTGGCGGCGCTGGCTGTTCGGCTGGAGGAGGAAGTTCAGGCGGTTGAATACGAGAGGAGGTGAACGACTGCGACTGAGATAGGTTTATTGAAAAGCTGGTAGGCTCGTCTAGATCGATATCATCGTCGAAATCATTCTCATCGAAGTATACGTTGCTATGAAGTACCGCTAGGGGGGTTTCCGGAGCTTGCTGGACAGCGTCCAACTTTCGTTTTACCCCAGCAGTTTGACTAGAAGAAACAGGGGCATCTTTGTTTGGAGGAGCAGCCTTTGAAAAAAGAGTTCTTGCAGGCGCAGTATGGTTGCGGACCGCTTGATTAAACATCGCAAACGTTCGCCCTTGATGGGACGTAATTGGGAACGACAACCGTAAGGCCAGCCGAATAATGAAGGAAGGGTGAACAATTGCAGTCGAAGCTCGAGTCAAAGGAGTGTAACCGGACATAAACAACTGCGCGTAACACCCGGGAAAACCAATTAACCCGCGAATTACTGTAATATGCCGCGTATACCGTGGGTAGTTGTAAATGTCATCGCCGTCTCTCCGGGATGTCTTGCTTTACTCTTGTTTATGCTTTCGGACGTCGCGGTTGAGACGCGCAAAAATGTCAATTAAGCATCCCACGTGACATGCTTGAGGCGTAAAAAAAATAAATTAGGGCAGATAAGTCATGTGAACGCGGTCCGCAGCTTCGGGTCGCGTCTTGCAGCTACCGTCGACAAGAATACGTCAAAGATTAAGAAATACAAAGAAACATTTATGCGACATTTCGGTATTAGCCATTAATATTTGGAAAGCCCGACACCTAACTTACAAATTTAACTGAGGTTATGGGCAAGTGGAATTGGTTTCGATTATGAAGCATGGAGGGGGAGACTGTACCAAGTAGTTAAGCCAGCGCCCTATAAGAAACCATTCAAATGCTGATAGATATTAGACAGAGAGCACCCTCTTTCAGGGGTGATTCTTTGCTGTACGTCGATATTGCCAGAGTATCGGGTAGGTTTGTCTCCTCCAGATCCATACCTCAATTTTCTCCAGTTGCTGATATTTCGTCGCAATATAGGAAGATATAGCTGCCATAGCCACCCAGATGGGGGCTGTCCATAAATTTGACCTCACTTCAGATGTCACGCATTTGATCGTCGGGGAGCTGAATACCCCAAAGTATAGATATGTGGCCAAGGAGCGGGCCGACATAAAAGTCTTAAAGGCGGAATGGATTGAAGCTGTCCGGTCATCCTGGGTACTTGGGGGGGATACCAACCTTCAGGAGCTGGAAGAGCAATATCGATATCCCACATTTGCTGGCTTATCTATATGCCTTACCGGATTTGACGACAGTAAGCGATAGCATGTTTTGGCTCTTCTTGTTTCACGCTATACACAGTCTGCTCACCACGAAAAGTGAATCACAGGAACTCTCTACAGAAGACGATCACGGACAATGGGGCGGAATTTCGGCGGGATCTTACAAAGAGCGTCACCCATCTGATTGCGCGATCCGGAGATAGCCAAAAATATAAGTATGCAATGCTGTGGAAAATAACGGTGGTTAGCCTAAAATGGCTTGAAGACAGCCTTGAGCGGGGGATGGCTCTTGATGAGACCCTCTATGACCCTCTACTCCCGGATGAAGAGCAGGGCATTGGTGCATGGAATAGATCGGCTCCGGTAGTTCCAGTGAAGCGATCCAAGGCGGCCACAACAACTAATGCTCAACGGACTCGGAAAATCCGTAGAGTTGCAAGCATGAAACTAGGTGGCCAAAACGAAGATATCTGGACAGATATTGTAGGGGATGCTACGAGAACCTCAAACTCGAGCGTTAGCTTTAAAACCGATCCTAGCGGGCAAATGGATGATACTCCAGCGATGATCCAAGAACCAAAATCCTTCGCCAGTGAGACCACCATAACTGATAGAGCTCGCCCTGCGATGGCCGCAATACCCACACAAAAGTCACAGGAGCTTGATGTAGCTCGCCGTGGATTTTGGTTCGGCGCTAGATTTTTTATACAAGGGTTTTCTTCAAGTCAAGTAAGCAATGCAGCTATTCCACCTTATCCACACCTCTAACGTTTCGCTAGACTAGAATTTTAGAGACTCACCTAATCTCTCGTGATGCTCAAATTGTTTCGTCACTAAATGAGCTTGCAAGAGACATCCCAGCGACTGGACCCGCAATGTATATACTCGTGCCGCATAATTTACCACGCTCCGAGCTTCCATCTATTGATGACTTCGTCATAGAGCCAGAAATTGTGACGGACCTATGGATCGAGAAATGCCTGCACAACAATGCCCTCGTTCCTCCGGAGGCACATATTACTAGCACTCCTTTCCCAAAATTCCCAATACCAGGTTCGTAAGACTTGTTCGTTTTAGGCACTACATATATCTAACTCTAAAAAGCATTCCAAGGACTGAGAGTTTGCTCGACTGGATTCTCAGGCATTGATCTGTTACATCTTTCGAAACTCGTCAGAGTAATGGGTATGTGTTTTGTCATGTCCATTCATGACCATGGCCGATATTTTGGTACTAATACATTAATAGGGGCTACCTATGACGAGTTTCTCACGCCGACAGCATCAGTGCTTATTTGCAACAATAGAACCCCGAATCAAGAAAAATTGCGACATGTCGCGGAATGGAATATCCCAGCTGTCATCGCGGATTGGCTATGGATTTCAGTTCAGACTGGGGAGAGAAAACCTTTCACACCGTATATAATCGAGTATAGACTCCCTCAGAACACTAGATCTCCGACCCAGCTTATTCAACGGGATGAAGTGAAGCAGAATGAAGCACAGAAGCGCAAGGCGCCGTTAGAAAATGAAATATCACCACGCAATGGCCCAGACACGGCCGAACAACCTACTCTCCCTGCCCGAACTAAAGAAAGGAGGAGAAAAACTCCAGTATCGCGAGAACCAAGTGTTCCACCCGGCAGCGCCCTCCAAGAGCTCTCAGCAAACTCCCCACGGAAAACAGCGAGCCGCTCCCCATCCCCTTCAAAACGCAACCAAACCTCAGCCCCCACCCTCCGCATGCCATCTGCCAGACCAAGGCACCCATCAGCAGAAGAGCCTAACAATACTAACAATAATGACTATAACGATTGTAATAACGATGATAACCCGGATTCCAAAACAACTCTCAACACCGCCCTGAATGAATTCCTAAGACAAAAGCGACGGGCAGCTTCTTCCAAACCGTCCAGCCTGGAAGATAGAGACGGTAGTGGCAGCGGCGTACCTCAGCCGCAGCGCAAGCGCAGAAAGCAGCTGCTCGGCCGCGCCAATTCGCACTGCTCAAATCTACTAGGCGGCGGCGGCGACACGCACATATCCCGCGCCAGCTCCATCGACACCATGAACGAAGACGGCCACGGCAGCGTCGTCGACGGGCTCGGCTTCGACAGCTCCTCAACCCCCAAAGCCCACAGCAACGCCCCCAGCGTCTCCGCCTCCTCCGTCTTCGCAAACAAGAACACGGATAAGACAGAGGCACAGCAGCTGTTGGAGTCCCGGTTGGAAATGTTCCGTACGCATACGACGGCTGATTTCCCGCATGGCGGCTATATGCACGATAGCGGCGGGGCGGGGTTCCCGGAAGACGATGACACGCCTGCCTTGACGCAGTTGGGCTATGAGATTCCCGACGCGGCGGCTATGAGGGCTAAGATTGATGGTGGGGCGGCGGGAATGGCGGATGGGAAAGATGGGGCTTCCGCTGCCGCCACGGCTAGGCACCGTGAGATCACATCGAAGAGTTTGGTGCTTAAAGAGAACAAGGCGCTAGATGGGTGGGGGAATAGGAGGAGGACTAGAAGGTCGGGGAAAGGGGTGACGTATGAGGGCTTGTGATTCTATGATTTATTTTTACGTATGGGTCCATTTTTTTCTCGTACAGATATACCTCGTGTATATACATGCCGCACAGAATGTTGTGCCAAAATCTTACATGTTTGATCGTGTCTGTATCGGCAGCCATCAAAGCAGGGCATAAGGCGTGGTGTTTTTGGTATATGGGAATTATTCATTCACATTATCTCTTGGAAGCGGAGCGGTGTTTTGGTTTTGGTTTTGGTTTTGGCGTCATCAGGGGCTAGAGAAACACTCTGGTGACGAGTAACTAGAGCGCCTTATGGCTTCCAGCGTCATTTTGGATAATATATATTGCCTGTGGATATTCTTCTGCGAGTGATCGTAATATGTTCCTGTATGTTGCATTTCTCCAGCAATAATCCCGAGGTGTAGGTTACCGACGAAGATTCCAAAGGGGGTTCGGTAGAACGAGTTTTGCAAGAGGAATTCACAACATAAAGGTGCATACCCAACCACCAAAAGATCATATAGCCACCAAAAATCAAATACGTAAACCCCGGATAATTGTCCACACGCAGCTATATAATAAAATAACAAAAAACCCCCCCAAAAAAACATACGACAGCCGGGATTCGCTGGTGGTCACCCACCCAACTACTAGCCGGCCGGCGAGTGGCTTAAGTACGGCTGAGCGGACGGGAAGCCCTGTTTTCCACTCCCTATGGTCGTATGTGATGGACACTGGCGTTGAGGGGCTTATAATCTGTCGAAATGTGATTTTTATAGTGCTGTTTGGGGGTTCTGCTTGGGGTCCCTTTGTTAGTGTACACCAAGCGCTTTCGAGTTTTGATAGACTGTTTCAGGTAATGGTTTTGCGAGCTCGAGGCAGAGGAAATTAGGGGAAACAAGGGGGGGGGGGAGTGGGTATTTGGGGTTTTGTCTTTTTAAATAAATAACAAAGAGAAAGCAAGATTAAAAGAATATGAACAGGAGAAAAGATATTCACACAAGCGCATAATAGCGTTCCATTCTCGATTTTATTTGTCTGGTACCAATTGAAATGACCCGAAGGCGCTATATTTACACCGGGAACTATACAAGGCATGAAATATATATAAATATATAGAGGGGGCCAATCTTATTCCCACCCATACATATGTGGGTTGGTAATCGGTTGCGAGAGAGTGGGGGATGTTATAAGGAAAAAAGAAACGGGCGGCGACGGCGACGGTGGAAAGAAGGGAGCGGGTAGGGGGTATTTACACATAGAAGATAGAGAAGAAGAAAAAGAAGGCGTTAGTACATAAATACATACATGTGGAGATGGGAAGCATTATTAGAGAAAACGCAATGAGATGGAGGCGTGTATGCATGAATGTCTAGGAGGTCACGCATCGCCCATTGTGAAGCAAACGGGAGGAGCGAAAGTAATTTAATAAAAACGAAAAACGAATGGAGCGTTTGACATAGATAGTTAGGATGTTGTCTCCCTGTCCGTCTGTCTCTAGCGCTCCTATTCATCCCAGGAGGGGCGGGGGGAGGGGGGAGACATCAAGAACGCGACCCTCGCGCTGCTTGTTCCTGATATTGCGCCATACTACCTGGCAGGGGTGATTCTAGATCAACCTGCTCAACCGCCCTGCGAGTCTCCCTGCTATCACGGAATAGATTTGAGAAGTACTTGCTGGCAACCTCGCTCTCTTCCTTCGTCTTGCCGACTTCGGTTTTGCGCTTGGCTAGTTCTTCCGTGGCTGTCTGGAGCGTTGATTGGAGCCTCGATGCAGGCATGCGGAGGACGCGACGCACCTCGGTTGAGATGCGGGTGGCATTGGCGTGGATGTAATCGATTTCTGCGAGAGTTTCGGAGAGTTTGCGGGAGATGTTTCCAGGGAGGGCGGCGGGGATTTGGGTGAGGAGGTATGAGGCGGTTAACAGTGCTAAGCAATTCAAGATGATACCGTTAGCTCGTGTGCGGGATGAAAAAGAGGAATTGGGTTAAAGAAGCGGGTTCGAAGGGGAAAGAATAAAATAAACTCACCTGCTGCGACCATGCCAGGCACGATCATCCGCCGCATGTTGTTTGTTCCCAGAATTCTAGCAGCACCAAGAACACCGTCGACCCAATTTGCTCCACCCAATGCCCTTCCGCCAAGCACAGTGACAACGGTCATGGCCATGCCGGTCCCCGCTACCTTTTCCTGCCGATGCCACAATCCAGCGATGTCGAAAAAGTCCCATAGATCGATCTCAGTATCGAGCTGCCTGGCGGTGATATGTCGCTTTTGCTTGAACATAAGATCTGCGCGGAAATTAAGGTTGGGGAATTTATCTTCTCCGACGTGGAGGAGACCGATGCTCTGGATCATGTTGACTCCCTGGACGGATTTTCCGCGAGCGTAATCCTCGCACGCAGAGACCGTGGTAGCAAGCTCGTTGAGCATAGCTACCTTCAGATCTTCCGCGTACTGGAACGCGGAGAACAAACCAGGGTATTCGACTCCAAGAGTAGCTTCGCCAAGTGTCGATACTCTGGTCGACAAAGTTTTTCGGGAATGGTCATAGACGTCCTCGCACGATTCATCAATAGCATTAGAAAGCTGCTCAGTAACTTCTGTTCGACTCTTCATGCATTCTTCGTAGGCGGGCACGAGTTCATCGAGTTCCTTTGTCATGCGATCGAGCTCGGATGCAGCGACATCCCTGTTCGCAGAGGCAAGGACATGTAGATCAGAAAGGATGTTTAAAAGATAGGTTTTTGCCGGAGCAAGTTTCGACCGCGAGCGTTTGTCAAGGACAAATCGGCGCAATGCACCCTCCAAGTTTTCGAAGTCCTGAATTTTCTCTTTCTCCTTCCCCTTGCCCTTATCGTCCGCTGCAACTGGGGCCTTTCCTTTACCCTTCGCACCATCCTCGTCATCCAGTTCTGGACCGTTATCACCACCATCACCTCCATCTCCTCCTCCTCCGCCTCCACCAGCCGTGATAGCAGGCATAACAGGGACCGCATTACTCGACACGAAGTGAACAAGTTCAGCAGATTCCTTAAACGTCCGCGGACTCAATTTAGCAATCTGTTTCAAAACCATTTGCTGGCATCGTTCCTTATCCCGAATATTGTCAAAGCCATTCACAACAATAAAAATATAAGCCTTCTCGTGGGCGGCATTCATGATAAATTCCTGTGCTGATAAGGTAAAATGGTTCGCAGCGGACACGACAAACACGACCACGTCGATTTCCTCCTGTCGAGCGAAGACAGCAGTGGTCTTGACGGAATCAGAGTTGAGCCCGGGGGCATCGATGATGGATATATCGACCACGCCATTGTTTAACAATGACTCGTCAATTGTCCTCACATCTTTTAGATAAATCTTGCACTGCATGTACTTGCTGTTATCCACCACTATTGACTCTAGGTCCTGTATGGAGTATACGTCATATGTGCTCTCATCATTGCGGTTATACGGTCGATCCTTGTGGATGGCATGGACCTCCTCAACCCCAGAATTTTCTCTCGCATCCAGCACTTCACAGAAAATGCTCGTGCAAGGCTGCTGGTCTTCTGGCAGAACTTTGCGGCGCAACAGCGCATTGCAGAACGTCGATTTGCCAGCATTAAGATCACCAGTAATCAACACCTTACTGGACAAATCTTCTATTCTATCCCTTAACGAAAGCAGATGTCTGATGCTCTGGCTGACCCTGCCATCTAGTAAGGAGGCAATGGAGCCCTTTTCCAGTGAATGGACCAGCTCTGACTGCGACAGAGCGCCCAGTTTCAGGTCTAGTTTCAAGATGGAAAACTCTTGGGCGATCTGCGGCGTCACTAGCCGTGGTCCGGGAGGCGGTCTGTTTTCTGCAGTTTCGCTGGAGTCAGGGATTGCACTCCCATCTACTGCTGCAGTCGTACGTCGCAACGGGTCTGGCCTTTCAAAAGAACTGGAATTTGCTGCATCGACCTGCCATGACTGTACACGCTGCGGACCAGGTGGGTATGAGGGTGTCGGTTGAGCGGACTGGACGGGTGGGTAATGAGCAGGCCACTGGCGGTTCATTTCCTGGAGCTGTTTGAGAAGTTCTACGGTGCGGGTGATCGATCGACTAAGCTGTGTTCGGTTCGAGTTGCTAGAGAGAACAGATCAAAGCGTTAAAAATGGGGAATGTGTGCATCGGGTTCAAAAGAGCGAGACATACTACATTAATTGGTGGACATGGCTTGCGACAACCTGTCTTTCGTGCTCAGCTAAATAGAACGAGTATCTGTCAGTTAAAAGAGGTAAAAAGAGGTCGTATCAGTAGAATTGGCCAAAAACTAACCAGCCTCATTAAACTGCCCCGGAAGAACTGGCGTATGCGAAGGGGTCGGGCGGTCCTCCATCAATCCATCCGCACTCTCGCCCATTATGCTCCCCCCATAGCCAGAATCGTGATTCAGCGACGCCATCAGCGATGTCGCGTTGTGTGAAACCGATCCGGACCCGACGACCATATACTCGGGCCCTTCGCCGTCGTGACGCGGGCTGTTGTTCGAAGATTCTCCCCCAGTGGCGTGTTTGGAGGAGCCCTCGCCAGCGGCGGAGCCGGACTCTCTCGGGAAATATTGTTGACTCATGGCAAGCAAGCGAACTGCGCCGATCCAAGGAGATGAGCGAGCACCCGCATGAAGTGAAGAGGGTTCGTTGGAGACGTGGTGGATGCGGGGGGAGGTGTTTGGCAGAGAGCGAGACGGATGAATGACGTTTGGCGAAAAAGAATTATTCCTGACGGTCCGGATCTGATTTTCCCGGGCTTGGCGTGGCGCGTCTGGGCAAAGCAGAACATCGTCACTGCGACATCCAGCGAGCATCAGCTAGATAAATAAATAATAACAGGTGAAGTCCCGTCTCCTCCTGCTGGCTATTACAGTCGGATAGTTTATTGGGCGTTTCATTTCCCTCTCATACAACACCTCGCAATGAATGTACGTACCCCATACCCTTCCCCCCCCTCCCCTCCCCCACCCCCGCCTGCGAACGACTTACTTACCAGGCAACCAGATCGTGGAATGGGCGTTTGGAAAGCGCATGACGCCCGCAGAGCGTCTCCGAAAACACCAACGGGCCCTGGAAAAGACGCAGCGTGAACTGGACAGAGAACGGGTCAAGCTGGAAAACCAGGAAAAGAAGCTGGTGCAGGATATCAAGAAGAGCGCAAAGAATGGGCAAATAGGCGCCTGCAAGATTCAGGCGAAGGACCTTGTTAGGACGAGGCGGTATGTCGATAACTTTTTTCTTTTTTGAGGAAGGACTTCCCAATCTGGCTGTGTGTTATCCCTTTCTATTGAAGAACTATTTCTCATTTTGTCGTCGTCTGCTCTAGGTACATCCAAAAGTTCTACTCAATGCGAACACAGCTGCAAGCCATCTCCCTCCGGATCCAGGTACGATTTCTTCCTTATGGCGCGAAAAAAAAAACAAAAGGCGTCCAGAGCGCAGGAAGGATATGTTTGCCCTAGATACCAACCAGGCTGTGCTAACCATATATATATATCGGGTGCCGTGTTATAGACAGTTAGGAGTAACGAGCAGATGATGCAATCCATGAAAGGCGCAACGATGCTTTTGGGCAGCATGAACAGACAAATGAACCTCCCCGCGCTACAACGGATAGCCATGGAATTCGAGCGCGAGAATGAAATCATGGATCAGCGACAGGAGTTGATGGATGATGCCATCGACGAGGCCACGGGATTGGAAGATGAGGAGGAGGGCGAGGAGATTGTGAAAGAAGTGCTGGATGAGATTGGTGTTGATCTGGGGCAAGCTGTATGTATTTCCTTTTTCCTTGTTTCCCCCCCCCCCTCCCTTGTTCCTTTGTATGTGTCTGGTCAAGTATGATGTTTGCTGACAGCTAGCTATCGCAGATGGGAGAGACGCCTTCGGAATTGCAAAAGGCCTCTGTCCCCGAGGGTCGAGTCGCGCAGGCAGTCGGTGGCGGGGGTGGTGCTGGCGCCGGCGGCAATACAGACGACGACGATTTACAGGCGAGACTAGACAGCCTCCGTCGGTGATCGATCATATTACGCTATACTGCGCGAATGAGTGGACTTGGTGGAGGTTGTATGCACGATATTCCCTTGTTTCCTCATTTTCATTATCATTATTTTCTTTCTCTGGCAGGCAGTGGAGTTTGGCGTTTTGATATCTGATGCTGCGTACCGCTACGCTACATACACGTTCTATATCTACCTTTATTTTTATTTTTTGTTGTTACTTTCAATTCCATACATTTTTCTTGCTACGAATATCTAATGCAAGATCCAAAAGCGGACTTGAATCATGAAATTGCTGCCTTATAGAATGAATGAAATTGTATGCGTGTAGTTTACTTGAGAACCTTCCAAGGTTGTATACCCTTTATTCCTATTCCGGTAAAAAAATTGAGATATCTTGTTTGTCTGGTAACATCCCTCGAAATGCATAGGTGTAGATTAACCAAAGAGCCTGAATGACCAGGAGGGTCGAACATTGATTCCACCGTGATTCTCTCTCTCCATTCGTCGCACAGCAAGGTGTAACTAACTATACAGACTAGTTCGTAGCGAGTGTTCCAGTGTTGAGGCTATTAATAACCGCCGCTAACTCCTGCTGCAGCCCAGACTTGCAGCCGGACACTGACACGGACACGGACACTGCGCTTGTCGCTGTCGTTGTCTCTCTCTCACGATTACTATTGAGCAGTCTCTGGAGTCTTTGCTGCCTCGTTCTGCCGCCACAGCTAGCCCGGGTCCTTCCAGCGGGTTGACAAGTTGGCGATTAGTGTAGTTGGCGCTGGCTCGAGACCCTTGCCCTCCGTCTTCTTCTTCCTTCTCCTCCTCCTCCTCCTCCTAGCCTCTATGAACCCGCGCTCCCGTTGAGAATCCCAGAATTCTACAGCTACAACCGACTAAATAGAGAGTAAGCTACTTCTCTGCCCTGTGTATTCCATTGTCTGTTTACATCTGCCTTGTTCTCTCTGCTCGCCGCTGTGCCTGTTCGCCGTCACGAGTGGGGTCGCTTTGTCTGGACTCTGCTCTATATTGCCCCCCCGCCCTGCTTATCCTGTCCCCATAATAATAAACCCACGGATCAAAATAGCTGTTTTTTTGTCAAGTTATATTATTGCGCAGAGAATTCACCTTCAATGCTTTTGTGCGGCCATGGTTGTTGATACAAAGGTGCCTAATTTATCCTGATTCCAGAAACGCCTTATAACCTGCCTCGTGCTCACCTCCCGGGCAACAACATCAGCATCATCACCAGCACACCACCACCACCACCACCACCACCACCACAACAACAACAACAACCACAATAACAACCACCAAAACGCCCGCTACACCTCGATTCTCACGCTGCACTTCCCTGGATGGAATCTTGCTGACGAGATATTGTGCCCCGTGGTATCCGCGAAGCGTCAAAGGGTTTGGCCATCTCTGCTTCCGAGGTAACTGTGCTTCCCAACACCCTGCTTTGCCGCTTGTCATTGCTTTGGATATCCGGGCGCACTCGAGCGGGATTGAGCTGGCTGGGAACGGGATCCGACTGTATAAGTGCTCTGCGTTACAATGATAATACTCAGATCGTTGCTTGTTTCACTAAATATGCACTGGTGGCATGCGACTGACGTTTTCAGTTCAACCTGCAGACCAGACCTACCCTCGGTCACCCTTCGCGATTTTTCAAACTGGATAGAATCGATACAATAAATAAATAAAAGAATCGATAAAAAATAAAGAAATACAAGCTTCGCCGCCGTCTACTACCCCCCATCTACCCCATCGACACTGAAGCTCCTGTGTGTTTTTGTTGGATTGTCAAGCTGGCAGGAAGTAAGCGGAGGACCTTCTCCTCTAGCCAGGGCGGGTTACTGAACAGAATGTTCGGTGGCTCCACGAGCCCTACCAAAGAGAAAGACGATTCATCCCCTCTCTCCCGCCCTGGTTCGACAACTCTATCTATCAGCACGGAGAATACCGCCGCTGGCCGGGAAAACAAAGCCACCTCGCCTAGCGACTCCCGGTCTCCCCGCAACGAGGGTCCGCACCCATCAGCGGAGCACGCAAAGCGACGAAGTAGCTCTATGACCAAGGCTGCCAACTTCTTCTCCAACGCTAAAAATTCCCTCCACCTTTCAAGCCAGCGAGAGTCGCATAAGGAACAGCAAGCCCTAACCCCTATACAGAAGCTGGGGAAGATGGATCCCGCATTGATTGTTCCGCAAGGGTCCCTGAATAACTCAGCTGGTGAATCAGCGCCCACCCCGCGCTCATCGTTTCGGGTTGGAGTTACAGAAGATAAGAATAGAAAATGCCGACGGACTATGGAAGACACCCATGCCTATCTGTATAATTTTCTTGGAACAGCGGCCCCGACGCCCGCTAGAGCCGATTCGTCTGTCCGCAGCAAAAACTCCGAGGACTCGATATCGACATCTACAGAGTCTGACGATTCACCACCTATGATTGAAACGGATAACGGATACTTTGCCATTTTTGACGGGCATGCTGGAACTTTCGCGGCGGAGTGGTGTGGGAAAAAGCTACACCTTATTTTAGAGGATATTATGAGAAAACACCCAAATGCGCCTGTGCCAGAGCTCCTAGACCAAGCATTCACCAGTGTGGATCAGCAATTGGAAAAACTCCCGTTGAAAAACAGCGGTTGCACTGCAGTCACTGCGGTCTTGCGATGGGAAGATCGACCTACCCTGTCATCCCCCCCTGCTCCTCCAGCCAATGCGGCTTCATCCTCCCCGCTGGCGACACCCAGCAAGTCAACTCTAGAAAAGGATAACGTAAACCCGTCGCCAGCAGCGCAAACATCGTCGTCTCTAGAGCCATCGGGATCCGCAAACCAGAAGCAGCTCCCAGAAACAACGGCCGTCACGCGACAGCGTGTACTATATACCGCGAACGTGGGCGATGCACGAGTTGTTCTATGCCGGAATGGCAAGGCGCTTCGATTATCGTACGACCACAAGGGCAGCGATGAGAACGAGGGGAAACGAATATCCAATGCAGGCGGCCTTATCTTGAATAACCGCGTAAACGGTGTTCTTGCTGTCACTCGGGCGCTGGGGGATTCATACATGAAAGACCTCGTCACTGGCCACCCGTACACAACGGAGACCGTTATCCAGCCTGAAACAGATGAATTTCTGATTTTAGCTTGCGACGGTGTGAGTATTTACTCTGAACTGTTTTCATCTTTGAAACTAGTTTGTTCTTTTCTTTTTCATTAAAACTAATCATAGCTTTTCTTCCTGTTTACAGTTATGGGATGTTTGCTCCGACCAAGAAGCCGTCGACCTCATCCGCGGCACAGAGGACCCGCAACTCGCCTCGAAAATCCTCGTCGACCACGCCCTCTCCCGCTTTAGCACCGACAACCTCTCCTGCATGATTGTCCGCTTCGACACAAAGGCCATCCAGCAGGCGATAGGACAACAAAAACGCACGTCTGCCTCCCCGCCAGCAATGACGGATAGTACTACTACCGTTGCCGCCTCAAACGATACTCCCAACAATGCTACTACTAATACCAATAATAATAACAACACCGAATCCTCCCCATCCGCAACACAACTCGGTGGCATCAGCGAAGCGGACAAGATCGTGGAGGGGACGCGGAAAAAGGTGGCCGCAGGGAAATTGGGGGCTGAACTTGGCGCCGCCACTGCCGGTACTGTTGCTGTCACGGAAGGCGAGGATGAGAATTTGACTCCCGTGGAGTCGTTTTCGGCAGTAGAGGATGATGATGAGTTGGGGCCGGAGGTTTCGCCGGCGGAGCTGAAGGGGGTGATTGAGGTTGCGAATTTGGATCTGGGCGGGGGGAGGGGGGATCGGAAGGAGGGGAAGAAGGGGGGTGGATAGCACGTAGCGTTTCCACCCTTGGATCGATAAGCTTGATGGGATAGTTTTCTACTTTGGGGAGGAAAAACCCAGAGGGGGTCGGTCCGGTCCGGTTCGCGTTTTCTTTTTTTTTTCGTTTCCCTTTCCCTGTTACTTTACTTTACTTGGACCCCTTTCCCTTTACATGATGAGTTTGATGTGTGTGATGTGTGTGATGTGTTTCATTCCATGACGAAATTTAAGATTGGGAAGGGAGAGAGGGAAGGAAAGCACAGATAGCTGGGGTTTTTTCCTTGTCCTTTTTTTTTTTTTTTTTTTTTGCGGGAGGCAAAAGAGCCCTTTTTTCTTGTTTTTTTATTTTTTAAAGTCATATTATGTTTTTCACGCTTTGTTTCCTTTTTAATGGTCTTATGTCTATCATCCATCCATCCTACTCTTTTCTTCATGCTTTTTCTTTTTTTATTTCATGAGGGTTATTATTGCGCGAAACGCATTGGGATCAATTTTCTTTTCTTTCATATTTTTCATATTTCATTTTTCATTTTTCATTTTTCATTGCTTCTTCCTTACCGTCAGGCTATGAATGCTATTAAACTTCATCATGTCCCACCCCCCCCACTCCCTGCTATCTATGCTTGAATGACCATCGTCGCGTCTACAGTTTCCTGAGTGGTGCATGCGTATGTTGACTTCTTGCCATGGTGATGCGTGGCATAGACGTGCATACAAAAGAGAGAGGGGGAGGGACAAGAAAGACAGGGGGAAATAAAGTGCAGGGGTAGTTACGGGATGAGGATATGATATATGATGTGTGAAACTTCTCTGTTGAAAACTTGGTTGTTTTACAGCGGTTATATAAAAATCTACAATCTGAGTTCCATTGAAGGTTGTCATTTTTTTTTTTTGCAAGGAAGATCAGGTCAGGCAACAGAACAGAACAGCTATTCAGTTTTCAGTTTTCAGTTTTCAGTTTTATGAAGAGCAAATTTTGTTATATTTTTCTTGAGCTCCCTTTCTTATCCATGTGCTGCTGCTTCGGGGATGGCGCTTGCCTCACTGCTTTGCGCCATCTCACGCCGTCATAATGACGCTGTACGGTCTATAAACACCGGGCCTCGCTGCGGTGAACGACGATGCACTTTCTCATCCTCTTTCTCCCTCGACCCGTCTCTTGCGCCTAAATGCACTGTTCTCTCACCCTCGGGGTTGATGACGTGCGGAGTCGCAGAATGCCCATCAGATGGGCTTGAACATGGGATGCATACATCAGGGGTGAACATGTCAGCATCCTCAAGTGAGGTTCGGGAGATGGAGGAACTCTCCCCCGCCAGTCCTCTGGAGGAGTGAGCACGTTGATGCTATAGGAAGGTAGATTGGTTCTGCCTCAGAATATCTAGCATCTCACAATCTAATCTTTTTCCACTGCTCAAATGGACACTGGTACAATAATGCAGGTCGGAAGGGACAGGTATGATCCCGGAGAATCTGCTCAGCTTTCAGTTCAGCAGAGTATTCAGGAAATGCATGTTTCATTGTATCCAACCAAAGTGTCCATATGCACACAATATAGCATGCCTTGGTGAAATCCCAGTACTCAGAATACCATCCTGCAAACTCCCAATCCACAAAGCCAGATAATCTCCCATGTTGCACCAACACATTTCCCGGGTTGAGGTCTGCATGTGCAAAGAAGACGCGGTATGAGTGAGCGCGAGAATGCACATCTGCAATCACAGCTCTGTCGGTAGCATCTGGAATCGGACCACACATGTCCATCAGATGCCGGTTGAAATCCGCGATGTTGTCATATGGACCTGAATTGCCATCCTCAGTGTCAACCCGGCAATCCATACATTCTCTGCCAAATGAGCCGCAAATAAGGTGAGGATAGGGATTTCAAATGAACTGAATCTGCTCAACATTCATGTCTGGAGGCATTTCCAAGCAATGTCACCCTCAACGCGAGTAGTCAACAGCCACCATGCCCTCGTCCAACCTTCCCGTTTAGCTGGGAACTCTATGAAGTCGAAAAACCCGCGGCACGTTCACTGTTCTGTATTTTGCAACCAATTTAAGCGCATGTGCTTCATATTGGACACGAGGAAGCCGGGAACGCTTGAGATACAGATTAAAAGGTAGCCGCTGGACCTCGCGGACATCCCCCCTGCCATAAAGGTACTCCCCAATTGGTATGAGAAGGCGATAAAAGAGAAGACGGACGGATTGAGGGATTAGATGGTGGAGTCGAAGTAGCATGGGGGACAGCCGAGCTGGGGCAACACAGTGAAATCGGCAAGGGAGGGTGTATTTTGAGTAGGAAAGGAAGAATCTCGCTGGTTGAAATTGGATACTTTGGGATAGGTAGACAATTAACAGCCAGATGCAACGCCTAATTTGGACTAAAGAGTGTTATCATTTGCCCGGCTGATGGTGGCCAGTTCCCATTCGTATTTGTGTTTAGTGTAGTGCAGTGCTGGTGTATAAAACAAACACGATGGTTCGGTTCCCCTGGCGAAGGTGAAAGAGAGGCATGGTCCGTGGGTGTTGATCTACGTGATTATCAAAGGAGAACGTTGGACGCTCACGTCACATCGTTAAATGGATAATATTATATTCATTCGGAGTTAGAGAGATGTCCTGATCTATATAGTTCACTTTGTCCGTCATGTATTCTTCTGTTGTATATCAGTCCTTCCCTGGGTCCGTCTGCTCATCACGTCAGGGAAACAAACATTCATGTCTATCAAGTTTTTTTCTATATTTAAAACAAGCATTGGGCAAAATTTATAATACAAGACAAGAGAAAATGAAACAAAAAATACAAAATGACGAACGATCCAAGGCCTGGGCATAAGAGAAAAAGAAAAGAGGTGATAGGAGGAAAATGTAAATGGTACACGGTGTCGAACATAAGGGGCAGCGCTGGGGCAGCAAACAGCCCATTCTTCATCAACCCATCCACGTACATGTATGTATCCAGTAGAAGGGAATACAACATGGCATACTCCCTAGATCCATTCTACCAGAACTTCAACTTCCCAAGAACCGACTTCGTTTCCTCTTCCTTAGGAGCCTCGTCCTTCCCTTCCGCTCCCTGGGCCTCGTCCTTAGCTTCAGCCAATATATCGGAACCAGGGCCGCCAGTTTGTTCCGCGCCCGCACTATTTTCTCCTGCTTTGGAAGCAGGAGCGCTACCAAGCGCCAATAACTCGCCAGCCGCAAGGTCAAGCTGGGTACCCATAATATGTTCACGACCGCCTTTCAATTGACCGTGGATGACATTGTCTGGCCACGACTCTGCATACTGCAGATTATGCAGATCCATCCAAAACATCTTGACCTCGCCTTCCTTGACAATGTGGTGCTCCGACAGTGGCCGTAACGGGTCAATCTTAACTCGAAGCATGCGTTCCAAGTCGCGAATCTTCTCCACGGTCTTCTTCTCTAGCTCCTGCTGCGCTCTTATAGCCGCCTGCATCCGCATCCGTCGCTTCCTGCTAATTTTCTTGCCTGATTTATCCCTTTCTCCAATCGCTATACCCTGTTTGCCCTTCGCTTTCTCCCCGCCTTCTTCATCCCCTCCGTCTTGATCTTCGTTTTCTAGCTCGTTCTCTTTCGCCTCCTGCTCCCGCTCCTCCTTCATCTTCTGCTCCTGCAGCGCCAGCACCGCCGCCACATCCGCGACGCTCGTAGCCTTCTGGTCCATGAGTACACGGGCCCGTAATCGCTTGTTCAGGAAATAGCGTTTTTCCATTTGGTCCTTCCATTTCTCGTCCCATTTCTTAGCTTCATTGGGATCACGCGGGCGCTGGCGGGTGAGAACTTCGTTTTCTTCCGAGGCGGTAATCATATCTGCAGGCGGAGCGAGCTGGCGCTGCATGGAAAACTCGCGCAGGAGGCGGTAGGCCTCAAGGCCCTGGGAGGCGGAGGCGAAATGCAGGGAGAAATAAGGGGTCCACATATCTTTGCGCAGGGTTGCAGGTATAGTCTTTTTGCCGTGGTAGACGAGTTGGGAGAGGACGTTGTTTTTCTAGCAGCAGTGCAAAAGTTAGAATGTACTATTTTACTGAGGGTGCTAGATATTGCGCTGTGCTTTGCTATTTATATCCGGAAAGGAAGCAGAGTTCACTCACCTCCAGCTCTCTCGTGAACGAATATACAACCTGGTTCGTCCGGATATTATTGTAGGCGAATATATTTTTCCCGTGCGTCAGCCGGTGGAGTGCCTTGCGTAGTCTTTCCCTCTCCTGTCTCCGCCATAATAGAGCAGCACGGGAGCCGATGTCTCTGGGTTTGCCCTGGATGGGGTTTGTCGTTTGTGGGAACCGAAGGGCGCCCGAGGTGGTGACAACTGCAGGACTAACCGTGCTCGGCTCCTTCGCAACGAGCCTCTTCGCAGCGAGCTCCTTCGCAACGCGCTTCTTTGCCCCAGCACCAGCACTCGCTTCAGCACCTGCTCCCGCTTCAGCACTTCTGCTAGCTCTTCTAGCCGCTATAGCCGCTCTTCTAGTTGCTGGTCCCCTGAATGGAGAAACGCGCTTCGTCGCAACGCGCTTCTTTGTCCCAGAACCAGCACTCGCTTCAGCATCTGCTCCCGCTTCAGCACTTCTGCTGGCTCTTCTAGCCACTATAGCTGCTCTTCTAGTTGCTGATCTTTTGCATGGAGAAACACGCTTCGTCGCAACGTGCTTCTTTGTCCCAGCACCAGCATCTGCTTCAGCACTTGCTCCCACTCCAGCACTTGTGCTGGCTCTTCTAGCTGCTCCAGCCACTCTAAAAGCTGCTGTTCTTTTGAATGAAGAAACGCCCTTAGCACCAGCACCTGCTCCTGCTTCAGCACTTGCTCCCACTCTAGCACTAGTGCTGGCTCTTCTAGCTGCTCCAGCCGCTCTAATAGCCGCTGTTCTTTTGAAGTATTCTCTGGCGGCCGCTCTGGCGGCCATGCTCGGAGCGACCATTGATGCGGGTGCCGTGTACCAATCTTTCTGCGTAGTCAATTGGTGAATTTCTAGGGCATTGTGGCGCCTGCTGGAAGTGGGATGTAGTCGAGGGCCTCCTTGAGTGCGAGGTGGTGGATGTGGACGTCGTTGTGGTTGTTGCAACAATAGATTGAAGTTTTTGTTGAAGTTTGCGGGCGGGTTTTTTGGCTCTGGGTCGGCGCCAGCAGAATTGCCCAATCGGGAACAGCCAGACCGCCGCCGGGCACGACACACGACAAAGCTCAGCTTCAAAGTCAACAACAAGAACAACTCCAGCAACAAAGACAGATCGACATCGACGTCAACGGGCTGACTTCTAACGGCAGTTGTCTACTTGATGTGGCGGTGGGATAGCATGACCTAGTCAGCATTGTTTGGCTCAACACTTCGCAGTGTTCTTCTCATCTCGAGTGCGCCAGGAGTATATATACTTCAAGGAGAATGACAGCTCTGAGAGTACGGCTACACCACATACTACTATGCCTCACAGATCGCATGCTTCCTAGCTATGACTCTCTCCACATCGACAGATGACCTGGCCCAGCGATTACAACAGCTCAACACTGCGGATACCCAGCGTCGGAAGCCACGGTTTTCGGTAAGAGACCCCACCGTCAACTTTGTTTCTTAACCCTCTCCCCCCCTTTTTTTGTATCAAGTTTGTTTCATTTTATAGGTACAAATAATAACAATTTTGCTCTTGTAGAATCGCAAACTTCGCCACCTTCAAGGTATCTCCGTGCGCAATCTCGTCGTCAATTACAGCACGCCATCCCGCCGTAAGACCATAGACGACGACAATGCCCCCAACGCCCTACAGTCCCCCGCGAAACGACTGGCGATGCATGAACATGAATCGCGATCATCAATCCACCAGTCACGCTCATTCACGGACCTGAAACGCAGTGGCCAACTTTCCTCCTCAAGTGCTGCTGCTGCTACTACTACTGCCACTACCTCCCCTTTCGGGACTACTGGGAGCGAAAATGAAACGGAGCAAAAACGAGATATTCAGGCGCATCGCAGGAGAAGCACCTTACCCTGGGCGGGCGCCGCCCCATTCATTCGACAGCATCGATTGGAGAACATTGCTAGCAACCGGATGGCGAATTCTTGGTTCTCGCTGCATTGTGCTGGCATGGACGAGCCGGTCTACGTGAGTGAGGTGGTGGAGAGCGCGATGAATCCGAATTTTAAATACTTCGATCTGAACATCTGCGGGCCGCTGGTGTCGCGGTTGGAGCAGGTAACGTACAAGCTATGGGCGAAGACGGGGAATATGACGGAGTATATCCTGCTGCTAAGACTGGAGGTGAATCTGCGCTCGTTGCAATATATCGGGAAAACGTTGGAGAGTTTCCATCAACCGTTACCGACGAATTGCATTGTGTTTCATTTTCAGGATGGTGTTTATACCAGTTTGACGGATATACCGCCTGTGCAGCAGCTGCCGGCATCCGTAGCCACTGCTGCTGGTGGCAAGGCTAGTGATGATAGCCACCTACAATCTACGTCATCTTACGATGCGCTCATGCGCCTTGCCAACCTCGACGATTGCATACAAGATGCCCTTGCAACGCGGGAGAAACTCGAAAGTCAAATCAACGCGATACTCGAGAAAAACCACGGCGCCATAAATACCCTAAGCCGCAAATCTCAAGCCATCGAGAAGCTGTCATCCGTAAAACGCGCCACAGCATCCGCAAGGAAACAACTACGCCAGAGCAAACAGCACAAAGAGGAAATCCAACGGAGCCTAGAAGCGCGACGTGACGCCATGGCCCGCGGCCGCGCGTCTCAAGAAAAGACAAAATCCTACCTCTCTGAAGCACAATCGAGCATGTCCGCCAGCGAAGCCCTGCTACAGAAAACAACAGAGGACTCCATGGGCCAGATACGGCGGATATGCGAGGACCTGCACGCTATATACCCGATCGAGCCGATCCCAGAGAAGCCACTGGCTTTCACCATCTGCAGCCGCGCGCTGCCCAACTCGACCTTTGAAGATATGGATAAGGAGAGCATCGCGGCCGCGCTGGGCTACACCGCGCACCTCGTCTACCTGCTCTCCTTCTACCTCTCCGTCCCGCTCCCGTACCCCGTCCAACCATATCTATCCCACTCGTTCATCCAAGACCCGATCTCCGCAGGCCTGCCGCAGCGCACGTTCCCGCTCTACCCCGTCAATGCGCATTACCGGTTTGAGTACGGTGTTTTTTTACTTAATAAGAACATTGAGTATTTGATGAATCGGATGGGGGTGAGGGTTATTGATGTGCGGCATACGTTGCCGAATTTGAAGTATTTGATGTACATTTTGACGGCAGGGAAGAGTGAGTTACCTGCTAGGCAAGGGGGTGGTTTTGTGCGCGGGCTCTTGTTGGGGGCTAGAGGCTTGGGCAGGGGAGGGAATCATATTATTCGGAGCGGGTTTACGAGTCCGAGTATGTCGCGGAGGGGCAGTGAGGATAGTGCTGCTTCTGGCGCTGGAGTTGGGGTTGGAGGGTCTGGGATTATGATGGGCAATGCATCTGCATCTGCATCTGCATCTGGAGCTGGAACGTGGAGGATGCAAGAGAATGTTCTGACGAAGTCGACTGGGGAGGCGGATGTGGATCGGCGACTAGCAGGGGATGGTCGGGTGATAACAGGTGGAGGAGGAGGTGGTGGTGCAGGAGGGGGATTCATTGGAGGGGAGGGAATGAAGCCGACTTCTAAGCGAACCGAAGGGGGGATTCAGGTACCAGTGAACCCGTAGATGAAAAAATCAGCTCTCGGACCCGGAGTGGATGTTGCAGGGGTTGTCCTTTCGAGTTTTTCACGGTGTGTGACCTCACCCAATAATGAGTGGACTTTGGGGTGCAGGTATGGAATCCGTCTATTATGTGTAAAGGAACGGATGGGTTGTGTTCGTGTTTTGAGAGGATGGCATGCATATCTGCCTGGCTATTCTTGCATATAAGTGGACCTGGATATGGCCTGGTACATACCTTGATGGTGGGTATCGTTTGCTCTGTAATGTGAAACCTGCTGCCAATAATAATATTCAAACGTTGATCTCCCCACTGCTCCAACATTCCAGGGCCTGATGTATCTATATCTATATGTTTAGACAGAAAAACAAAAATTGGTTTGGAAGCATTTGTTATGGTCCTGTCACTGCAATTCCCCTGTCTGTGCCAGCTCGGGTGCACACAGACCCTCGCTTTGTTATTTTCTTTGCCCTGGCATTGGAATCCTTCCCCGGTTTCTCCGCATTTTGGATTTCTTGGTATAAAAATTAACCAGCACCAATCATATATCCGTTCATGGGATGAAAGCCTGACCAAGAGTAGAGCCATCATAATATGACCTAGTATATTTCCTCCTCCTCCTTGTTTATTGTTGTTCCTTTTCCCTTTGTTTGAGAATTATTCCTGCCTGCCCAGCTGACCAGGCCATTGGTGTTAGAACGCTTTAGAACAGCCTTAGCTTCTTCTTATTTATGCACGAGTCCCCCTCGTTTAGTTCCCTACCCCAGTCTCTATCCATGGGTGGTGATGTTCCATCCTCGCCAATTGGCCCAACCGGGAGCGTGCGGCCCAGTCAGGGTTGGAGTCCACGAACAAGGGAGGGGGAGGGGGGGTGGATTTGAGGGGGGTTCTTTTGCTCTGGGGCCAGATATATGTTTATGCGCAAAGATGCGATGTGTTGAGAGCGAGTATACGCTGTACGATGCTGGATAGAAACTCTATATATATGTTCAACATTTCCCAATAGAGTAACTAAAAAGGCCCAGACGCCGTAAATTGTTGACGACAAAAAATCCGGCGGGGACCACGGAGGATTCGAACGGCCTTCGGGGCCGTGGCTGACACGAATATCGTAACCACGAGCAGGCATGGCGAGCGACATCGAGCGACGGGCGTTGCTTGGTAATTCTGGAGTGGGAATAGCTTCATGGCGCGAGCAAGGCCTGTCTGTCCACACGAACCCACTCGACGAGCCCGCTAGATGACCCGCTTCCGGGCTAACTTAGCGGGGTAAAATTAGCTGGGGAGGTGGTGATTTGGCCAGAGGAAAAGAAGAAGGTGAACCGGTTATTTGCCGCTCTTAAGCCATCATCATCGTCGTTGTCGATGTTGGTGGTTGTTGTCCTCTTTTTTTTTTCCTGTGGTGTTTCGCATCTCCAGGTTCGCCTTTTCAGCCTCATCGCCTCGGTCTCTCCTCTCTCTTCCTCTCGACACTGCGCTGCCGCACTCAACTCTCCACTCCGTGCTGTTGGTTTCTTCTCTTCTGTCTTTATATATCTTTATATCCTCCGCCTTTTTCGTTGGTTGGTCCCATTTCGCCGTCGTCCATCCGTGGCCGCTTTGCATCGGCCGAATCCACACACATCCGCCCAACGGGATAACCAAACAACTGGCCACACACCCCCAGGCTTGGGCACAGGAACACGCCCTATCTCCACCCGCCCCTGGCGCTGTATCTTGCCCTGTGTCTTGCTTGTGTCTTGTGTTTTGTGTCCTGTGTCTCATCCCTAGCCGCCGTTGTCTCTCTCTCCCTCCCTCCCTCTCTCCCGATTTTTCTCCCTCCGTGTGCGCCTAGGATGGCCACAAGGGTTGCTCCCTCCGCCGCTTCGCAGACTCTTCACCACTCCCATCGCCACCAGCCCGTCCAACCTGTGCAACCCCACGATGCTGCTGCTGCTGCGAACCCCAATCATACAGCCGCCGGCAAGGGCGCCAACGCTGGCGCCAACCCCGGATTCTCTCCCCGCAGATCGCCCTCGCCCGTGCCCCAGCACCGCCGCGGCTATCAGGCTTGCGATCCGTGCCGCAAGAGAAAGGTCCGCTGTGATTTAGGAAGTATGTCGTCTTCTATATTTGTATATATATATATATATATATATAATCTATTATGCCATTCTACTATTTGCCCATTAAAATAGTCGATTGGGTACTAACTGACGGGTACAGGCGTTGACAACCCCCGCCCTCCGCCGTGCGTCCGCTGCCGCCGCGAAAGCAAACGTTGCGAGTTCTCTGCCACCCGTCGCAAACGCAAGGTATCAGAGGTTGCCAATGGCGATATCGAGGAGGATGCCACTTTGCGCAGGGACAAGCGCATGATGTCTGCAGATGCCTCCCGCCTCGATTCCGCGGAGAGCCTCAACAGCGGCACCAACAATAACGTAAATGATAATGATAATGATGATGACACGAATAGCAATGGCGTCTCGCCCTTCCCCCCCGCTCCTCTCTCCGCTGTAGATACCGATATCAGCATGTCCTCCGCCTCCCACCGTCGATGGACTGAGCCTGGACACCCGCCCCACAATCGCTTTACCATCACGCCGGCAAGCCCTATCCCGCCTGGCCAGTATCACAGTAGTAACAACAATGTTGGCGCCAAAACAGGTACCAGCCATCGGTTACCGGCGCGAAGCGTGGGCGGCCCCGGTGCAGGCCCGGGTTCAGCTGGTTATACGGAAAACCTCACTGGCGCCAGCGGTCAGCAAGTCATGAACCGCACCGCGGCTGAACTACTCTCTCCAGCCATCAGCAACACTCACGATGCACTCCATCTCCTATCTGAAGCAGCGGGGAGGACGGAGGATTTAAACCGCCAGCAGCTGATGGACTATCGGTATTCCGCATCCTCGTCGACCTTCGCCTCGTCTAACGACGCCATTGCGAGGGGTAGCACGTCTGAGAAACCGGGAAGATCCATGTCCAACGGCCAGCAGTCTAGCCATCGCTACCAGCCGCAGACAGCTGGCTCGACTGCAGCTGGCGTTGCTGAACATCGTGCTGGTGACGGAGCTGTTGGGGGTAGCGATACGGGTGGGTCAGGCGCTGGGTTGATGAACGCTCCTCCTTCGTTGAAAGGTGGTTTTGTGGAGGATTTGGATTACGTGAATGCGGTGAGGGTGTGGTCGAGGTTTCGCTTTATCAGAGCTGGTTGGTTCAGTGTCGATGAGGCCATGGGGTATATTGCATAGTAAGTGAAGATGCAGTCTTTTTCATCCCATGTTATATGTTATATCTATTGCCTACTAACTTTAACTACCCCCTTTTGCTTATAGCTATTACGAGCATCTCGCCCCGTTGAGTCCCATCGTTATACCAAACTACAGCTCTCCATCAATGCATCTAACCCTCTTAACCGAAGAGCCCGTCCTAACCGTCACCATGCTCACCATCGCTTCCCGCCACATGCCGTTAACAGGCAACGGAGCGAATTCCCGCGCCTACTCCATTCACGAGAAACTGTGGTCCTATCTCCGCGGCATGATCGAGCGTCTATTCTGGGGCCAGGAGAAATTCGACGGTGGCACTCTACCCTCCCAAATGCCGAAATTCTCCTTCGCGCCTGGCCAATCGAATGCGAGCAACGGTCACCTGCGATCGCTCGGTACTATCGAAGCTCTCCTACTCCTAACGGATTGGCACCCGCGCGCCTTGCATTTCCCACCTGGCGATGATGAGAATACCCTCTTGGATATTGACCCACAGCTCCTTGCGCAGATCCAGACGCAGTCTCTTGAAAACAAGGGGAATGTCGATTATGACTACGATCCCATAATGATGAGCAAGGCGCAGAGTACTACCGGTGGTGGAAGTGGTGGTGGTGGTGGTGGAGGAGGAGGAGGAGGTGGCAGTGGTTCGGAAGGGCGTCTCGCGTTCTACAAATGGCTCGAACCCGTCTGGCGCTCCGATCGCATGTCCTGGATGCTTCTCAGCACAGCGCAAGCCCTTGCCTTCGAACTCGGGGTCTTCGACCCGAAAAACGACCACTTGTCCAACGCAAGTACGGAATCTTCGACTGAGCGTATCCGCAAACGGCGCGTGCGCAAACTGATTCTCGTCTATGTCTCGCAGAGTAGCGGGCGGTTGGGAATCCCGTCCATGCTCCCGCTGCCTCAGTGGGGGGTTAACATGGATCCGATATCATCGGAGGATTGTCGTTTATTAGATCCCAACGAGGACCGCTCAATTGACCTGATGCAGGATTGCTGGATGGACATTTCGAAGATCATGTATACGAGTAATCAGGTGTTGTTCCAGAGTAAGGAGCAGACAACGAATTTGATTAAGAGTGGGAGATACAGGGAGCAGATTGATAAGTTTTTACCGTCGTTGAAGGAGTTTAGGATGAAGTTTGATAGGGTTTCTAGTGAGTTTATAAATTTATTCCCTTTTGGTTATGCTGTGTTGCTAAACTGCGATTTGATAGTGTCTGGCCATATGCGACATATTCTAGCTATTGAATATGAGTATACCCGTAAGTAAAGTTCCGGGCAATGCGAATCCATTACGCACATTCATACTAACTCAGGGAAATAAAAAGGCTTATATGTCAATTGCCTCGCCCTTCAAGCTGTCGTCGATAGATGGACCACAATGGGCAATGAAGCGCAAAATTCGTCGGCGACAGCGTCTGCACGGCGCAATTCAACAACGGGCCAGTCAACTTCATCCTCCGCGAATACAACGGCGTCCTGGCGTGTCCTCATGGAACAATACCAGGTCAACGAACCGTATATTCAGGAGGTTGTCGACGCTTCGCGACGGATTTTGAAAACTGTCCTTGACGGCCTTGTCCCTGGTGACTCCCTGAAACATGCGCCTGTCCGCACGTTTTTCCGAATCTTGTCGGGAATGATATTCATTCTTAAGGTACGATGCGATATATAGAACTTTTTCCGCATACGCCTTTGTTAATCGTACCTGCTAACAAGTTTTTCCATGACAATAGACTTTCACGCTAGGTGCCAAAGAGGATGAAGTCCGCATCTCCCTCGACCTGCAAGACCGTACTGTCGAGTCCCTACGCACCTGTGTAGTCGACGACGTCCACCTGAGTGTCACCATCGCCGATCTCCTTCAGCTCTTAACGTCCAATATCCGCAACAGATTCCTTCGCTTTGCACCCCCAGACCGCGGCACAGGCGAATGCAGCAGCCGTGAGCGAACACCGCAGCTACAATCGCAGCCACAGGCACTCATGTCCTCACCAATGTCGACACGGCAGTCTCCACACCCGCCCGACCACCTCAGTCACACCGCCCAACAACTCGATCAAAACCAAAATGACTTCCAAAACCCCGCCCGCTGGCAGCAACAGGCCCAGCAGCATCAGCTCACCCCCAACACGCCCTTCCATTATGATCCGGGCAGCCATCATCACCACCATCACCCTCCATCCTCATCGGCCCCCTCAACAACCCATGCAGACCCCCTCGCCAACATCCCCGCCCAACCCCTCAACTCCTCCAACCTAACCGTCTCCTTCATGCCCCCGCCCGCCTCCGTGTATTACAACTACTACGACCCCAGTACCGCTTCACTAAAGATAGACCTCGACGGCGCAGACCCTACCACCACCGCCGCCAGCACCAACAACAGCGGCAACAACAACACCATCTCCCCCGACATCATCAACAGCCACAACCACGCCGGAAACAACGATGGCTCCTCGTCCTCGCTCGCCAACGGTACAAACGGCACCACAACCGCCGCCAGCGGCGCCAATGGCCCCTCCAGCGCTAACAACAACAATAACAACACCGCCACCGGCGCCCAATCCGACTGGTTCGCGCTGCCGCTCGATCAGTTCTTCAACAGTTCGACGATGGGTGTTGATCAGGGGCTGGGCGGGACGGGACCGATGGTGGGTGAGTTTGATATGCTGGAGGTGTTGTTGAAGGAGCAGGATGATATGGGTGGTGGGTTTATGTAGGTGTTTGGGTCTTTTTTTCTTCTTTTCTTTTCTTTTATGGCATGTTGGAAAACCTTTTCTTTTTATTAGTACCTTTGGGATGGTCATGGGCGTATATATGTAGGCGTTGGATGGGGATTTGAGATTAAGGGGGCGAGGATCTATTGGTGTTTTATTTTCTGTGATTTCTCTTTGATGATTCTGATTCTGGTTCCCGAGTTGGATTTCTGTACATTGATATTGTTTTCTATCTACTACATACTTTCTTAACATATAAGAGTACTTAACTACGCTTATTCCATACTACTCCCCAGCCGTCCCTGTCCTTGGTTTTTCCCCTTTCATTTCCTTCTTTTTTTCTTTTTCTTTTGTGTATTCCTGAGATGGTTTCATGAAATCCCTTTTCTCATGTCTTTTCATTTCTGTTCTTTTGTCCCCTGCATTTTGTTGATGAAGAGTGTGATCTTGCTGTTGTTGATTTCTAATCATTGGATCGGTGAATCAACAAACCAGTGTCATCAGATCCATCTCTCTCACTATATATATATATATGTATAATAACCTCAAAACATTAATTCGAGATCTGCTATGGCACGACTATATATATGATGGTTATTTCATGACTTAAATAACATTATTACTTGCATGTTTCTCAAAATTTGGGCTGTGTATCCTGTATTCTTGGTTTTTGTGGATGATCAAAATATTGTCAGCCAAGACTAGCTCTCCTGTGTGATTCCAGCCCCTCTTCCTCCAGTATAGACAGGTGGTGATTAGGCTCTTTTGCCCCAGTCGCCGACAAATATCCGTGCCTAACAGCGCTTTCAAAGGCTCAACTGAAAAACAGAAAAAAAAGAAAAAAAGAGAAAGGGAGATAGAGAGATAGAGGTAAAAAGACAATTATATCAACACACGAAAATAGAAAAAGCCAACCGAGGCCGTGGATATAAAATTTGCTGTCCGCCTCAAACACCAGAAACCCAAATCCCAAAAGCCCCTTAAAAAAAACAAAATCGGGAGAAGATAAAACCCATACAATTCCCTTCGCTACATCATATACTCCGAATATATATTCATACAACCATCATATTTCCTGAACATCCAGTCCCCAAATTTCCCAATGTTTCAGCACATCCCACCCAACCCTCTTGACCCGACGCCGGTAAAGGACATCTCCAGTTCTGATTTGTCCTTTGTTTATGCAATTTACCACGTCCTCGAGGGCAGTATGCGAAACTGTGTTGTCTTTGCTTGTGAAAGTATATGTGTGGTTCGACTGGGATGGAGGTGCGGGTTGTTGTAAGGGAAGATGTGTTTGGGATCCATTGGTTGCTATAGGAGGTGGCGGTGGGTTGGAGCCGTAGCCTTGGAGCTGCGTTTGGGCGTGGGAGTCAGTGGGCGGGGTGGCGGCTGTCGTTGCAATTGTAGAAACTGAAGAGGCCCTGGATGGGGTGGTTGGGAATTGTGAATTTAAGGTTGTGGCGCTGGAGATGATTGGAGTAGACGGAGATGAGAGCATATTTTGATTGGGATTTATATTGGTGTGTGGATTGAGAGTGCGCTTAGGATTGTTATCGTTATTACCGCTACTGGGGTTGTCACTATCTGATAGCCGTTTCCGCTTCCCTAGCGGGGATGAAGGAGGTGGAGCTGGAGGGTATATATTTGACGCCTGTTGATGTTGCACAACGTCTTCAGGCGGCGAGATTTTCACCCCCAGCTGTTGTTTATTTGAAAAAGCATCTACCGCATAATGGTATTTCAGCGCAATTGCATGCTCGTCGATCAAGTGGATTGCTTGGGTGGCCTCGGACGCAGGAATCGTATATAATTCACCCAACTCCCACGCTTTCCAGCCGAGGCCGATTATTTTCAGTGTCCCGAAAACTTCCATGTCAGCAAGTGTCACGCCCATTGCTTCGTTATGGATGCGGTCATCCATATCAACAACTTCAGCGATGGTGCGCGGATTAATTTCTGGCGTTTGTCGCTCATTGATATCGCAAGCCCCATTTGAGTCCGACGCGGAGTAGGGAGTCGGGATAAGCAGTCTGAGCGCAACAAGCTTTCGCAAAAACGGGAGTAGTAAGCTGAGCGTTTCCATGCTGGACATCTCAGTTGCTAGAGCAAGCTGTTCTAACTGAGGACATGCGCGTACAAGGCGTGCAATTAGCTGGGGAGTGACAGTCCATCTGGAAGGGAGGAGGAGGTGTCTAAGGGAGGACCCAAGACCAGATGTTATTTCTTGAATAAATGGGTCGCGAAGGTGAGGTGGAAAATTAGATCCGGTCTGTGGTGAGTCTGGTCTGAAGTTGATGATATGCGCCATAGAGCTGGGAGTCCCGCCATTAGCTGAACCTGATCCCCTCCGCCCGACAGATGAAGAAACGGGTGTCAAAATCGAGGAGGATTGTGATGAGTTTCTCGGGCTGTTGATATAATCTCCTGGGCTTCGGATACCATTCACCAGATATAACCTTTCCAATCCTTTGAGGTAGCTGCAGTAGTCGCAAAATCTTTTGTCCATACGGTCCATTCGCATGGACTTTAAATTCAGGTCGAAAGCCGGCGGCGGCCAGCTATATTCCACGAAAGACAATGTATCACTCCCGCTAGTAGGTGCTACCAGCACAGTGATTTCTTCGAGCATGGAATGATCAAGGCCAGACGTGATTTCTTCCCTATGGAGCGCGTATAGGTTGTGGAATGCAATCTTTCTAAGCTTCAGTGGTGATTTAGCAGCGATGCACTTGCGGAAGTAGTCAGAGAGGTGGACGCTCGCCTCCTGCGCCTCCCGCATCCGGGGAGACCAGTGTAGGCTCAACTCCCGTAGCTTTTTGCTTTGATGTAGCAAAGTAGATATGTCGTCGGGGTAGCAAAGGGGATCAATATCCGTAATCTTAAGCGCGCGTAGATGCGGCATCGCGGGAATAATACAGGTTGGCCGAGGATGTCGACTGGATGGAAAACGTATTGTTAAAGACTTCAGCTTAGGCAGCTGAGCAAGGCCCTGATAAACCGTCTCCAACATTTTCGTATTTAGTTCCCAGCTATTTGTTCCCAATCAGCATATCGACATTCCCTGTTGTTCCTTTTTGGCGTTTGACGCCGGAAGGGTAGCATACCTGACCGATTCTAACCCGGGCATTTTATCCACCGCCGCCCTCACCACTATATTGAGCATCATCGAAGAATCCGGCACTCTCCCAACTCTCGCATGCTCCTCCAACTCATTCTCCCTCCACTCACCCCGAAGCGTCAGAGACCGGACTAGCCCGCCCACCTTTCGAGTAACCACCGCATTGAGGGCCATGGAAAATGGGCTAGCACTGCCGCATCCCTCTACGAAATCGTCGCGGTATCGGATTTTATCGTATGAAGTGAGTGTGAGGTCCTTGTAAAGCTGCGGGAGCGCCATGTAGTTCAAAACTCGACATGTACGACAGAGGCGTGCGAGGTCTGCAACGTCGTCTAGCTGCGGGGAGATGAAATAAAATATCCAGACTTAGCAAAGATAGGCCTCGACGGTTAAGAGAAAGGAAGAATTCGCAGCCAGAGAACGGCGGCATATAGGCACTTACATTCGCCAGGAGCATGGCGATGATATTCAAAGGCAGTGTCAAGAGCCCAGGTCGCTGACGGGAGTGCGCGAGGTCCCCCCCAGCAGCTGCAAACATGTTTGCGTGGACGTTCGACATTTCCTTCTCGCGACGGAGCTCATGGATATCGCCTTCAGTCAGTGGGATAGAGATGGACGGTGTGCACCAAATCCCGTCTTCTCACTCACAGTTGGAGGAGGTGGTGGGAAATGGGGGGACGATGTGGCGGTGGTTTGATTTTTGGCTGACCGGTTTCGAAGTGGCTTGGTTGGCCGATATTTTGCGGGTTATCGAGAAGGCTGCGCGGATGACGGGATGGAGACAGACGGGACTGCGTCTCACGCCCGACAGGGATCGCACGATCAGAATTCTTTTGTTTCATAGATATCAAATGATGCCCTTGTTCTTCGCGCGCGTGTTTTAAATACTTCGCGGGAAGTTAAAGCATTTTTAGCCTATTTTCCAAAATTGGAAATTAGAAGTGAAAAATAAAAATAAAACACCACGGTAAAGAGTGGTCCTAAATAAGTATATGTGCAGATATAGATATAGAAAGATATAATATATATATCAAAAGATAGCCTAATGACCCAAGATGCGTAATGATATATTGTCCATCCAACAAAGCCCAGCTTTCAACCCAAACCCTAAAAGACAAATCACAAAACACCCTCCAAGTCCCGTACACCGCACATTTATATATATACACCAATTGCCGTAAAGGTTTGCCCACCAAGTTCACACCCAAAAAACGGAAACTCCGCGCTAAAAGTGCAAAAGCAGACAAAAGCGTCATCGGACTGCAACAGAAAAGTCTGACTAACCCCAGAAGTAAACTCCGGGCTAGCAGCGCGAAATCTAAAAGCGCGGGCCATGAGGGCAGACCCATATGTTATTTTGGCCGAGTCAATGTCAGCGCTGTGTTCCGGGATCCGGGTCAATGGGATCACAATATCCATCTCGGTCGAAATTAGAGTCTGAGAAGGAAATATGTCGACGATGAGTCACGGGATGGACCGAAGATGACGATGGGGGCATTGGCTCTGCTACAGCAGTTGTATGAAGTTCTTCATCATCCCGTTGCGGCAGCACAACAGGGGGAACACGTTGAGTGGAAGACGCGGAGTCAGACACACCATCACCGCCATCATCGGACGACGACGAATCCTGTACAGTCTGAACAATTGCATCTTCCTCTTCTGTCAATATAGGTACTTCAGGAGTCGCGAAGACCCGTCGTCCGAGCCCACCACCCCAGTCGTGCGAATGATGGGCGGAATGCAACGGAAGTCCTTGAGCTGAATGTAGTGAGCTTGGCGAAGTGGCATCCGTCGGAACAGATGAGGATGTCGCGTCTAATGCTAATGTAGCGGCGGACCTACGATGCTCGTTCGAAGGTCCAGCTTGGGATGTTTCTGGCATTCGTCTGGGTCGACGCGACGGATCATCTCCTGATGATGACCTGTCCAACGGGTCGGTTCCTCGCTCATTGACCAGGTCTCCAGCTTGCATTGATGACTCTATCGTAGGTCGTGACCACGTCCTTGATAATCGCGATGGTGCTGGAATTACCATGACTGGGAGATCAGAGTTGCTTCGCATATCGTGGTCTTCAGCTGATGTCTCTTGTTCCCCATCGGACCTGCTGGGTGATTGGCTCCGGGGCCCCCTCGTTGGTGCAGGAATGACGGTGACGGGTAGGGGTGCTTCAGGGTCCTCCTCGCGTGACAATCTACCTTTGTCCCAAGGCCGGTAGGCTAGGATCGTGTCAAGCCTAGATTTCAGATTCCACGTTCTATCATTCGCACTACCATCGTTTGCGGAGAAAGCCGCACGGGAGCCCGATTGCAAAGTGTCTTTTACTCTGGCTTGAGCTGTTGCTACCTGCGTCGGTGGAGAAGCGCGTCGTTTCTTAAACGGGTTATTTAGTACTATCCACCCGAGTCCTGAGTTCACTATGGGTATTGGTGGGGAATAGTTATAGAGATTTCTATTGATGGGTGCTGGTGGGTTAGCAGGGGCCGGAAACTCCTTTGGACCATCTTCATCTGGCGAATAATCCATTCCTGCTGAAGTAAGACTTCCAACGGAATGGTACCGGACTCGGTACACTGTACTTGCCGCGCTGACAGTGTCCGTTCGACTGACAGGGGTCGCCATATTTGGGGGAGGGGTCGGATGGACATCGTCATTAGTATTAACAGACCCGCCGTTTGGCGCTGTAGCTGTCGTTGTCTTCGCCTTCCTAGTCCTCCTCCGGGCTTTGGGTAAGCGGCTCTGGAATGTTACTCGAGTCCTCAGGGGTCGATGAGTTAGACCCATAACGCCTCCCCAACCCGAGCCAGAACTTGCACCTCCGCCGTCGTCATATTTATCGTTATGCGGGCCGGGCCAATCGACCTCTTGGGATGGGGTAACCTCCAGCATTTCGTCGCCGTCAAAAATCTCTCGCCCTAGAATCCCATCCTTCCTCTCGTCTCTTTCCAGTGCCTCAATGCGTTCGACCCACTCCCAAACCACCACACTCGCCGCCGCTGCCCCAACCCAGCGAATATACTCACCCCAGCCGGCAACGTTAGGCTTCGAAAGATCTAATACAAAGAAAACAATGGGGATGACAACTGAAATGAGAGACAACAGAGCCACCAGGCAAATGTTGCGCATTTTGGGATGGAAGAAGGCAAAGCGATGTTTGGAGAGGCCGTAAAAAATAACCCAGGCAGCGTACAACAAACTTAACGATAGATCGAAGAGGTAATTGAGAGCAGGTATGGCCTCAACAATATTACTAGGTCGAAGCGCGGTGGATGACCGGCTGATGAAGCTGTTGAGAATGCTGAATATTACATCCAGCACTATCAATGCGAAACCTGTCCATTTGATGATTACTTTTTCCTTATGGCGTGGGAACAAGCGAATCAAGGTCTGGACCTGCGCAAGCCAAAGAAAAGTGCTCGAAATAACACGTACGATTCGGATCTCAAGTCCGCCAATGACTTCTTCCGTCAGTGCGCTCGAGTCCATGAATCCTCTCTCATATTGCTGTTTGGCAACACGGAAAGAGTCCGCCGTCGCAATGGTGAGGGATATCGCAGTGGTGAGGGCGGCCACTTTCTGTAACCACGGCCGACCGCCAACACCGATTACGGACGAGCTTCCGTACGAGCCACTTAACCGCCCACGCCGGCCTAGGAAGCTCCCACCACCTCGACCACCGACGAAGAAAGTGCGAGGGGTTATGAACAGGATGATGACGAGAAGGTAACTGATAACTGTGGCTGTAGCGATGACATACATCTGCGGAGAGGTGGAGGCGTAGAATGGTTCATCCATGTCAGCAATTGACGTTGGGTTGTCAAGGTTGATGATCGGCATATCCGTGCATGACGGCTTGAAGAAGGCATCTTCTGTTAGGGTAATAGTGAGTGAATCGTTGACGATTAAGATTCCTATAAATACGAGCAAAAGACCATGAGAATCAATACGGAAAAACATCATCATCTGAACTAGTAAATAAGGAAGATTGGCCCGGTCTCTTTTCACCTACCTCCTTTGCCCAATTTGGCAGTCGGGCAAACTGGGTCAGCGCGGTCGGACTCATTGCGAGTCAGCAACCACCCTACAAAACTCATAACGTCAAGTGCCCGCAGTCCGCGGCGTTGTTCTCGAGTGCCATCCACACATCCGGTAGAACTTTTGGTATAAAGAGCAGATCAGGCGATGGTTGGTGAAAAAGCGGGGAGTTTATCGGAATCCCGCGATTTATAGCCGATTCCAATCCCACCCAGCGCGCTCTGTTATATATTATACCAAATTTCCCGTCTCCGCCAAAATCCGTTTATTCCAGCGATTGTGTAAAGTGATCGTTCGTGCAGCGCCGATTCCAATGCCGTTGGGGCGGATGGGAGGATGAGGAGGTTTTGGTCTATGACACGACCAGGTTTGTTCCGTGTTTCTGTGTATATCCACGGAACACAAGTGCGACTTGGTATCCCAACTGCCGGCAGGGGCACAAAGCAAGATCAGGCGATACGCTGTTAGCCTCTAGAAATGAGCGTCGTAGGTAGTGAAACTATGTATCATGGCCAGCCGAAACGAAATAATCTGGTTGGTTCGCATTTGGAAAATAGGCACAAGCGTTCATCAGAGAAAACCAGAAGCGTGAGGGGAAAAGAACGGGAGGGAAATAGGCGGAGTCTCTGTAGTCCGTAGCAGATGCGGTCTTCCCCCTGATATCTTTCTTCTATTTACAACCCTTTCTCTCTCTCTCTTTTCCAAGGGCACTTTGGCGGGCAACAGAGGGGTTGTTCAGTCCTGAACGCGGGAGACAAAGTTCCTGATGTCGCCCAGGTCGATGTTCTAGTCCCGAATAGGCATGTGTGGATCCTGCGGCTCTTGCTGTTTAGTCAGCCTGGGGAGACGGATCGCCAAGAAATCGCTAATTCGGGTTAGTGTGATCACGGGCAAAACCAGATCAGCCAATAGAATGTCGCCACAGTCATTCTCCAGTGGAGTCTTCGGTAATTTAAGGTTTATAAAGCTTATAATGCCAAGAACTGGTGCCCAGGGTCTTGGCATTTCTTAGACATTTTGTGCTCTCCACCAGGCGCGGATAGCTACAGGCCTGGCCATTTGATCCCGATGCTGAGAGCCAGATTGGCCTATTGCGCTTCAAGCCGGGTTGGAATTGGAACTGCTGATAATAAGGGTAATGGTGGTGATTTCCAAAGTGTCCTAGTAGACAAATCTATTATACATACATATTTCCAAGTAGCCAAGTAGAGGGACAGTGGCTATCAGAAAACGGCAGAGAAAAAGAGAGAAAACCAGAAAAAGAAAAAAAGAAGTAACATCGAGTAAGGTATCATATAAAGGGTGCATTTGTTAATGCCAAAGTAAGTAAATTAAAAGTTCCCCCTTAGGAGTCTCGCATAATAACAGGTTTTTCTTGTCTGGATGCATGAAATATGCAATGGTGCGAGTGAGAAGCATAGCCCATGATAGCCTGCTCTTGCGGAGCAATAGTGTAAGGAAAATGAGACTATGAGGCTGTTGACCATATATAAACGCGAGGAACGTAAGAAAAAGATAAAAGGAATCAAATAGCCTTCAGCATGGATCCGTGGTTAATACTCGACCAGGGGTACGGGTGAAAAGCTATATTTATAAGCCAACCAAAAGTTTGTTTAGAAGGAACAAAGTTTGAAAAAAAACGGAAGAAGATAATAATAAAAAGGGAAGAATAATCTGTTGACAAATATTTTCAAACTGGAATAAGAGGGTATCTGATGGAGTTCAATAAATTTAACTGGTGTTCGTTACAATCATCTGGGGTGGGTATGGTGGTTAGTAGCTGATTTAAGTACCGGAAAAACATGGGAAAAAATTTGAGCATATGTGTCGGATGATGCGCCGGAGTAAAAAGATCCGAGGCGACGGGAATAAACTGTGGCAGAAAGTTGGCCGTTATATAAACAAATATCGTTTCTATGATACGCTGGTATCGGATCGGGCCTCGGATAGGGGGATAGGAGCGGGACAATCATGCTATCAAGTACATGATCTTAGCTCGATCTAGCGCCAAAGAAGGAGAAATACATCATCGCGGCGGCGGACTGAAGGTCATCTGGCTAGGCGGAAGGTATGGTGTTGACACGGGCTGTCGGGCTCCTTCTTCTCTGGTCTTCATTTCTCTTTCGTCCTGGATGAGTGTGCAGCATGTACAGCACGTCGCTCGAACGCAGTCTGAGGGAATGCTGCCGGGTATTCCGTACGCACGGCGTGTGCGGGAGTGTTGGATTGTTGCTAGCAACCCTGTTTGGTGTCTTCTGGTTAACCCCATGGTTTTGCTGTGCAGGCGGGAAGGACTAAAGGGGAAAATAAGGGATGACTGGAGTAGACAGGGGTATAGGAGAGGATGTATGGACGTCATAAAAGGGTAACAGTGCGGGAAGCGCAGGGCGGAGCAGATACGTACATTGACATCCGCAGAGCAGAGCCATCGCAGTACAAGACGCATTGCATGTTTCAAAGCCAAGTAAATTAGTCGGGTCCTTTCGCTCTGACTTCCTGTTCAGTCGGTACTGCGTTCGGCCGTATAAAATGCACGGACAAAAGAGTCCTAAGCAGCAGGTGCCTATATCGGAGCAGTCGCAAAGCCCATAGTTCCATGTATCGCCTTGCAATCGTTGAGTTGGATGTGCGACTTGGCCAGGGAAATGGCTCAAATGGTAAGTGTCCGGTATCGTAATTGGGGTCGTGGGGTAAGCAGGCTTGAGGGATTTAGGTCTGGATTGGGTGAAAGAAGTATGTGATTCTAGTGGATTGGTGTCGGGCACGATGGTTATGTCCTTTTCCCGTCGTTCTTGTTCCTGTACGGCTGCAAGGGGCTTGTTTGCGAACTGGTCGTGAGACGGCAAGACGGCGATGCTGGGAGGCGACTGAGGGAACGGAGCTACTTTCGAGTCGCGATGGGCATTTGTAGTAGTCTCTGCATTATTATCTGCGTATGGAGCAAACTGCGCCGGGTGCTCTGATAATGGCGGAGCGCTTTGGGTGTGAGTGTGCAGGGAGGCGGCTTTCTCGGGCACATCGTGATGCATAATCGTGGGCATAATATTCGACGATGAGCGGGTATGAGCGTAGTGATCGAGCGGCGGCGGCGGTGGAGGCGGGTCTGCCGCATTCACAGGCAGCGAGGGATGTCTCTGCTGTTGGTCTTGCGGGGGAAATGTCGGCGCATGGAACTCTGCTGGAGTATTTAGGTACGAATACCTGTTGCGGGCGTTCTGAGGATCATAGTTGTTATCCGCCGTGAGAACCTGCACTTGCGGCCTCATGCTGTCCAGCAGAAACAACAACACCAACAACAGCAGCACAAAGACACCTGGAAGCAGGGAGGCCTCCGCGGTATTCGCTGAGCTTTGCGGTTTCACTGGGGGGACCCCAGGAAATATACATGCATTCAGCTACGAGTCGCCTGGAAAAGGTCAGTCTCTGGTGGTTGCAGGGGGCACCGTCAGCGCGTCGTGATACAGAGGTGGAACGGCGGTTATATACATACTCAAAATCCCGATATCCGCGATGGAAAAGCTGATCAAGAGTTAGAACGGAAAAATAAACGAAGCAGAAAGCTCAAACAACCGCCACGGCCCTCTCGAAAAAGGTGGTGGGTGCTATCGAGCTCTCCTGCGTCTGGATAAATGGCCTAACAAGGATCAGGATCAACAGCTGTCGACTGCAGAACAAGGCTATGTCTGTCCGATCCGTTTGGCTCTGCTGGGGCCGAGTTAAAAATAACTACAGTGCACGAAAGGGAAAACACGAGGGAACACAAGCAGAAGGCATCAAGAGGGTTTGATGTCTCAAATGTTGGGGGCACTTTTGAAAGCTTAAAGGGATATTCAACACGACGAAAGGCAGAATGCTCGGGAATCGGGCTTCAAGAAACACCAAGAATGTGTCTTCTCCTCTCCGTTCTTTTTCTCATTTATTGGCCTGGAGCACTCTGCACAAGGCAAGCCTTGCAGACAGGGAGGGCTCCGTCCGGGGAATGGACGGCTGCTTCTCGCCCAGCCACCCCTGGACCCATCGCATCGCTCGCTGCAGAGGAGCAAGCGGCCCCCCGGCTTGGAGATTCCTGAGCGAGCCATTTATTATTCGACGAATCGCCGCCTGCACGCCATCTGTTGGTGCTGTGGGGTGGCCACTTGCGGCCACAGCAGTCACAGCAACAACGGTGACGTCTCAGCCAGCTAGCCGCCCTGGTTGGTTCTCCTGGTCCTTTGCAGCTTGGTACCCTATGTACGCCTAGCAAGGATACGACGAACTTCTTGTGCCTCATATGTACAGTACATTGGGGAGGGGTGCTGTGCAAAAAGCATTCTGAGAAGATACGGGCCTCATGTGGCGCGTAAGCTAATATCGAAGCACATTTGCAGCATGGCAGCAGTGGTAAATATGCCGTGGTCGCATAAAAACTCCATCCCTCACCAGAACCTGAAATGCGCCGAACACACTTGCGCGAATTCCTTAGAATGCGACTCACTCGCCTTTAAGGGAATAATATACATTACTCCCCATCAATCCTTGTTCGGCTTTCAACCACCCCTCTTCCATCTGGAGTCTCGAATGACCACCTATCTATTCAAGAGGTGACGTCCCTTGCTACTGCTGGCTCTAATGCGCCCAATGGCCGACAGGGGGCACCTTACTTCGGCAACTTTCAACGAATAATAGAATTATTATGACAAGTCACGGCCACAAAACGGTTGATTCCTGTTAACCGCCTGCCAAGCGACGAAGACTCGATTGATCACCATCAAAGAACCATGGGGGCCGCGCGAAAAGTGAAATATCGTGCATAATCCCCGATCTACACAGAAGAATCTCCGAGACATGGTCCCTGGCCTTTGCCAGGAACTAACGACAGGAGCATCCGTGGTGGCAATCGCGTGTTTATCACGTATCTTGTAAACCGACCCCCGCACGGCTTTGAAAAGCCTGGAATGGAAATCAATAGGGCTGGAAAACGGATTTAACAAGAGTGGCAAACTTGAGCGATTAGGATGGTGGGAGCCGGGGGACGAGATGCGCTCCCCACGGAGGGAAAACAGAACAATGACAAGGGGTCATGCGCGTGTGCGCTTTGAGGGAGTTTTTGGGTGATGAAGTCAGAGCTAACGCAGAACTAACGTGCTTCTCTCATTCTTTATTCAAAGGTTCTTCATTCGTGCCTCTGATTGCCCTGCCCACACCAACTCCCGCCGGGGGGGCCGTCATTGGATCACAGAGCCAATAGCCTGCCCGTGAGAATTTCCTCAATCTTCGATATGATATGATTTCAACTTTGAATCGCGACAGGGATGGCCATTTGCAAGCCAAACCTCTGGTCACATTTCACAGCCCTAGGCACACTCCATCTATAAAATCTGGTCCCCCGCGAGACGATTTGCATAGTTCTGCTCAATCGACTTGTAGACAACCTAACTCCAGCAAGTATATACTGTACATGCAACTGGAGCAACCTCGGACCCCTTTGATAAAGAAACAAGTTTTCAATAATCAACCCCCCTGCCAGCCAGGCGAAGCGCCCCGCTTGCATGGTAAGGATTTGCTGCATTCTTCACTTGGTTCTGAAGTCCACGCATGCGTTCTGCTCTCAGTACAACCGCCATTACTCTTATCACCATCCGTTTTGCTACCCATGATTTCCAGAGCGCATCTGAGTCCGCCATAATGATTCTCCAATTCTACCGGTTTCTACCACCATAAGTCTGTCTCTTCTTTTACCCTCTTCCCATACCAATTGGCGAATATCTCTTATAGCCTCGGCACCCTCCAGCGCCCACACTATCCAGCGATTGCTTTACAACTTCTACTGTACCTCAAACTGGTTGGTTGCGCCCTTCTCGCCTATAAAATGAAGTACATGTACATGCGCTCAATTTGGTGGCAAAACATAACCAGATTGACCGCGACCGGGTTTCCTCCTTCAAGCATGAGTAATAAGTGTTGATATTTTGCGGCCAAAGTGAGTGTTCAGGCTGCAGAAGTTTTGACTTCCATTTAAAAGCACGGAGTGGAAAGTAGAAACCATGGTCCAAAAGCGCGACCGTAGACAGTTCTTACTTGCATATCTTCATTTCCTGTTCATTTCATGTATATTCTATCTCTCAACGGCTAGAAGAGGCGAGAAAATGACCGACGGGATCTGGTGACGAAGGCTTCACGAAGCCTTCGTGAAGCCCAATCTTCCTCGTCTCGTTCCAGCAGGTGGTCGATTCACCCCCTCTACCTCCCCCAAATCTCACGAGGCAAAAAAAGAAGAAGTTTCTCCCAAAGAAACAATGGCAACACATCATAAACAAAACCCTAGCCAAGCAAATTCAACCTACCCATCGTTCGCCAACGATCTAATCAATGACGCAAAGTCCTTCGCTACCCACTCCACATACGACTTCCACGCACGATGATCCCCAGATGTCTCCGCGGTCGGGAACGCCTTCTGCAACTCCCGCGTAATCTTCAATGCCCCCAACGACGCCCCCTGCGCCTTCTCAAGTTCCTGCTTAACTGCGTTTTCCTTAGGTTTAGTCGAGAGGACCTTGCGCAATGGTGCACTGAGGTCGTCGAGGCGGGCGCGAGTCTCATCCGGTGCGAGCGTAATTAGTTTAGAAATCATTAGGTTAGATATGGTGCGGATGTCCTGTTCGTCTCCGATGCCGGCGATGATTCGGTCGAAGATTTCGGAGATGTCCATGGTGCTGAAGGCTACTTCTAGACATGCGTAGAGCGTTTCGTAGGCGCTCTGTTTTGTGGTTTGGAGTTGTTAGCAGGGTAAGTTATAAATATTATAAGAAAATCTTGTTTCTGATTCCGCTCACCTTTCGAACTTCTAGACCATCATCGACTCTATGTCTGAATGGGCCCATTTGAACTTCCCTGACAAGGGCAGGGTTGATTAAGGTATCATTGATAACAGCGGGTAAGATTTTGCTGAGATGTGGGATGATGAGGTTAGCCTTGTTGTGGATGGCGGAATTCACAGTAGTTAGGGCTAGACGATGATTTCCAAGATCCGTATCGCTCAGCATGGAGACCAACACCGGAATGATCAGCGGGCGCAGGACGTCGTTGTACGCATCGCTGGAGTCGGCAAGGGTGTAGCGGAAGGCTGATATGACTGTGCCTCTGATCGCAGGGTTTTCATTTGAAAGGTATTCCTAAGAAGAGTGTTTGGTTAGTGACAATCACGGGCATCAACTGTGTTCGGCTGGTTGCTTTACCTGAAGTAATGGGATATAGGAGGTCGGCTCGATGAGAGCCAATCTTCCAATACACTCCGCACCTACTGCGCGGTTATCTTCGTCATCAGAGGCCGTGAGAAGTCGTTGCCAAAGGCGTGTGGCAAACGGTGCGACGTCTGGTCGGACACTTTCAGGATGCTGTAAGATCTCCTTTAGCGAATGGAGGAGGAGATACTTTGACGACGTGGACTTCTCCAGACCTTCCAGGATAACTGGAAGATATGTTTTGATATTGCTCGCGCCAGCATTCCCAAGGGCAATGGCGGCGGAGAGCCGTACTTTATCAGACTTGGAGTTGAAATTCGAGATGAAAGTTTCGGGAACTAATGGACACGCAGATCCCATCCGAAGACCAACTTCTCCCAAGACAGCGAGGGCAAGGCATTTGCGTTGAGCGTCTTGCGCTGTTTGAAGCTCTGTCAGGAAGTCTTCCATTTTAACTCCAATCTTTGGACCGCCGTACACAAGCAGTGTTCCAATGGTTCTCCCGACAACAGCAGGGTCCCCATTGACACCGACATCCCGTAAAAACGCCTGCATAAGTGGAGTTCCTGCTCCTTGTTCCCCGATAACTCGAATTAAGAGCAGATATGCCTTTAGAACCGTTCCCACCAAAGGCGCTTGCACGACAGAGCACAAGGCAGCCACGATTCTGCTGTTGATGAGTTGATGCGCATTGCCAGGAATTACTTTGCCGAGGATAATGAGAGTTGGGGTGAGCAGATGTAGGTCTTCTGTGTTGAGAAGAGGTAGGAGAAACCCGGTCAGTTCTTGTATTGTCTTTTGGTCGTAGAGGGCTCGGGTATGTGGGTTGATTGCAAGGCTTTTGAGCGCCTCTAAGCAAGAACCCCGTAGGGCGCGGTCGGATTTGCGAAGCTGGGTTCCAAGCTCCAATGTCACGTCACGGACCCAGGGAGATGTGACGTCGTCGGGGCCACTAGCAAGCAAAGCAATATCATCGATTGCGCGAGCTGTTGCAAGCCTTGTCGTTTCGTTTCGCAGGCGTTCCACTAGCAGTGACAACCCCGCCGCCCGCTGAACGGGTGAGATGAACTTGGACCCCTGTGCTCCAGAAGTGCGACCTAGCAATACGCCAAGGACGTGGATGGCTCGCTGACGAACTTCTAGATCGGAGCTGTTGTCCGCAATTCTGTCAACGATGATGTCGAATAACTTTTCTAACTGCGACCCAAGGTCATGTTCTGTGGCAGATACGCGGGGTGGTGTCAAGGCCTTCTCGATTTGTTCTACAGCTCCAAGCGCTTCACTTGCAACTCTGTAGTTCTTGTCATTCACCGCGCTAACAACTCCAGGAATTAGGGCAATGAGGAACGGCAGGAGCGCATTAGACGCATGGGTCTCCGAGATTGCAGCAATTAGACTAAGAGTTTCTATCTGCAAGCTGCCAGCGCTGACGGATGATGTACCAGTAGAGACAGACAAGCCTCCTGATAACGCAGACGTCTTTAAGGCGTCTGCGATTGGGTCTTCAATCTGCTGTAGGAAATCGGCGAGTCCACCGTATCGAACAAGAGCGAGACTTTTCAATAGCGAAATCGAGGCCTGCTTCAATGGTATTGACGCCCGTTTCCATAACTTGACGATGTTCTGGATGATACTAGGCGTCAACTTTGCAATTTCTGCCTGGGGACCCGAACTTGGTGTCGCCGGAATAGTAATTGGTGAACTCATCACGGATGAAGATGCGACTTCCGACTCCAAATCGAACAGGTTGGCATCGCTGTCTTGTCTTCTTCTCTTTCTAGATGTTTTTCCCTTTCCAAACGCATCGGAAAAGAGTATGTCAGGATTGATCGCTGCTGTGATCTCGCCAGTTTTCCTGACAAGGCAAGTCATGCTAGCAACAACTTCCAGTTTGACTGATTCCTCTCTTTCCCTAGTGAACCTCGCGAGAAGAGCGGGCGCGATTCGTTGATATATAGGACCGCCCTCCAGGACCTTCGCACTATTCGCTTGCGTTGCGACGATCGTGTATAACACCTTGGCAGCGCATCGGCGGACCTTCCAGCTCATATCGTCTATGTCACTGTATCCTTCTTCCTCTTCAAAGTCATCAAACGCATCATTGTCGTCATCGGGCTCCTCGGTTGCCCCATCATCACTGCCCTCATCCTGCGTCCCACCCATTTCCTCGTCTTCAACTTCAGCTACATTGGGATCATACTTGAGGTACCGCAACGCCGCATCTATTGCATCGCCCAGATACGGTTGCATTTCGTTGCTACAAGATCCAAGTAGAGCTTCCAATGTCACTAGGGCCGTTTCGCGTAATTCGTCCTCTTCCGGGTCGTGCTCTCCTGTATCCGACTCATCGTCTCGCATCTCATTCAGTTCTTGTTCGCTGACAGCTGAGAGCACAAAGGGAGCCAATGTCTTCAAATAAGGGCCGAATTTGGCAGGGATTGATCTAGCCAAAGCCGCTATTGTTCCGATGAGATGTCGACGGTGGATGGACGTGAGATGTGATGATCGAAAGCTTTCTATCAGCATTGAAACGAACTTGCTGAGCTGCGCATCGGAGAAGTGTGCCAAGAGACCCGAGATGGCCGTCAACGCCCGTTTTATTACTACCGTTCCCGCGTTATCATTTTCAACAATAGCCATCACTGTCTCCTCCAGAGAAACTAGCTCTCTTTCGTTGAGCATCGGGCCAAAATGCTTCACTACTTCGATCAACACATCGAGGGCCTCGCTGCTGTACCCCTTTTCGGGATCATTTGCCAACATCCCCTTCACCGTAGATTGTCCATTAGCGGCCACGGTTTCTTCTACAAGCCTTGGAATCAAAACCTTGGATACTGCCATGTATCCTGCCTGTGATTCTCGAGAAGGGGGGGCGCCGGGATCCGGACGAGGCAAAGCTGCCAAGATGATTCTAAGTGCGGTATTGGGTACGGAGGTATCAATAGTCTGAGAGGCCGTCATGTAAGTGAGTTTGTCGATTAGGGGGGTTACTATTTCCGGAGGAAGGCGAGTAACAAGTGGTTTTAGACTGTGAAAGAGGTGGGAAGAAGAGAGTCATTTTAGTCACCAAAGTTGCACTCCAAAAAGAAATAGCATGTAGGGCGTTTTTGTTCTTCCGGGCTTCCTTCCTAGCTCTAATAGACGTACCATTTCAACGCTTGGTTTTGCACTTCGCCATGTTGATCCTCGAGGGCTTTCAGCAGGCCCTCCACTAGTCTTGAACATGAATGGACATCCTGGGACAGGTAGGCGGAGTTGGCTTGTTCGATGGTGGTCAACAGGTCGTTGAGGGACATGTAGCGGATATCCGGGTCAGGATCGGTCAGCTTTGCCAGCAGAGAGTTCAAACTCTGCTGGATCGCTTGTCTATCATATGCCATGGTGCTCTGTTCCCTGTGGTAAGGGGATGGTGGGGTAATCAATCACCCTGTTCTTCGGCCCGGATTGACTTGCGTAGTAGATGCTATCAGTGTGAAGGAATGTGTTAATATTCTCACAGTACGGTCGCTTGGGTACTGAAATCAATCTGGATCCAGAATTAGAGCGGGAGACATACAGATTGAAAGCTGGGTTGCGTCGTGTGCAGGCAAAGAGGGCCATCCAAGTTAGCTCTGGAGCTATATGCCAATCTGCATAATGTCAGGCAGCAAAGTGGGGGAGAGGAACCGGTATGGCAAGGTCGCCAGACGCTGCTGGCGGGGCCAGAAAAACAGCAAGAGAACCGCACGAATGAATGTATGCAAAGAGAAGCCTTCTTTATATCGGCGTGGTGTAGTTGTTGTATGTGTTGTTGGTATTGACGTCGTTGGGTGTAAATGTAGATCAAAGCGTCCCCGCGGTTGACAACAGCGGCTGAGAGAAGCATATAGAAGTAACACGCCTGTATCTGCCGTAATGGCTCACTTGACTAGACATGGTTAATTTTTATTTGTCCGGGTTCAATTTTTACTTTTTACTATCTAAATCCCTAATGATCTCATATCCTTTCCCATCTCTTCCAGAATAACAAGGTCTTACCAACAAATAACCCGCAATCTCTAGTTTCTCCAACCACCAATCCCGGCGTCTCTCCTTCAAAAATACCTAGAGATACCTCCCCAGTCACGTGGTCCCAAGGCAACGTCACACCCGCCAAGCCCTGCGCCTATTCGTGTATTTACTGCCAAACCGGGAACTTTCCACCTCCAGCCGCCTCCATTTCCCACTCCACCTGTCGTGCCCATACCACGCCCGCAAGAATCCTCGCAATTGCACCCCCAATTATATCCTCATCCTCAATTGCACCTCAATTGCAGTGAAAAAAACTCCAACAGGACCTCTCCTCCAATTGCCCACCATGGTTCTCCCTCGCTCCACCTTCTTCCGCACACTGTTTACTGCCCAGCAGTCTACGAGAATAGCCGGAGGCCGAGCTTCTTCCCGGGTTTGGCAACAGGCCACAAGAAGAACATATGCGACTGGCGGTGGTGAGATTAAGAAGAGCAGCGACTTGCCATGGTATGTCCTATATGTCTATCTTGTATAATTGGATTTGGTATTGCTTTGCTTGATGGCCATTCAATTTCGGGGAAAATGTTTTTGAATCCATTCTCCGCTTCGATATACACACTGCAGCTATGTCGCTAGTAATAGAAGCGCTAACCATGTGCCGACGCGGGATCATTGCCATTATTCTAGGATAATTGGCTCCGTAGCAATCACAGTGCCTGCCGCCTACTACCTCTTTGAACCAAAGAAGCCCGCCCACGCTGAAGTACATGCGCCGACTCACAAGGAACCTAAAGAGCCCCATGTATCGGAAAAGCAAGCTGCAAAGGAGGCTGAAGAAGAGGAAGAAAAGGGAAAGACTGAGCCAGAGACTGGCGCTGCTCCTTCGCAAAGAGAATCGGCTCAATCCGTGCGCGGCAGCCAGGTGGAGCCTGAGGAACCTTCGGAGAAATCCACTGCTTCCGAGTCTGTGAAGGATGCTGAGAAGGGCGAGTCTGCGTCATCGACTCCCGCGGAGAAGATTGAGTCTGAGAAGAAAGAAGTGCGTTGAATGTTCATCTTATTATCTACGCTACGGTTTCAATAAACCGTAGGCAATTCCAATATCTGCGCAAATATATATATGTCTCTGGCCACTCCGTGGATGCCTATGAAGCACCTCTATATATATCCATTCACTCACCATCCGTCCATCCCTCCACATACTACAAAGCCAACGCCATTGCCACTCACTCACTCACTCACTCACTCACTCACGTACTCACCCACCCTGCCCTACCCATGCCTCCATCTTCCTCCCGCGCCAACAAAATATACACACCAAGCAACTTGACAATCAGCTAACCCCAATCGTCCTAGGCTGCTGAGAAGGAACCCCCGACTGAAAAGCCATCTTCCACCGAAGCTGAACCTACAAAGGAGGAGGTTTCAAACGCACAATAAATGACTATACAAAAGAGCCACCATAAGGATGTGCTGGGGCGACAGGGGGAAGAAAGAGGGGAGAGGAAGGAGGAGGGAGGATTCGGGAGGAAGCAGACATCGACAGGGCTGGTTCGTTGGAAAGACACGAGTTATCATGTCTGGAGTAAAGGCTGTGCGGGATCGATGGCGAGGAGAGAAACGCTTTTGAATCACATGTGGTTTGAGAAATAATGTATTTTATGTAGGACGGATATATTTGGCTGTGGAATGTAGAAAGGGGCTAGATTGGGATGTGGTGGTGGGGGGCTTCCATGGCGGTATGGAAGTGGCCAGGGGGGAGGGGGCAAGTTTCTGTACGACTATATAGTTATACGTTACTGTACATAATAAGCAATGACGGGACAGCAAGAGGATTGGAAAATTGAAGAAGAAGAAGAAGGTAAAATGAAAGACTACAAATGGGAACAGGAAATGCGAAGGGTATAGATTAAGATGTAAGAACATTTCTCCATATCTCTTGCTTCCTTTCTCACGTTGTATACCTAATGCCACGGTTATCCACCCCCAGAGGCGCGGTCAAACAAATTATCATGCAAACATATTACATTATACATACGTATATACATATACATAGTTATGGTAACATAGTATTCCAAACCGAAAGAGAAAAAGAAAAAGAAAAAGACGAAGAATTTCTCACCCCCTTTCCGCCGCCCTTCCCCCCTTGCCGAACTCTAATAATGAGTCCCAATCCATCTCCATTATTTAGGACACACGCGAACACAAGCCTCCGCCATAGAGAAAGATGGGAAGGAAAGCATAGGCAAAAACTAAAGACGCTAAGTTGACGGAAATCATAGCAAGGGGGGAGATGGGGACAGGGAAGAGAAGGGAAGAGAAGACGGATCATTAAATAATTACATGATATAGAATGCCAGACTGACAAACCACAACCACAACCACTGGCCCCAAGCCTTCGTCCCGTATACATAAACAACACAAACTCCCCCTCCTGTTAATTTTCTCTTTCTCACAAATAATTAATAAGAAACAGACATTAATAAATATGTATGGTGTAAACAAAGAGAGAAAGAGAGAAAAGAGAAAGAACAATCTACCATCACCAATGCAACACAAATGCTAACAAAAAGTAACAAGCGTAATCGCAGCAAAGTAAAAAACAATTTGTTCAGCAGGGCAGGGAAGGGTATTTCTTTCTGTTTCTTTTATCCTGCATAACAACATATCGTATCCTCCGGGGAATGAATGACAATCATCACTGCACTTTTTCCAGATCGGACCCGACGGCCAAGCCAAAAAGACACCGCATTCCTTCCCAATGCATCCGGGAGAGAATTTGTGCAGGCGGAGAAAAGGAGGGCGATCTTCTCTGGATGTTCAAACGGCATAACACCCATCTCCCAACCTAACTACTAATAATTCCGGTCCGATTGCGAACCTCCGTTAGACATCCCATTCGCCGGCGTAGCAGCATTGTTCTCCTTTTCCTTCGCCGTCCGCCTCGTAACACGCACTCCCTCAGTGACAGCGCCATTCTTATTCGCCATAGCCGAGCTGACAGCACCATCGCCAGCTTCACCATCTTTGTCGCCAATTTGAACATCCTTGGACGGCGCGGGTTGTTCCTCCTGCTCCTCCTCATCCTCATCGTCACTCCGCTCGTCCTTCTTCACATCGCTGAGGACGTAGTTCTTCGCAATGCGGAGGATCAAGAATAGCCACAGGAGGTTTATGGCTTGGAGTGCGCTTAGTAGGCCAAAGGTAATAACTTGACTAAGGCGGCATTTATACTGTTGAGTTTCCCAATTGAGCTCGAACGGGCCGACGGTCTCGAATTCAGTGAGAACGGCCCAGAGGATGCGGAGATTGAGGTAATGGCGCATGTATATCCAGATGCAGATGAAGGTAAGGAAGTATGGCCCGATGATGGCAGAGTCCAGGTAATTGAGAGTTTTGGAGGTCTAAAATAGCGATGAAAAGTTAGAAGTTAGTCCAAAAGGATATGCAGGGAAGATGAAAAGAAAGGACATACCGCAATGAAGAAGTCCGAAACATCATGCGTGATATACACCGCCAAGCCAATATGGGTGAAATGGAAACGGTAGCTGAGCCCAATAAGCGACAGTGTAATAATATGATGCGCGACCAGCTCCTTGAAATCCTTCCTGGGCTTCTCCAACAGTAGAAGTAGCACAATCGCCTGCTGTGCCCAGTAACTCGCCTCGAGCAAGTAGTACGCCTTGAAATCCGCCGTGTGCATCGTATGCGGGAACCCCTCAAACATCGCCGTCGTGTTAAAATACCAGAGATCCGCCTTTTTCATGACGTAGAGCCCAAACGGCGCGAAAAACGCAAAGTAGATCGCCGTGTACACCTGCTCCATGAAGCGCGCCATCTTGCCCTTGCCCTTGATGCCGCAGTATACCCCCCACGGCCGGATAATGCGCTGCATGATGAATTCGCGCGTGAACGACAGCACGATTGTGTAGAAGCCGACGAAGACGAGGTCCTTTTTGCCCTTGCCGTACATGACGGGTCCATCGGGGGTTTCGGGGGGGTTCGGATATGAGAGGAAGATGGCGGCATGGACCGGGTTGGATTCCGTCGGGTTCACTATGTACACGGCGAGGACGATGAGCATTAGGACGAGCGGTGTCAGCCAGGTGTGTTTGAGAGAGATGTCTTTCCATCGTCGGAACAAGGACCGCGCCCGACGCCGTTTCGAGTGTGATTTTCCGCTCTTCTCGGACGCTCCACGCTGTGTTTGACGCGCCTGTCCATTAGATTAGAAAAGCACGGAACGGAACAATAGAGATTTTTTTCAATTGGGGGGATTTTATTCTATTTCTTCCATGTTGAACACAAGGGCTATGAAGAGAAAACATGTTGCGGGGGGTTGCTCGTGGACACAAACGTACCGAAGCAGGCTCAGGAGAAGTGAGAGAATTCATGGTCGACATGGCCGGGGCTCCGGTATCTCCTCTGATATCTGCACCGAGATTACTAGACTTCCGTGGTCGCGACATCGAAGCCGGCTACTTCCAAGGGGGAGAGAAAAGAAAGGAAGAAGAAACGGAAAAGGGCGTGTGGATTTGGAGGCAGACTGGCGTGGATCGAATCCCGTTCCCTTTGTTGTTCGCGTTGGCCCGCCACAAGAACCGACTAACGCCCTGGAAACTTTGCTCCGGGCGCTCTTGGCCTTTTATGATGACTTTTTCTTGATCTCTTTTTTTGCTCCCTGGGAAACTTCTTCTGGTGGCCGTGATTATTTATTTATTTATCTTAGTTTCCGAGGTCAGCCCTTCCCCCAACAGACCACAAACACGTGCCCAGATATGGTCGGCGCAGGGAATTGCTGTGACAGACAGCGGAAGACGGCGGCGAGGGGGATTTGATTGACGAGAACGTCGACAAGGAATTGGAAGATGCGTATGTAGAACAATGATCGTGTGGAGCTGGTAGAGATGTTTCTGCTTGTCCGCGTCTATCTCCGGTCAGTCAATTAAATAATTGAATCTTGGTAAATCTTTGCTTATGTCCGCGGTGGTTCAGGGGCTCTTCGGGGAGATGGTTGTTCCGTGTCCGACCGGGGGAGATCACGTGCGGAGAAACCACCTGAAAATGGTCTCGTCACAGCTATGGCTTCAAGGACAACTAATAAACTATGCAGTGGATGTAGACTATGTATATGACCTTTCTATACATTCGAAAGAGATAATATCTGAGCAAAAGCAGCACGAAAGGCTCAGCAGCCAATTGCTCATCATCCCTCAACCAGAACAATAAATACTATAATAATAAATACCAAAACCAGCACCGAAAACAATCAACCAGAACTACTAAAATGAAAACAAGCCCCATCACGCTACACTAGCCTGACAGTAGGGAGTTCTGCCATATGCAACCTCGCACCTCCATATGGCACCAAATTGACCTCGAAAGGTTTCCCAATACACTCCCGCTGCCCTACTAATGGAGGGTCCGGCGCATACCCACGCTCCTGGGGCTCCGTCAACTCCCACTTGATCTCGCACACCATCGCCGAAATCGAAGTCGGTGTCTCCTTTTCGGCCCAGAGCGGGTTAGGCAGACGACTCATGTGGTTGGGGCAATCGGCGGGTTCCAGCCCGTTGAAGCGGACGGTCGATGGGTCAATCGCCAGCCCCCATTTCGAGGTAGGTTTCATCGTGTATTCCTGGGCTTTGTTGGGTGCGCCGGGGTAATTGGTCTTGACGCTGTTGATGTGGGCGTCGATTGGGAGGGAGTAGAGGAGGGCGCCGTGGTGAATGGCGACGGTGTTGTTGGCACGCGGCTCGACGCGGATTGCGGTCGCAAAGGAGACGATGACTACATGTTTCCCTGGGGTTATGTCGACGTCGTGCATTCCTGTCGCCGGGTTTGGCTGTAGCACGGAGCCTGGTTCGCCATCGATGGACACCGAGGACTCGACGTTGTTAACCCACGTAGGGACCCTGAATGACAATGTAAACTGCCCGCCTGCGTCGACCCTGTAGTACAGTAGATTCTCGAATGGGTAGGTTGTTTCGCATCTGATATGTACTGTTGTCCCCGACCTTGTTCTGGTCTGCACCTCAGCTGGCCCAAGTAGCGCATGCGCAATGCCAACGTCGCCCTTCCGCACGTACATGCCGGACACGAATTTGGGATATCCTTGATGGTGGTTGACGGTGCAGCAGGGGTAATTCGGTTGGAGGCCAAAGGTTTGCGCTCGAGATCCAACATTAAACCACGGGGTAGGGCTGACTTCGTGGGAGACGGGCTGGTTGATTTGAGCTATGTACTGGTGAGCCCACCAGTCCGGGGTCACCATGACAGGAAGCGCGTTGAAAGCTGCTAGTTCGCATCGGTCTGCAAAATCCCTATCCCCGATAGACTGGTACAGGTAGCTGAGCGAATACATTGTCTCGACAACAGAGCATAACTCCGTGCCTCGCACTGGGCTCAAACCTACGAGTCGCTCGTCCGCAATGATACCCCCCGACGGGCCACCATGATAAAGGAAGGTCCAATTGACGCCTCTCCGAGCAGACTCCAACAGAGCGTCATCATGCGTAAACCTCCTGATGACTGCACCAGCCTTTAAGCCCTGCCCAGCGTTAACGCCATGCACGAAATGATATAGCCTATCAGTGTCCTTTCGCGGCACAGTATCAAGATCGACCTTGATGTAATTTTCCTCAGAGAACCACCAAGACCAGTCATGCCCTCCTTTCCTGAAAAACTCCATACATTCAAACAACTTGCCGGCATTCTCCCTGGGATCGGTCTCATAAAGCCACTGCAGAGCTAATATCATATCCGCCGCCCGAGATCGGCCCCATTGCTCATTGAAATCATCACCCTCGTGCCAGACCAGGCCTTGGAGATTGTCAGACAGCATCGAATGCATCAACTGAACAAACTTGTGCATCGCATTCAAAATCCGCTCTGCCTCAGGAGTACCGGCCTGCGCTTCTACCATTTGCGCAAGCCCCAGGAAGATAGGATACCTAGCCCAAAAGTTCCGCCGGGCCACTCTAGTTTCGGGCCCTAACCAGCCGTCCGCCTGCTGGTTGGTGAGTATGTAGTCAGCTGCTTTCCGGACCTGCTCGAGCAGCCGCTTGTCCTGGGTCTGGTAGGCGAGCGGAACCAGTCCGTTGAACCAGTAGGGCATAGCCTCGTTGAGGTTGCTGTAGTCGTGGGTCCCGCCCAGCCAGGGATTGTCGCGGACAATCTGGTAAAATTCAAACTCATGGCCGGCGAGGCCGTTGGCCATCAGCGTCAATTGATCGCTCAGCCAACCTAGCGGCTTGATTGCACCCAGCGGGAGCGGTTTAAAGACCAAGGGTAGTAGGCCTGTAAAACATGATTAGTACGTAGGGGAATCCATCCTAAGAGCCATGATATATGAACGTACCGCATGTTCCATTTCGATTACCCACATTGTTATTCCCATCGCCATCCATGATGATTTTCTGGTCCTGAGACCCAGCGATGCCGCCGCTCATCCTGTAATCCACTTCCCCAGTTACCAGGCGAGAAAACAAAAGTAACCAGGCATGGAGAATATATAGGTATTTGCAGAATAATGGAAAAGCCGCTGAATTAAAGGCCATATCGCTCTCTTGCCGCTCTCTTGCCGCTCTCTTGCCGCTCTCTTGCCGCTCTCTTGCCGCTCTATGTGGCTGCGCTTGTCTTCCTCCTCTTCCTGTTTCTTATTTCCTCTTCTCTCTTCCCCCCTGTCTTGCTCGACCTAAACAGTGCAAAGCCTATAGAGCCCGGTTTACCTTTTTGCCGAATCAGCAACCAAGGTGCCGTGGGCCGCCCAGCCGTAGTTGAACTCGTACAAGAACAAGGAGATGTTGCGTTCCCGAACGAGGCGCGCGGGGAAACGGTCCACTAACTAGATCTCGTCTCAAACTCAGCGGAGATCTCAATGAATAAATAGTAGATTCGCAGCTATCTCATCATCTGCTCGCCCCGTGTGATTCGCGGCGGTTGTCTGGGCTCTGGCTGTTGCGGGGAATCCTGGAACATCCGGGGAAGGGAAGGAGGGAGGTTGGCGGCCCGGCTTGGCGTGTACAGGTACATCATACTAGGGCCATCAGGCGCCTGTGGTGTAATAACTTGTTTATATTTACTCTGTATACAAGGGCTGGTTTAGAGAAAAGAAGATCATGTGTTGCTTGAGAAGGACATATACATAACTACTGTAGGTAAATATTACATTCATCCTGTCACGCATGTTGGATGGAATCTACAGATTCAGAGAATAAACCTTGTGCAGATAAAGAGAATACAACAAGGATGTACAGGGTCATTCTGCCTCCAGAAACAACACTATGTCCCCTGCCTTTGAAGTTGATCAGATGAGATTAATCTGAATAATTGTCAGCTGCAGTAACTTAACAGTGATAATTAACAGCAAAACCCCCTTCCTCTGATCAACCAAAGCAAAGTCACTGCCTACACTACTGCTGTGAGGGTTGACAAGGGATGAAAACCCCAATTTTATTCCACACAGAGCAAAGCACAGTGCAGCTAATTGAAGGTGATTGATGCTATATCTATGAAGACATATGAATGAGTGCTGCAGGTCTGGATTCCTGAATATGAAATATCACATGGTTCCTAATCGTGCTTGTATAAATACACTATGACAAGCCAAAGTGCATGAGAGATAGATGGGTCTATTGAACTGTTGATATTTATTTGAAAGAATCTCAGTTCAGTTGATCTCTGGTGGTTCAATGCATTTGAGTATCACTCATTATGCTTTATCTGAGATGAATTAACTTGCAAGTTGTGAAATGATGAAATCTATCAATTTATTGATCCCGTGCAGCAGAACCTATCATGCAATTAGTATTTATATGGCCTACAGGCTACATTGAAGGCTTGCTTAAACTGAATCTACCGTCCATAATAGGTTACTTACGGTCTCTTTAACCCTGTGGAATCGTTATCGGAAAATCCCCGGATGAGCAGTGACGTATGGGCTCCATAGTTAATCAGTAATGGATACAGCGGGGAGTTATATGAGCGCTAAAAAATAGTAGCACTGTTCTCAGAAGAGTAAACTACTCGTGATACATCTGTATTTCGTCATTTTTTAATTATTAATCTCATTTTTTTTGCCATAACTATCTGTGAGGCTCCTACCTTTGATGAGCCTACAGCCATTATGCGAATCAGGAAGATGTAGTATTATTTCCTGCAATGATGTATCTAAGAATATAATGATCACAATCTCGAGTCCCTGCTATGAAGGCGTTTGGCGTGAGAATTTCCTTGGCAAGGAATCAAGCTAACAATTCTTATCAAAGCATCACCCGAACCACATCCTGATTGTCAAGAAGTGCTTACACAGTACTCCGTAGTTAACCCTGCGCAGAACCAGCCCATCTGGGAATTAAAGCTATAATGTGTGCCCATATCCGGAGTTAGGAGTGCAGCGTGTCAAACACCAAAACCTTCCCTATATACCTCACAGATTGCGGCCGCAAGGAGCGTCGGGGGCTAGGGGATTTTCAACCATGGACCGTGAAAGCAATCGCCAGATTCGATCTGCCTGTGACCGGTGCCACTCGCACAAGCTTCGATGCGAAAGACAGCAAGGCGATCAGAGCTGTTTGAGGTGCTCTCGGGCTGGTTCCCCTTGTGTCTACAGCGTACGGCAACGGAGGACTGTGCTACGGCCGCCCCGTCCTCGTTCAAAGCGGCGGAGAACTCAAGATGATGTTGAGGATGAAGAGATAAACTCTCAACTCGAGAATCCCTTTGGCAGTGCGGTTGTTGAAGATGGTAAGTACTCACTCACAATCTCTCTTTTAGGCTGAACAAATTAAATCCCTATCGCAATGCTGCGCCTGGCTATGTGCGCCTACCTACTTGATTATCGTTTTTAGGGGGAGCTAATAGATAATATTACCAGCGCAAGATAGCACATACCCGGCAGCTTTCGATCCTACATTCAACGAATGGCCTGAAATGCTCCAGTTGCCTCAAGATATCTCAGTTCCAGGGTCTGATCATTTAGCATTCCCAGACTTCACCAACAATTCTGTTGAACCTATGCTGCCCATCCTTCACACACCTCCCCAAACCGTCACAGACAGAAGTCAAGGCATACCTGGCACCCTGGAGGATAGACCAAGCATGACAGTTCGGCATGTTCGACAGTTGGCAGATTTAAATATAAAGCTGTGTGAGCACGCCGCAAAAATGCCGTCTTCGTCTGCTAAGCTCGCCGAGGTACAAAGCTTGGTTGCCGGCCGGATGTTTGAGATTGACAAAATTTTTGGTCTTATCCAAAGCTTGCTAGATGTCACGAGTGACATTTATTCGCACAGTATCCTGCCATCCGAAAAACAGGATCACCCATCCGCCGACACGAGCCCAGCAGCAGGCACCAGTCCAGATGGCTACGTTCCGGATCGATCTACCTTTCTCCTCATATTGTCCTGCTACGATCGCGTGATGGATATCTGCCAGTGCCTGTTTACTCATATCGAATGCTGTATCAATAGCCTCGCTGCGCCCATGACCCCTGAAGCACAAAGCACACAATTACCAGAACTCAGAATCGGATCCTACAAGCCCCCCATCTCGTCCGCGGTTGCCATGAAAATGTTCCTCTTCCACACCATGGCACGTCAACTTCTCGTGCAGCTGCGGATCGTTTTGGGGGTGCACGGGTCTACGACCACCACGGCCGCCGCCCCTACCATTGGAGCCGGGAGGGATGGGCGTGAACGAGAACAGGACATGAATGGCCGTAGAGACGGACAAAACGGGTATTGTAATGGGAATGAGATATGGCCGGTCGGGGACGGCAGCTACCAAAGTCGGCACGCCGATATTCCACACAGCTACTACTATACGAATGCTGCAGCTACACCACCTGTCGACCTTGTAAACAAGAGTCACCATGATATATTGACTCGCGCATGTGGAATGTCTGAACAAGTTACCAGTATAGGAAAATTGCTTATGGAGTTGTCAATAATGCCCTAGCCCGCTAAGTCAGACATTTCGCCTTCGTCATTGTGTGAGAATAAGGGATGGAATGGAAGAGTCTGCAAACCTGACTTTTGCAACATAGAGAGCGAAACTCGCCTATTATTATTATTCACCGACTTAACCCATGTAGTTCTAAGATTAGGGGGAGAGCAACTGAAAAGCCCACCTCAACCGGCACTAGAATACCTGAGACCCATTTGCTAGTCAAACCGGGACCCTCGACACGCTTTCTGAAATCCACAGCGTGATTTGGACGCCTGATTGGAAGCTCCGCGTCGTTTGATCAGAACCATATCATCAAAACTGGTACAATCGACTTCGCGTTTCCAGTTAAGCATTCGCGTCTCTCTTTTCAGTTTCGTGAAACCTTGGAAAGGAAAAAATTTCTCAAGGTTGCCCCTTGCAGTCAAATTCGGCGTTTGTCACATGTTATCTTAAGCCCTTAACTTTATCCAAGATTGGCAGCAAGATGTTGTTGCCGAAAGCTCAGATTCACGATACACGGCTTCAACTTCAAGACTACGGAATACAGAACTGAACGCGACCAGAATTTTTTTCGGTCCACAGCTCACGCCTTGCACCAAAATCCATCAGCCCCACAGAGCAGTTAACCTAGCGAGTCGGTTACATCATCGACGACGATAAGCTTTCATATCGAAATCGACAACAAAAAATGACAGAATGCGAGCACCAGCTTCCTCTCGTTATGGAGTTTTACCAATATACACCCCATGGAGGCGATCCAAGATTTATCTGGATGTGAGATGAAAGTAGATACATAAAAAAAATGCTCGCCGTCAAATTGGTTTTCTCACCTCCACATCGCTTTGAGAACAACGCAGAAAAGTTTTCTTTTTGCGAATGCCAAGAACAATATAGAAGCAAGATGTTCAGGTCCGATCTGCGGGCCACAAAAACGGTTTCATCTCACACTCCAGCTGTATAAATTCCTTTTTTTTCTGTCGTTTTGTTATCTTTTGGACAATTTGTTTGAAAAGAAGTTCAGTCTTTTCTTCGTTAATATAATCCCGCCAAAAGAAACAAAAAAAAACCATTTTAATTCAATAAATGTTTATTTTAACGACAGCCCCTTTCATGCATATATAAACCCCGGATTTTGTTTACACTTCTCGAACAGAGAAAACTATTTATTCCTTATCTAGACCACCATACATTTATTTTGCACTGAGAACACCCTTCAAATACGTGAGAATGGGTTTCAACGAAGGCTTCTCCTACGGAGAGCGGCAGAAGACGGTGAACGGGGTAACGAAATCCAAAACGGAAAACACAATCGGAACGATCCACGCAACAGGCGGCGACTTGCCCGTCAGTAATAATGAATTTTACACCATCAAGGCCTTACCCGGCAGGGGATTAGGTTGCTTCGCAACGTCCAAGATCCCAAAAGGCACACGGATAATAACCGAGGAACCCCTCTTCACCGTCCCCAGCATGGCGACGAATCTGCAATCTGTAGAAAAGGGCCTTCTCAAAGACCTCAAAGCCCTGAGTAAAGAGCAGCAGCATATGTTTTTCTCACTGCACAATGCACACAAGGGGAAATGCAGCCCTGTCATCGGCACCATCAAGACGAATGCCATGCCCTTTGGCGCCAGGGGCGCAGAGGGCGCCATCTTCCCCCGCGCAGCGCGCATCAATCACTCATGCAAACCGAACTCACAGAACACGTGGAACCGTAACCTGGAAAGACTTACCATCCACGCATTCAAAGACATCGAGGCGGGCGAGGAGATCACCATCGCCTACGTGGACGGGACGGAATTGTTCGATGCGCGCCAGGCGTGCTTTGAAGAGGCGTTTGGCTTCAGATGCGCGTGTGAAGTTTGCGACGTGCCGGCTGAAGAGTCGCGGAAGCGAGATGGGCGGCTGGAGGAGATCGCGCGCCTGGATCGTGTGCTGGGCGACGGGCGGCGGATGATGACCAAGCCGGATGATTGCATTCAGGACGCGGAAACGCTTTTCCGCATGCTTGTCGATGAGGGCATTGCTGGCTCGCGGATTGCGCGCGTGTACAATGATGCGCTGCAGATTTCGATTGCGCATAGTGACCAGGCGAGAGCGAAGGTGTTTGCGCAGCTGGCGTATGAGGGGCGAGTTCTGCTGGAGGGGAAAGATAGTCCTGAGACGATGAGGCTAAAGGCCATAGTGGAGAAGCCGTCTAGCCATGGGTTGTTTGAGGCGACGAAAGATTGGGAACAATCTGTCGAGGCGATACCGGCAGATCTGAGTAAACCGGATTTCGAAGATTGGTTATGGAAGCGGAAGGGTTGGAAATCCTAGGGGAGGGGATGTGGATTTTTTTCTTTCTTTATTATTCTTCTTCTTTTTACGTTATTGAATGAATGCATTGGGAAATATAGAGGAGTTATGGTGTATATAATGATTGTTTATAGATTTTTGGCCCCTTTTATCGATGGGGAAAAGAAAGTGGTTTCCGACAAGATTTACTTTGCTGTTCCTGGAAGAATGATTTTAAGTTTTTCTGGAAAGAGGTGCCGAGATCTGATTGATAAGATTGGGTTCGGAGAGCAAATCATACTAGCCCTAAATAAGGTTAATTCGAACTTTCAAATAATGCTGAGTCAACAACTATTATCTATCGTCCTTTCTCAGCCTCAAGAAACTATCGATACAGGATGAGTGAGTGCATATGACTGCCCAAACGATATGCATATCGACATGCAATTATCAATTGGGCAATGAGATCTACTATACCGCATCCCCTTCTAATCATACAGACGGATGGAATGTAAGTTCGTTTCCCCCGCCAATGGCTAATTTTCACTTCTACAGGGCAAACATGGACCAATCTATCCCTAGTGCTCTCGATGAATAATGTTCCAATTGCTCGTGTTATTATCAAGTCTTCAGGGACTGTGCCTCTATTATGCAACTAGGGGTGGGTGATGTCATTAAGTAAATGACTGCCAAAAATGCCGGCCAGATCCAAATGCTAAACTCTCTGCGACACCCTCCTAAGGCGCAGGTGATTTGGACCTCTCCTCCAACCCAACATCAGACGCCACATCGTCTCGGTGGCTCCCTTTTCTAACCTCAAAGAATGCCACCATGGTGTAATAAGCTACTCCAACGAGCCCTGCAACCACCCCATATACTATTGTTCCCGCTCTGGTGTTATCCGCAAGCTGCAGCCCGAGCCCCCCGTTGATCATTCCCAGAAGGATGAGAACCCTGCCATACCAAACATGAAAACGGGACCATGGCCCTGGTTTCTGCGTCTTCATGAACTTGCGATGATGTATATAGCCTATAAGCGGCTGCAGAAGTAGCAGAGCAATAATCGCCGTGCCGAGGATCGTGTGTGCGTTGTTGTGAAGCTATTGCACAGGGGTTTTATTTGACCCCCAGAATCAGAAACGGAAAAATAAAAAATGAAGAAAAAAACGAGACGGGAAAGGGATCTGTTTTCGTCTGTCTGTCTGCAGTATATATACCCGGTCTAATATTTTCCCCACACGGATCCCGGTGGCTAGTCCGGCGATCGTGAGAACCCAGCCGATTAGCTGACACGCAGCGTGTATCCAAACACCCCCTTTGATCTTTTGTGTTCGCACAAGAAGTGCCCCGACGGGAAAGATGATCACGAATGCAATGCTCATCACTAGGCCGTGAGCTTTGGCGAATCGGGGCACTAGGTGTAGGTCTTGGAACATTACCTCCCCGGACACGCGGGTAGGAAGAGATGCTGCGTCAAAAAGCACTTGTTAGAAGCTTTTCCTGATAAGCGCATAGCTTATTATAAAAATGGGTGTTGGGGTATGTGCTATACCAAGTGCGAAATTGAAAAGCACGGTTGGAAATATTTTGGAAATCATGGTGTTCAGTATTTTGGTCGAACCCGGAGAGATCATAGCGAGCTGAGCTGGACTGAGATGAGCTGAGGGGAAGCAATGAGGAACAAACTCACAATTTGTGAAGATTCCCTTCCCTTTTATATAACACAATTCGGCTCATTTGTGTTCCGACAAAGATACGGATAACGCCATATCAGATCAGTTGGATCCGTGGGATTTCAATAATTTCATAGATATATTCGTCTGGCTTGATGCCGCCTACTAAGCTTTTGCGCCAATCAGAGCGTCGGAAAGCCAGAACACCGAGATTTGCGAGATTTCCGATCACCCCTGTCTAGCGGATTCTTCAGATGCACTGCCACATCCCGGGAACTCCAGCTCAAGGTTCGAGCTCTGTTCAAGAATACGCATCATTAACTAGATCACCGAGAAATCCGAAAAACCAGTACGTTTTCCCATCGTCTGTAAGCGTTTACTCAACATACCGTCAATTCTGACATAGTTAACAGGTTTGATTCAATGCTACACGTACTTGACTAACTAGCGATTACAAAGCCTGTCTACTATCTAGTCAAAAGCCCTCAGTATGAACTCCCGTCCCCTAAAGCCAAAAGCATGCATACCCTGCCGCACACGGAAAGTGAAATGCAACAGGCAGTCGCCATGTGCGAATTGTGTTTCGTGGTCGTTGGAATGTGTCTTTCCTTCGCCCGTTAGGACTTGCACTAGACCCCGGAGAAAGCCAACTAGTGCGCTGAAAGAGAACCAGCGTGTGCCAATATCCACGCAGCCCACGAGGAACGAATTTGGTCAGCAAAGCGATGTCTGTGTTCAAAGCTCTCAGAGAGAGGCGGGAGCGGAAGCGATGGCTTGCAGCTCGTTTACCAGTAATCAACCGGCCTCGAGCCTTGTGGCTAGATCCGCACATACTGCCGCCTCGGCGATGTCGACGCCATTCAATCATACCATCCGGTTAAATTCTGGGCTGTACCGAACCGAAAACGACTTTCTCTTTCCCTGTCATCCCTCGCCTTTTCGTTCGTCCGCAGTTGAGTTGGCGTACTTGCATCCTACGTCACATCAGATCGATATCTGCTGGCAGACATATTTAAACAACGTCGACCAAATAGTGAAGGTGTTACATGCACCTAGTTCAGAAGCGATACTCCAAAGGGCCCAAAATAGCAATGCCAGCCTTGCCAGTCATCATTATGCGCTCGTATTTACGATCTACTTGTCAGCCATCCTTAGCATGCCACAGGAGGACGTCGAGAGTTGTTTCAATGCACCCAAGGTTGAGGTACTGAGCGCCTATCGCGCTGCCGCGGAGCTCGCTCTAACAAGAGCGAATTTTCTGAGGACTGAGAACATTCACACCCTCCAGGCTTTCGTGCTATTTTTGTCCATTAGCATATTCATGGACGAAACAAAGTTCGCGTGGGCATTGACGGGATTGGCTAGGCGACTGGTCTGTTCCATGTCGACAGAGCTCTCACAATTTGCCAAAGAAATACATAGACGTCTTTGGTGGCAACTGTGGTATCTCGATCGGAGGGCAACTGAGGATCATGGGGAAATTCCCAGTTCGTGCGAAGCGATCATGAACCCGGAACTTCCACTGAATATCAATGACTCAGATCTTGCTCCAAATATGGTGGGGGCTCCCCGTCAGCGCAACGGATGGACAGAGATGTCCTTCTACCTAGTCCGCTTGGAAATTGCACGCACAAGTAGCAAGCTCGACACTACAGCTTCTCAATCCCGGAAGAAAGTAATAATAAAAGAGGGTTGGTCCAATATAAGAACCAGTTATCTGGTACACTGCGATGATAGACAGCCTGTTCCCTGGCTTGCGAAACACGTCGCCCACGTGCTAAACACAGAAATGTGGTTCAAGTTTTACGGGCAGGAGTGTTTTGTAGCAAGCTCATCGCCCGGGGCCCGTACCATCCGAAACCAACTCTTCCTTCTTGCCATGGATATTGTCGATACTCCAAGACGCGTAGAACGAGATCCACACGCTAAGACATGGAAATGGCTTCTCAAGGGATACCTACAGTTCTTGCCATTGGGGTTCCTTCTCACTGAATTATGCTATCGAACGAGCCGTTGTGAAGTGGTGGATCGGGCTTGGAAGATCGCCGAGGACGCTTTCAGCCGGTGGACAGATGAGGACAGGAATTCAAAAAATGGAGAGATCCTTTGCCGGCTGATGGATAGAGCTAAAGTTGCCAGGGCGCAGACGATATTACGGCTTTCGACAATGGCCACGTCGTTGCAAACAGCGTATCATCCACCTTCCGAGCGAAATGATGTGACAGCTACAGCAATTGGACCTTGTCATAACGAATGCGCCACGTTCATTGATAACTTTCCTCTCTTGCACGTCAACTGCCTGGAATATGAGACGCCGTCTTCAAGTTCTACCGATGTCATTCCTTTAAATATTGGAGGTTTACCCCATGGTTCACACAGCAGGCTGACATGAGCAGTGGGGTGGAGATATAGCCCAGTTTGGTACTTTGTTCTACTCATCCTGAAGGCGTATGTTGAGCTTTACCATGGATCCACGTGATCCCAATAACCCGAGGCTACACCAACCCCGTCGCAAGGTTGCATACGAGAACAAGCATTTGGGACGCCTAGGGAGGATGCGGGGGATATACTCTATGTGGGGAGGGGAAGTAATCAGTGGTTGATGTCTCCCGGCCCACCTTCCAAAGAAAATGTCTACACCATATGCCTCCACTTCTTGACTGCATGTCCAGAGTGTCTCGGTAGCATCAATAATCTCGGAGCTGCACACCACATGCTCCCCACATATGACCAAAACCGGACGAAATTTCCTGTCATAAACTGCCAGGCGCTCCAAAATATAGCACCGAACAATGGCCCCCCTCATGCATTCTCCCTCCACTCTCACAATATATCTCTTCGGCCTCTCTGCCCTCGTTCTAGGCATTCATAACCTCCTACACCCCGACACTGCACTGACGTCCCTCAGTCTCCCCGCATCGTCCTTACCCACTATAAACGCCACATCCGTCGCCGCCGTCGCCATGGGCCTCTATTATACCCTCGCAGCCTATCAGCGGAACAGGCCCTTCTACGCACTTACTGTGCCTATGAGATTGTTGACCGCTGGCGTATTTTGGAACCAAGCGCCGCCGGGGGTGAGTGGGAGAGGGTGGAGGACGGCGGCTCTGTGGGAAGGGGGCGGGGCATTGGTGACAGGACTGGCGTTGGCATGGGAGCGGGGCGTTGGGAAACGGAGGGTGTGAAGCGGAATGGAGAGGAACGGTACTTTTGTAGGTTGGGTATAGCTGGAAGGAATGGGGTGGTGGACACGCGAAGGCCGGATTAAGGTCAAGATATATTGAGACTTGAGACTCTTTTCGGTGCTCTAACATATAATATATTTACCGGTGTTGGTTTGTGCATGTACAACTTTGTACCCCCCATGATAACAAGGCGTTTCCGTTTTGGTTTCCTTAACCGTTCAACGTATGACTGTTTTCTGCAATAGGACGAGTGTGGACACATACATGGAGTTTTCTTCACATTGAGAAGAACAAGGGAGTCCGGAAATCTTCGTAGCTTCTCCGCAGCCCAATATCAGCCAAAATGACCCTCGGTGATATCTGCTCCCATCCAAATATCAATCTCGACTTCAAAGAAATATTAAAACAAGTTCATTTATCATTGACCATATGAATGCTCCGGTATAACTAGCAAAGAAAACAGATCTTTCCTCAAAATCAAAATCCCTCCGTCCCGCGTTTACTCATTAATAGATCCGTTTCAGAAACGTACATCGCTTTCTTAAACCCCATCATGCATACACATAACACATACCCCGTCCATCCGTCCCCCTTGTTTATACCCCCCACTCCTTTGGCGACGAAGTCACTTTCCCATCCCGCAACCCATAGCAAGCACCGTCCTGGCACGCACAGCCCTCGATAGTTTCAAAGCCACACACGCCAACCTCACCGCTGCCGGCGGGGCATATTTCGTCCTTGGTGAATTTGGCATGGGCAAGGGCGCAGATGTCCGTGGCGCCACAGCAGTTGCCGTGTTTTACCACCACGCAGTCAGAATCCGTTGTGCAGGCGTATCGGGCGTCTACTGCTCGGGCACATACACCGTCACCGTCACTGTCACTGGGGGGTTTTATTAACGTTGTGAGCAGCTCGTCTTTGTCAAGAGAACGAGGGCGATAGTGGTGGGCTGGTTTTAACAGCACATGTTTTTTGCATACCTGGGTATAGCCATGGCATGGCTGAGAGCAGCCAAGGATAAGAGGAGTAATAAGGCAGGTTGCATTGTTTTTATTCGGGGTATTTGCGTCTGGAGAGATCAGATGGATGAAGACTGGTAGATACTGTTTCTTCCTCTCATGGCAGAGCGTAATCGCCTCCTCTCCTGTTCCCGTAGATGGAGGTTGGAAGTAAGATGGACGTGCCAGGGTTTCTCGGGGTATTTATATGTCATCCGTGTGTGAAACGGAGTTGGCATGGGCTAGTTGGATGCGCGTAAGCTTCTTTGTTGAACATCCCAATGCCAGCCGCCGGTTCTACCAAGAGAATATATCGCCGGCTTAGCGTCCTCTCCCAGAATAACATCACGGCGGCTAAGGATGGAGGGGGGTTTGAGGCCTGAGGCGATGAATGAAGCCAAGTTGCTATTCCCCTTCCTTGTTTTTTCACCCATATACTCCGTACGTACATACATACATACAATGTCCAAGCCCTTGGTGCCAGTCAAATATAGACTTAGTTAACGTTAGAGTTGGCATCCACATTTAAGCGGGCCATAACCAACCTTAATTCACCAATGGGTTAAAAAGAGAAGACACCAATTCTGCTCATTCATTTCCATTTCTCTAAAATGTAGGCTATATAACTGTGTCACAAGTTCCAAGTTCAAAGTCCAGATGAAGCTATATATATATATATGCAACTAAATAAATGAGCTCAATGGAGCACTCCCGGCTCCCGCATATCCAAGCTTCATTTTTCGGATTTAACGCAATCAATCAACTATTGGTTGGAATCTCTTCTTGTGAGAGGTGAAAAGCTTGATTGATTGAGAATTGCTAGCTAAGTGGGCGATTATATAGTGGCAGAGTGGTTACACAAGAACATGTGAGTGTCTCACACCCTCACTCACTATAGTAATAGTACACACAGCTACATATAAAAATCACTCTGAAAGCAAGTATCACTACATTGAATTTATAAAGAAAAGTAAGAAAAGTAAAGAAATTCATTCTCTAGCTCTTCATCTTAATAATATCTCTTCAATATATATATTTAATTGCTTTAAGCAGTTTAGTAAGACTGTCTACAGTATTCTCAGCAGAGAGAATGTATCAGATTAATATAAGATTCTTACAGACAAAATTCTGAAGAATGTGAAATTAAATCTCTATATACTTGAACTGATACAGAATCATTTTCAAAGAAGAGAGCTCTATAGCTGATTTATTATCAGTATGAATTATATACATCAGATCATTGATCAGTACAGAGATTAGATTATTATCAGAATTGAGATTATTCAGATAAGATGATAAGAATTCAGCATTCTTCAGTAACTTCTGAAGATAGATCAGTTTATAAACAGCTTCAGACACTGTAATATATTCTATCTCAGTTAATGATTTAAATACATCAGTTTACTGATAATTATATCAGATGATAAGATTATTCATTATGTAGATGATATAATCTGTAATGAATTGAGATCTCAGATTTCTATTTACTTAATCAGTATCAGTATATATTATGAGTTCAATATCAAGATTTCTGTGATAGAAAATACTCTCATTGAGTGTGTTCTGTAAATAGCAGAGTATATATTTAAATATAACTCAGTTTTTAGAGATAGAGTAAGTACTGAATTATCTCAAGAACTCAGCTATAAAGCTAATATCAGATTATATATTAATTACAAGATATTGCAAAGACTTAATGTCTAATTAATAGAAATATAGAGTAAATTCTACTGTGTAGATGACTGATTTCTCATTATTATTTATAAAATTGATATTCTTCTGTATTAAGATGAATGTTGAGTGATAATTTTTCATGAAGAATTCTTCAAGAAGATTCTTGATAAAGAGTGATTGAAATAATATTAATAAATTGAAATTCTTTTCAATTGTTATACTTAAATAGTGATTCAAATTATCAATATTTTTAATCTTGTAATTAGCTGTAATCTCAGTCTGAGCTCAGAGTAGATCATTCATCTCTGAGTTATAAAAATAAATATCATCTATATAAACAGTAATATAGATTTTTCTTGAGTTATAAATAAATAGCTCAGTGTTGTAAGAACTGATATAAAAGTCTGATTTTAATAGTATTTTTTACAGTTTCTCATATCATAAAAGAGCTGCTTGTTTAAGTCTGTAGAGTTCTTATATTAATTTACAGACAAGATTTTCACAACTCTTACAGAATTCAGTAAATTAATTTATATATATTCACTCAGTAGTGAGTAGCTGAGTGTTCAGAAATACAGTAATCATATTAATCTGCAGAATATATCATTCTTAAGATACTGAGATTATCATAAGTACTCAGAATATAGAGATGAATACTACTGAGATAAATATCTTCAAATAATTCATCTTTTTTTACTGATAATTATCACAGACTACTTAACATGCTTTATAGTGAATGATCTTACTCAGATTGTTGAATTTCTTATTAAAAACTCACTGACTGTGTAGAATAATTATATTAGAAGTTCTTTCAATTAATCATCAGATATCAATCTACTTGAGATGATTAATCTCTTTGATACAAGTATGATAATAATATTTTCACTCAGAGAAGATTCTGGCTCAGCTCAGATTACTCAGAATTGATAGATTGACAATCTTCAGATCAGTAGAGAGATTGATATTCTCAGCAGAAATCTTCACTGAAGACTCTCTCACTGTGATTAAATTCTTAGAGAATGTCAGAGTATTCTGCTCAATCAGAGTATTCTGAACTAAAAAAATGAAAATTCATACTGAAATTTTATAGTCAATTCATCAATTCTCAGTAGAAATCAGAAACAGTGAACAGTTCTTTTTGACTTTCTCATGAATAAAAAGACTGTTAAATCTTAAGAAGTAGACAGTAGAAGATTTCATAGAAATAGCTGCAGTCATCTATCAGACTGCACTTGAGAGATTCTTCAGATTCTCAATTCTTAGAATAGACAGATTAATGAGATGAAGATTCTTCTGAAATATGATATTTTTGAATATGTATAAGTGCTTATTGAACAGATTGATCAATCTATAATTGATAAAGCTGTTATAGTCTATGAAGATTAATTCTTTTAAATGAGACATCATCTTATTAGAGAGTTTGAGAACTATCTTTAAGAATGTCTTACAATCTCAGTAGTAAATATCTCAGATTAATAAGAGAGCTCTCAATCAGATTTTATACAGAATAATCAGCTTCAAATTTTCAGAATCACTGTACAGATCAGTCAATGTTAATATAAAATTAATTAGCTCTGTGACAGTAATTACTGTCTTATCTCACATCTTTGATAGAGCAGATGAATTCAATAGCAGAGAGCAGACTCATTTAAGAATTAGATTAATAGAATGTTCAGATACATTATCTTACTGAGATATGTTAAGAGAGATCAGCTCTCACTTAATTCTCTCACTCAGTATATAAGTCATGATTATCTTGAAATTCAATTTATTATGATCTGAGTGAAGAATTATAATATCACAGCTCAAAAGATTCTTGATAAATTAATTGAATATCTACATGTATTTTAATATCTCATTCTTACATTTTAATAAGAATATTCATCTCATTCAGATGACATCATCTGTAAGAATTATAACAAATTTCTTATCAGTATATGAGATTATTTTCTCTTCAGTTTCAAGAGTCTCATCTTCATCAAAGATATTCATTCAGATCTTAAGAGCTTTGTAGATGATATAATGAGATATCAAATTCTTATAGAACACTCATTTCTGTCAGACTTTTATATATATAGAGTAAAAGAATAACTTCTTCAGACTGAGAATGATAATCTCAAATCAGAGATTTCAGATCATTTTTAAAAGATTCATCTTATCAATATGATTCAGTCTTTGATACTATTTATCAATCAGTAACTGCTTCAGCAGAATCACTGACAGATGAGAAGAAAGAGAGATCACAAAGAAATCAGAATTGAGATTCTTAGAATTAATTAATTACTCAACTTTCAAACAGCTAAAGAGCTCTAGAGAGCTCATATTCAGATTAAATTCTATAAACACAGTCATTGACTTAAGCACAGTAATATACATCACATTATTATATTCAGAATTGTTCATTATATCATTGAATATCAGAGAACTGTCAGACAGAATATAGATATTATTATATATCAGATTTGTGTAGAACACATTGATATTAGTGAGAGACAGAAACTCAAAATAATTTTCAGCATTAATATACATATTACAGTGAATAAAGCTCTGATATTTCATTAATTCAGTAGAAATGAGATTGAATGATAGTTCTAACACATAGTAAATGTGATTAAATTCTATTAATCTCTCATTAACTAAAATAGACATTATATTGACAGCTTGAATCTTGAGAATTATTTTATTAACAATCTGAATGTTAAAGCTGTTGATTGAATTGAATATTGAAAAAAGAGATCTATTGCTTATAATATAGTAATCAGTATCACTGTCTCATACAGTAAGAGAATTCTTACACAGTTCAATCAAGCAGACTGATATATTTATTATCTTAGTGAGATTCATCAATTGATAGATCTTACTCTCACTATTATTCTTATTCTTATTATTCTTATTCTTCTTATTCTTATTCTTCTTCTTCTTCTTCTTCTTGAATTTCTTAAGCTTAGCTGTGTTATTAATCTTTCAATCATCAGATATTTAATTAGAATTCATAAATCAGTACATAGATCTGAAATGAGATCTATTATATTTAAAGTAGATCAGTGAAGTGTTTAAATTACTCTGACTATTATCTCAGAATTCATCACAACTGTGTCTTAAACAACTGTCTCAGACTACATTGAATGTATTATTAGAATCAGAAGTAGATTCAGATTGAATGATATTGACAGCAGTATCTGAACTCTGAGTGATCTTTTTATCTTTTAAAAAGTTCAACTGAGATCAAATCTCTTTTATAAAAAGATGAATATTCAATACAATTGATATTGATTTCAATTATTAAATCTTCTCAATCTTCTTCTGAATATAACTCTGTCAATTATTGAGTAGAGTGAAATAGAATATGTTGAACACTCAGATATCTGAAGAGATTATATTCAATATCTTCAACTTTAAAATAGTAACACAGAACTTATTGAAGAAACTGTGCATATTTATAATCTGAGAATTATTAAAAGAGATGAATTCTATGACTGTCTCACAGTGTAATTGAGTCTTTGAAATAGAGTATTTCTTCTTGATCACATATCAGAGAGTAAATATACTCTGATCTTCATCATATTTTATAAAATATAATCTAACACTCACACTCAAAGAATTGAATATGAAGATGAATAGTCAGTGATTTCAGATATCTCAAAAGAATGTACTCTCAGTATCTCAAAGAGAATTCTCTTCTTACTGTTTTTCAATTATATCTTAGTATTGAGTATTAACTAGCTTGACTTTCATCACAGCAGTTCATGATATATAATTCAATATACTGATAAGAGTATTTAACTTGATAATATTCTTGATGTTTTCTTTGAACTGTACAATCATCTTATCAACTCAGCTATCAGAATTGTATAGATTATATTTTAACTTCTCACTGAGATTGAAATCTCATATGAGTGTATTGAGAATTGAATCAGAATCTGTCTTGATATTAGTAGAGCAGATTATCTTCAATTTTAATTTAATTTTCAAGAGTTTTATTTCTTCAGTAAAGCTCTTATATTTCTACTTCTCTATCTCATATTTTATAAGTAGATATTGAAAATTCTTATCTTCAGAAGCTCATTCAGTAATATCAGATTCAATATCATTACTCATCAGATAATCAGAAGAGTCTTCAGAAAGATTCTCAGTTTCATTCTTATGATGAGATTCTACTTTATCAAACACTCTAGTCAGTCAGTATACAGTAGTGATAGAAGCTGTTGTAATCTTATTAATAAACTGAATCAGCAACAGAGTGATCAGTAGAGAATCAGAGCTCTCAATAGTTGAGCTATCAAAAGTGTCAGATAGATATCTGTGAGAAGAATGAGAATATGATTATAATTATGATTATGAAATATCATCAGTATTCTTCATAGTTGAATTAAGAGATTACTCATAAGAATACAAACAGTTAGAACAGTGAATTATATTTGAATTATTCTTCATCATAGTTAAATATAGCAGTAATTCTACTCTTCATATTAAATTCTTATCAATATAAGCTTTTTGTGATATGAAAAATCATTAATGAAGTGTTCTTTTCAAACATGATACATCTCACTACATTTTAAGTAAGTAATAGTGTGAGAATCAAAACAAGATCTCTAGAACACATCAAAAGAGATGAAATAAGACAATTTTTAATCACTGAGAGATGTATTGAATGAAGTAATAAGTAATAATAATGATTATATCAACAAGGAATTCTGAATTGACAGTGTTGTGTGCAAAACAGGCCTCATAATCTGTGAGAGGTGAAAAGCTTGATCAATTGAGAATTGCTAGCTAAGTGGGTGATTATATAGTGGCAGAGTGGTTACACAAGAACATGTGGGTGTCTCACACTTCTCTCATGTCCAGAATTTCAACCACCAGGGACCAAGGACAGCCTTGATCCTCAAGAGCCCTTCCACCAACGGCCATCTGAGAATTTTCTGTAGGTAACATTTGCTCAAACGGTTGAGAGCGTTTGTTTGGCCAGAATGGCTGAAACAGTCATCGCTAGTAGTTATCTATAGATGGTCAGTTAGTTTAGCTTTATATGGGATATTTACCTATATAGCTACAAATCATTAGTTCACGCCGCGACATGTACTGTACATCAGTGGGCGGGTGGTTAAATACTAAAAAGCCAGGCGCCTGTCTTAGAAATAGCCAACCTTAGAAGCGGGAAACAAAAATAGCGAGTCAATCTCCTTAACCAGTCAAGGTAATGAATGAAAGGTGTGTGTGTATAGGTGGACAATGGGCTGAATTTCCGCACTGTATTGCATTGCACTATTATCTCCATTTCCCGTAATCATATTACTCCCTTTCAAAAGGATTACTTAAGGATTTGACGGTTATAGGGGGTTCCCACATCCACACGCAAGTTGGGGGGAAAAGGGAAGAGGAGTGGGGGGAGGGAAACAGTATGCATGAATAGGTACGGGACTGTCTGTAATAGCGCGTGGTGAGGGGAATAATATATATAGATCAAACGAAAGAGAATGGCAAGAAAAGAGAAATTCATCTGCGCGCCCCCGATTATTAATCACATCCGTCACTATCACCAGGAATCTAGACGCTTTGTTCCTTGGGTTTTTCCTCATGCTGGAAGTCGGTCGCAAGCTTCTCCTCATCCTTGACGCCGGTCTTCTCTAGCAGTGCTGCACGGTGGAAGTCAACCCGTGTTTTCCAGGCAGGAGTTCCGATGTACTTGATGCCATTGGGGTCGGTGAAGATCAACTCAACCTCCTCGAGGGTCTTACCAGCCGTCTCGGGGAACATGAAAAAGACATGGATGAACATGGCTGCGCAGAAAACGGCGAAGAGAATATAGGTCCTCCACTGAATATTGACAAAGGAAGGCGGAACGAAGTAGCCGAGCGCGAAGTTAAACGCCCAGTTGGCGGAGGTGGCGAGGGCAACGGCCTTTCCACGAACCCGCAGAGGGAAAAGTTCTGGGGGATAAATCCAGGAAACAGGGCCCCATGTTGGAGCGAATGACGCGACAAACAGATAGGAGCATGCGATGACAGCCTTGCTTGGGGGTCCATTGATCAGCCAGGATTCGGCGTCAACGGCTCTGTCTGCTGGCGCAGGATGTCCGTAAGATGCAAGAAGCCCAGCATTGGTAAAGAGCCAAATCATCATGAAGAAAGCGCCAACCAAGAGGGTCTTACGGCGACCCCAGCGGTCAACCCACAGGAGCGCGGGGATTGTCATGACGACGTTGATCACATATTGGATACTGCTGGAAACCATAAGGGTGTCTCCTGTGAGACCAGCCATTCCAAAGACATATCTAAGCAGGACAATTAGCTCATCAATTCCATCAACAATACGAGTTAAAGCGAAATTTGCACAGCGACATAGGAGAACAAGTGGCCAACTCACGTAATATAATACATCATAACATTCATACCAGTCAGCTGGCTCCAAATCTGGGTGAACACACCAACGTGAGTGCGGTTGATCATGTTTGGTTTGAGCAGCTCCAAATAAGTCACATCGGCATTGCGTCGTTCAAATTCGCACATTTCCTTGATCTCTTCGTATTCGCGTTGGACGAAGGGGGAGTTTGGATCGCCTCTGCCGTGCACCAGGGTCAACACAGCGAGGCAGTCTTCCCAGCGGTCTTTGCGAGCAAGCCAGCGTGGCGATTCAGGTAGAGGCATGAGGCCAAAGAAGAGCAAGATGGCGGGAATCATTTGCAGGCCCCATGCGATCCGGAAACCGGCTGGCCCGTCGACTTTGCTGCTTCCGTAGGAGATGCTACATCTAGTTGTCAGTATTTGCTATTTGCGCGCGGGATAGCCATAACCGCGTGGAGCAGCACATGTAGAAGAGTACATATGGGCAAATATGAGACATACTAGAACATAATCATAATCCCCCAAGTGATAGCCCATTGTTGCGCGCCGATTAGACGGCCACGCTTGGAGGGCGGCGCCAGCTCTGCAATGTAAACAGGGACCTGCGCAGAACAGATACCGACACTGAAGCCGTTGATGATGCGGCCAACGATCAACATAGCAATATTCTGCGATGCACAAGTGATAACAGAACCGACGATCCTAGTAGTAGCAAGCAACAGTCACGTCAGCTCAACATGGCCACACGGTATACACCCGAAAGGATGCAAGAAAATACGCGTCGAAATCGACGGGGAGGACCATAAACAACCGACCAGATAACTGCGCCAACCATAATGGACTTCTTGCGACCAAGGATATCAGACAAAAAGCCCGAGATCAGGGCTCCAAGCCATGAACCACCGGCCATGGAGGCCGTGATACCGCCCTGGACATCTGCCCTGGGGCCCTTGCACTTTTTCTCGCCTGGTTCGGCCTGGTCGAAGTAGCAGAGATAGTTCTGGGTGCCGATGATAGCAGACATGGACGAGATGTCGAAACCGAACAAGCCACCTCCAATCACCGCCACGGCGGCAATCAGATAGATATTGCCAGCGAGAGAAGACATGTTGTTCTCTCTCTGTCCCCGGAAAGGGGTGATTTCTTCGGGTCTGTTTGTTATAACCTCGCCCGGGGGTCTGAGACGGCGAGAGTGGTTCTGGAGATAGACGCAATCAATGAAGATTATCCAGCCACAAAAAGAAAAGAAAAGAGAAGAGAAGAGAAGAGAGAAGGCCAAGAGCTCAGCGGGAGGAGGAGACGGGGGGGACAGCGGGTGTTTATATAACCAGATTCAGTCCAGCCGCAAGTTGCAACCAAAAGGCGTGCGGGGACGGGGGCAACGACTGCGATGTGACACTCGCCCGAACAACAATCACCAATGTACGGAGTAAGTTACTGTACACGCATGAGACACGATATCTCGGGCATACACAAGGACAGGCATCGGTACCGGTACTTGTTCTGCTCGTCGGGAATATTTACACCTGGCCGGTGTCAGTCGTCGCTCCTCCGCCAAATCCCATCTCCAGCTACATATCCCAGCCCGCCAGGGATCTATCGTCTATAAACTCTCCCTTCTTTTCCCTGAGTTGAGCAACTTGAGCTAGGAGGCAAAAGCCGGGATAGTTCAGCCTATCCTATTTGGATCGACATCCCTTAAGCCACTTGCAGGTTAGCAATCCAGCTGTTTTCCCCGCCAGTGACTCGGTCAGAGCTAACATTGGCCCACGCAGGATTTAGTCTTTGTGAGAAAAGACCCTTGCCAGCCCACTGAGCCCAGCTGTTCCCCATGTTTTCTCACATGTGCCAAAAAGGATGCCCCAGAGACAGCGAAAGAGAGATACATACGTCCAGAGCTCGGGTGGCCAGTCTCCGGCTTCTCTGGTTGAACTGCCGACCCCGCCCATATATGTGGGCTGCTACAACGTTGCTGCAACGGTAACTTCTTTCTTTGTTTGAGGTTCACCTGTGGAGAAATGCTGAGCACTGTGTGGATGTGAAATAACGGATCTGGTGGGAATGGGTGCGTGTTTTGCGGAGGTAATCTTGTTGCGACAGACAAGCTTCAGCCCATCCCGGAATTCTGTACTGGATGAACCAGCCCTGTTTCATTATGCTTTTCACCCTTCCCTGACCTTCCTGCTCTAAGGGCTCATTGACTTTGACCTCTTATGTTCACTATAGGCTGTTCTTCTGGGCTAAATTTGACAGGGTGCCATGCTTCACGCGCCGAGGACAAGGACCCGAATCGCGAAAAGCCGATACCTACCGTATGTACTCTATATTGCATGGTTGCCAATGTCCCCAGAGGATGAAAATGCCCTACTATGTACTCTGCTGTCTTGGTACCGATTGAAACCTACCAGCAAGGTTGTGTTTTAGTGCTGTTACCCTGGCCTGCAGATTCTCCGGTTGGACCGCAATGGTTCGGTATGTTATTGGCCGAGCGAACAGAGCTGTGCCGAGTTTTTGAGGGAGCCGGAGAGCCAACTGTTCCAGGATAATCCCATCACTACAAAGCCAGAGCCGTATTCGAAATCTGATATTTCATACGCTGCTTATGGACGTTGGATTTTCCAGCCAAGCGTCTAAAAATCCAAGCATCAGCTAGGGGGTGCCCAGAACCGGAGCTAGCTACTAGTGACTTGATAGTCGCCCGCCACCGGCGCCCACCCAGAAGCTCTACTAAAACTAAACTGCATCAAGGCAGCCCTGGAGCCAATCCCCTGCGCCACTGTCTAGCTTTCCAGGCATGGAGAATCTGAGGAAGAAATGGACAGGGCAGGAAAGCCGAGTCACGCGATGGCGGCTGTTTCCCAAAGGCAGCTACCAGGACCGAAGTACTGTGCTTCGGAGCTGGTAGTCCTTCACAACATCCACGCAAGAAACTCATCCGGCCGAACAGTTGGCAGGGTTCACTGGGGCTAATTCGCCGGGGATGGGGAAATAGCCTGCGCTTCCAAATCTTGCAAGAGGAACACCGGTCATGGTCACCGTTATCATCTGCTTGAAAAATTACAAGCAAAACTTTCCCTGTGGTTATTGATCCTGACAGGGCCCCTGTAGGACTCCCCGCGTATCTTGATTACAACTGAAGAAGTGGGTATGGGATGGCATCCCGATATATGGCGGTAATGAGAGTATAAGATCCATTGACTCTGAGACCGGGATTCTCTGAGGCAAACAGCCCGGTGACAAAAGGACGCCAAGGAGCCGAAGAAACGTGGCATGAAAGACATCATCTGCACATGGACGCTGTTAACTGTGTACTTCGCGTTCGATCCAGGCTGGAATTAATGTGTCGGGAATCAAGAACCCTTTAAGTTAAGGCAGTTGAGGGTTGCTTGACAGGAAATGTAACCACCCAAAGATCTTTTTTCCGTTTTGTTAAATTCAGTCAATCATTTCTCCAAATGAACGGACCTCTAGCGTTCGAGGCGCCGGTTCCCACATTCATTGAACCCTTAATACGACGTTGACTCCAACCCACTCACCGGGACCCTTTATCTGGCGTCGATGGTCCGACTTGCCATCAGAAAAATTTCCTCCGGTCCCCATCCTGGGCAATTGCTTGATCTTACTTTGGCCGTTGTCCATTGAGCGAGCCGGATCAGGATGACGGATGCTGAATAAACTAGTTAGCGCTTATGCTCCACCTTCCCAAATGCAAAAAAGGAGTTCAGATTCAGAACAAAGCGCCGCCTTGGCCGATGCGGGGAAGGGTGAACCTCGCCAACCACGGCCAAGAACAGCGACAATCATGACAAGGTGGCGCTGGCAGCGCGTGGGAATGCTGGAGGCATTCGCCCACCCCGAGCCATTTTTGCCGGTTGACTTTTGTGGACACCCTTCAACCGTTTCTATTTGACCACGGCGTAGGGCCCTGGGGCTCATGTGGAGGTCGCCGTTTTCAACTAAGCAACCCCAAGAAAGTGACAGGCTCGGGTTATCCGTCGGATTCCAGAAATACTCACCTTATGCCAATAATAATAAAGGGACCTTCGGTGTGAAAAACACACCCGAATTTAACCGTTCCCTTAATTAGTAGTTCGAGGTAGTGCTACTTTTTCATGGCATTCTGAGGCCAACAAGACACTCTCCAGACTCCAGGTGACGTACGGAGTTTGACAATTGCTGGTTATATCCGAAAACCAGCCCATGAAGACATCTCAATAAAACGTGTTTCGCGAGACATTTGGGGACTTTACAAAGGGCATTACACCACCGAGAATTTCACATCTGGGCGAAATGACCGCTATATCCGCCGGGTATTATTGCTTCCTGTCGCCATTCTTGACTTCCTTCCCTCACGTATATCTGCTGGAACTTTGAGGTGGACTCATATCGGCAAGGGCGGCCCCTCACCACCTAATGCAACAACCTCCTCTTCCACCAAGTCGTCTTGCACTATTTTTAAACATGATCAGCGATTGCAGCGACAATTTTCAGAAATGCCAGATCCAAGCCGAGAGCTACCAAAAATACGGAGTATCATAAGAATAATTATGCAGCCAACCTGATTACAGGAGTTGGAATCTCTTATTTTGCTATTGTCTATGACGCTGTGAGACAGATCTCCAAAAAGCCGGCAATTTGGCCCGATACCCCTGTCTCCCTTACCTGTGGTGGTGCCGTTCAAAACCTGCCGTGCACGCACAAAAAGAAAACAAATCAGGATGAGAAATGAAACATGGGCAAGGCCTTGAGGCCTTTGTCATTCTGTCCGGCACATGTACTGTACTTGTACAGCACAATAAGATATGAACACTTTTCACATGTCAGTTTTAAAGCCCAGTCTTCTGAATGAACCCTTGAAACCGAATTTGCTGACAACCCGGTCCAGCATAGCTTGAGGCGAGCTTAGGCCTCCGTACATGAAGGAATAAGCTAAGGGAAAGAAACACACCGGGCCATCCTGGTAGGATGATGGCCATGGCCGCCGGGTCGAGACGAACGGGTTGGGGGATGAAACCAATAATAATGACACTGACTGGTCTTCTTCCTTCGGCACCTTTGACCCCAAGTTGTCCCGATGCCTTCGCCACTTTTTATTCGTCCCCATCTATCCCTGGCACCTTGCTCAGGATGGCCCGGATCCCTGGAATCCCTCTCTGCTTTCCTTGACAGGCTGTGAAGAATTCTTGACCAAGGGCTAAATTATACTGATGGTGTGAATTTTATATTGTATTCATTATTCATTCTTCGGCTCGGGTTTGCCCATGGCAGCTACATGGGGATGGATCCCCGAGGGCTCGTCGTATTCGCATTCAGAGTGCAAATCGTTGGTTAATGATCTTTCGCTGGCCTGGCAAACAATATGAAATAACTCTCTCGCATTCGGCGATCTGACACTCACTTCACCAGAACGACCAAATCACTCCCCTTTTTACCCCTTTTTAATTTTTCTCCTATCCATTTCAAGAGATAGAGACAAGAAATGAACCGGCCTGCAACGTCCTATTATTAAGAGAATCACTGTGACATTTCTCCCTTACCTTCAGGCCCATTCTTCTCTCACATTTCCCACATGCAGAAGTATCCCGCTGGGGGGACCCCTGGTCCCTCCTGTGTCCCCAAATGAAGAAACACAGCTGAACCTGCTGAGCCTGCGCTGCGCTGCGCTGCTCGAACCCTCAAAATGGTAGCACGAGGGGTAAAGATTGACCAAAATAAAGGTGCGAACGGGGAGGGACGCATGCAATTATGCAACGTGCCACAACGGCTCAGTTTCGGAACTGTTAATTGATATTCTCGTGTCGCTTCCGTGAAAATCTCAGCGGGGGCAGGTAGAGGGCAAACAGAGGTATGTGTAGCACAAGAAGAGGAACGAGGAGAGCTGATAACGGTTCCAGGATGAATTGACCACCGTTTAGTTTGTTAGTTGCATTCTGTGCTATGGAGCAGTGTATTTTAGTTCAGGGGGAGGCCTACTTTGTTAGAATTAAGGTGAACATCCACGAGGTAAGTTGATGGATTCCTTGCATCCTTTTTTGGTCGGATAGTTGATGTCGTCCATATACCTTGCAAATGACGGCTCTACCCCTTCTTATTTTATAAACCAGTCTGTTCATTATTTTGTCCTTTTAATCGCTCATTGGCGAGCCTAACAGTCTATGAGAAGAAGGGATATCTGAGCACAGTGCATTTCGCCTGGTCGATTCTGAGTGCTGGTATGGCAGACTCTCCAAAGCCATTTCTATCGCTCCTCATCTGAAATGGGTGCTTACACCCCTTGAAAGCTTGTCCTTTTTGCTTCAAATCTCTATCCTCCTATCCAGTCATTCAGTAGGCTCAGAGTGGCATATACGTTGTGGTGGTGAGGGCGGAAGATGCCACGACGTCCCATGCGGCGAGTTTGACAAATTGAATTTGCCTTGTTGATGTTTGGGAATAGACTGAGCTTAGAGCAGGGCTTGCAATATTGAAATGGCAAGTTCCAAGCCCGTTCAACATTTGCATTCGTCGAACTCGACACGGCATAGACCAGGCATAGACGAGCTAGGCAGGCTGCTAGAATCTTGCCCTTCTCACCCAGCAACTTCCGCATGCTGACTTCTCTCCCTACATAGGAATGTGTCGGTAATACTATACAATAGGGCTACAGACGCCGGGGTTGATGCTCCTGAGCTGGTGTTAACTAACCTGACAATCAATGAATTCATCTGTTGCCGAAAATGAACAAAAGAAAAGAAAAGAAACGAAAAGAAAAGGGAAACAGAAGAAGGTTGATACTCATTTTGTCTTCCCAGCATTTCGAACGGAGCGCAGGGTGACCGATAGATAATATTGATGCGGTTCCTTTTGACTCATTCTTTAGAAAGGAATGAAACAAAAAGATAATATACTCCGTCCGTATTATGTGGACAGTTCCCCCGCACCGCGCGACGGCAAGCCCCGATGATTTCAGCCATAGCACTTGGCGTCACTAACGTTACTGACATTAAAGAGTCATAATATAAGTGAACCCCTCAAAGGATACGAAAATTTATATTAAAGGAAGCGTTATTCCCAAGCTTTGAAAGCTGGCATTTGCACCCAGTATCATGTATTTGCCGGGTAGATTTAAGTCTATATTTAATTCCCCTAAACTGCCATTTGAAACCCCCCTTAAACAAATATTTAAAACTAGATAACCACAATGGCACCAACCACGCAACTCCCCAAAGCCCCCTCACCCGACGCCGTCGTATCCCTCTCCCTCCTCTCCGGCGGCCACATCCACCTAGCCGGCGAGGAATTCGTCCACGGCGCAACAGAAACCCTAATCTGCCCCTCCATGGCCTGGCTACTCACCCACCGCGCCACGGGCGCCAACCTCCTCTTCGACCTCGGCCTGCGCAAGGATGCGCACAACTACATCCCGCCCGTCGCGGAGCGGATCCGCACGGGCCGCGTCACGATTAGCGTGCCCGAGGACGTGTTTGACAGCCTGGCGCGCGCGCGCGTGGACCCCGCGACGGACGTCGATGCGGTCATCTTCTCGCATCTGCATTACGACCACGTTGGCGATCCGGGGCGGTTCTGTGGGGAGCGGACGAGATTCGTCGTTGGGCCTGGGACGGTGGAGACGGTGCTGAGCGGGCCGCGGACGTATCCGGCGGATGGGGGGTCGATTTTCGATTCGAATCTGCTGCCGCGGGAGAGGACGGTTGAGCTTCCGTTCCCGTCGTCGGCGGCGGCGGCGTCAACGCCAGCCGTGTCGTTGCTATCTAATGGGGAAAAGCGGCACTGGGAAGCCCTGGGCCCCTTCCCCGCCGCAATGGATTATTTCGGCGACGGGTCCGTCTTCATCGTCAACGCCCCGGGCCATTTGGCGGGCCACCTTAACATGCTGGTGCGCGCTGGCGTTGCCGGTGTCGATGGCGATGGCGAGGGGGAAAAGTGGATGTATCTGGCGGGTGATACCGCGCACGACGTTCGGGTTTACAAAGGCACGCGAGAGCTCGCGGTGTATCCAGATCCGAAGAAGGCGGGCCATTGGGCGTGCGCGCATGCTGACAAGGAGGCGGCGCATGAGCATTTGCTGCGTGTGCGGAAGTTGGATGAGGAGGAGGCGGGGGTGGAGGTTGTGCTTTCGCATGATTTCGGGTGGTTTGAGGAGCAGGGGCCCAAATGGATGGTTTAAGCGCAGTCTTAGTATATAGCGTCGCCTCACTCAGTGTGAAATTTTTTGGTGGACTGACTGACTGACTGTCAATATGAGCTTTTGTAAACATGGAGTAGTAGCGGGGAGAATTGTATATGCATTAGACAGGTAAACTAGAGAAGGCGGAGATGAACTGGAGTGCCAATCGATGTATAGTGCAGTACGATATCGAGGGAAGTTTCGCCCTGTATAATTGACCTGAAGCCGGGCACTATAGGGGGGGGGGGGTAGCGAAGGCTAGTTAAGCTTTTGGACCTTCAACCAGGCCAAATAAACAGGGTAGGGATGGCTCTTCAAACTAAGCATTTTAACCAAGCCAGCCTAAAATAGTTGGCGCATAGGTAGTCGCCAGAAGGCTGGTTGCCTACCGAGATCGTAATTGGCAACAGGGGCATGCAATCAATGAATCAATGAATCAATGAATGATGAATGGATGATTTTATCGTGCTCCTGACCGAGCGACAGCTCAGCCGCCATAACCAAAAGAATGTCTGGGCATTAATATGGATGGTATTGAAATCGGGAAAACAGGACGAAGCGATTCTAGGCTTCTAATACTGCGGGTGACCAAAATTCTTTCTCTGCTCAGCAGTCTTTCAGATAAGGAAAAAAAGGTCGCGACGAAATAAACCAGAAAAAGGAGAGAAGGTAGAAAAGGCAACACGGAAAGGGAACATTAAAACTGATGAAAAAATATAAAAGATATATATGGTAATGCGAGGCAGCCAGAGAGAGGAAAGCCTGAGTGGACCAAGAAAGAGAAAAGGAGAAGACAAGGCACCCGTCCTGATCATACAAGCTCCCACTCCGCAATACCGCCAAACCCCATCCCCACCCTACCAACACCACGAAGGAACTCCTCCCTACCAAGACCTCGAGTATCCCGCATATCCGCAAAGCTCGTTACGCTGTAGATGTGAAGTTTCTGCCCCGGCACACCCAGGACTCGAGGATCGGGCACATCGACATACCAAATGTCACCCCCGCCCCCCGGGCCAGATCCAGGAACATAGTGGAAGGGGATATACTCCTGTGCACTCCTGTCGTTGCCATTCGCGCATAAAACAAAGAGATACGGCGTGCGGATGTTACTGCGTGCAAGCGTCCAGTGTTCGCAGAGCAGGCCGAATTGGAAACGGATTGGGCCCGTTTGGTAGACGGAGACCTTCCTCGACCGTGGCTGGAGAGAGCGCTCGCCAATCCCGTGATTTTCTTTTACGCTGGTGTATAGGATCGGGGGTTCAACGCCGTCTGGACAAGAGGGGTTGATGCTCATATATTCCTCCCAGGATATACTCGGACGGCCATCGTCTCGGTAGAAATCTCTGGGGTTGGCTGGGAAATGCTTGTTGCCGAATTCATCGTTGGACATGGTGAAAAACTCGGGTGTGAATTCCTTGTTGTATGGTTCGCCTTTACCGCGGACGTTGCCGGCACCCCAGCAGCTGTCGATCAGTTTCCACCGTCCATTATCAATCCGCACCGCGTTCCAGGCATGGTTGCCGTCGTATGGTGGAATTGGAGAACCGGGGGCAAGGGGAGTATAGCCGTATCCTTTGCCGTGGCCTGTGACCACTCGTGCCTCCAACCCAGCAAGTGTTGCCAGCCGTTCGAAGAGGGCAGCGTACCCTTCGCAAACAGCAAGACCGGTGCTGAACGTACTATCTGGGGTTGAAGATTTCAGGTTATTATTAAAAAAAGCATCAACATTATAATCGATGTTATGGTGGAGCCAGGTGAATATGGCTCGAGCTTTATCCGTGAGAGATGGGAAGGGAGCAGTAAGTTGATTGGCCAGCCAGGAGAGATCGTGAGTGGGAAGAGATTGTCTGGGAAATCGCGCTGCATGAGAATCCGGCCCGGAGAAATCGCGACATATACAAATAGCCGTTGAGTCCGTACTGGGTAGACCAGGGGAGGAGGAAGGCATGCGTGGTTTAGTTGCCTGTATTTTGGATAGATCCGGACGGGATCCGAGGGGAACTGGAGGCGGTGAACTATTGGCTTGTTGTCCACGGACATCACCATTTGAAACCGGCTCTTGATTTATGGGAGTATTTTTAATAGTGGCGAAGGAGGATTCTCTGATCTTTCCAATTGCCTTGGATGACGGGGCTGGCGGTGGCAGTTTGCGCTGGGGTAATTGAGGCGGATTATCCAAGTCCTTCGGTGTGTATTTCCGGGGGGGGATTGCAGGCACATCGTTGGCATTAGACTTGTTTGAACGAAGAGGTAGTTTCTGCGTTAAAGACGAGATGGAGGAGGAGGATGTCTTGCGGCCGCTACCGAGCACACCCAGAGATGGTCGAGATTTCAGCGCCGGACTCCCATTTGTATTCCCCGTCCTCTTTGGAGGCAGCGGCGGAAGTGTAGTTTCACCCCACGCTGGGGGCAGGTTGCGCGCTGTCGATCTCTCCGTAGAGGTTGAGTGGATAGAAGGCGGCTTGCCATTCCCCGTAGAACTTGTCGTCGACCGTGTTGATATCGAGGTGGCCGACAACGACGAATCCCCCGAGTTTCTGCGAAGATGTGTATTGGACGATTTGCGCTGGGGAAGAGCAGGCGATAGTTGGCCGGGAGCTTTTCTTGTAGGCAGAGGAGGCGGTGGTTTCTTTTGTTTAACTGGCGGGGTAGGGGACGATGACGGCTTCTGGCCGGTCCTGGTGATGGATGGCGGTGGGAGTATTTCCTGCTCTCTGATGGGGATGGAGGGGCCCCGCAGCTCGCTGGCGGGAACTGTGTATCTGCTGGCCATCGACGGTCTCGGGCCCGGCAGATCTGGTTTAATCTCGAGGGGAGGAGGAGAAGTAGCTGGTGCTCGTCCAACATGCGCCTGGTTCAAGGCCGCAATTCGCTCCTGGATTGTCGCCATGATGCTGTCTCCAAAAATGCCACCAGCAGCGAGCGGGTGTGACGGCGGGGGATGGGCAAAACGACCACAACGATTGACGGCGGGAAACGGGTGTATTATCGATATTGGAGGCCAGATGTCCGCTTCATCTGGGAATAGGACGAGAGAGGAGGAGGAAATAAATAGAACTCACTCCTCGCGGTCGTTGGCGCCGAATACAACGGGATGCGATGAGGCTGAGATGCTCGGGGACAAAAAGACAGCAGGAATGATCGTCTCTCGCCAGGCGCATTTATCAACGGAAACCAGCAGAAATATGGATAATGATGAGAGAAGAAGAAGAAGAAGAAGAAGAAGAAGAAGAAGAAGAAGAAGAAGAAGAAGAAGAAGAAGAAGAAGAATAAGAATAGCAAAATATCACAGCCATCCACACTCTCTCTCCGCAACCCCCCTGTTCATGCGGCTCAACCGACAAACTTCTTGCCCGACGGTTTAACTATTTATAGAGCAAAACGCCGTTCCAGCGAGCTAACTTAAGTTAACTAACTTACCCGGCTGTGGGGGAGAGAATGGCGCCAGAAACGAAAGGCAGAGTTAGTTCGACACCAGCAGCATCCAAGCCCCGGTCGCTGCAAGCAAGGCTCAAAGGGAGAACGGCGCGGACATGCAGCTAAGCTAGTTAACGCTGCGATTCTCTTGCTTGCTGCTTGTTGCTTGCTGCTTGTGTCTCCTCGAGGCCGGCGATGAAGCTGGTGGATGCTGGTGGATGCTGGTGTCCGGGGGGAGAAAGCAAACCAAGCTGGGTATCGATAACTCAAATACTAAAATAGCCCCTCGATGATGCAGTTTCCAAGCTTTGCGCAGAATGAATGAATGAGTGGACTGATATCGGTTTATTATTATTGCTCTTGAACTGGTGGTGATACATCTACACTACGGAGTACAGTATCTTAACTACATGGTGCAGCTCATCCCCCGTACTCCGTATACTGGGTTGGTTCGTTCTGCCCACTCACAACAGAAATAAAACAGTAAACAGGTAACTTATTAGAAAAGCAAGGAAAAAGCAGCACAGGTTGGCAGACAATCCATCCAGAAGCGGAAGAAATTTCCACCGGCCCAGTTTTCAGCCCCCGTCGATCACGGAGCAGCAAACACGAGAAGTAAAGGGCCCATCATACCAGCCTTGCATGCATCCAGGTCTTCAATCATAATAATGCCGGGCCGAGAAAACACTCTTTAACGCAGCAGTAAAGAGTCATAACCTAGGTTTAGGTTAAGTTAAGTTACATCCGGCTTTCCTTAGCTTGTGTTTCGGAGTGGAATCCCTCCTCCCCCCCCCATCTTGATAAGTCCGAAACCACCGACGATTCCATATCTGCCTGGGTGTGATGGGTTCTCTGCCTATTTTTACTTGTGTTAAATTCTATTCCATTCCGGCTCTGATAATCGTCGACAGAAAAACCAGGGCATATGTGAGGCTGGGGTTGCATTGAAACAAACAGAATATGTTATTATAAGAATGCGCTGCAGCGCCGTTTCTTCTCTCCGGCTATTTTTTCGACGCCGGTATATAATTCTTTTTCTTTGCAGTGCGGGACGGGCTTGTTAAAAAAAAAAAAAGAGGAGGAAAGACACAGATAAGGAGTAGAAGGAAAAGAGGGGGAAGAGGAAAAAGCTTGGTTGATATGGATGGGAAAAAAAATAAACAAAGACACCAAGGAAACTCTAGTAGTATAGGTAAGAGAGGTGAAGTGTGGACGGGCCGAACCCTGCCAAAGCGGAAATAGCAAAATACAGGTAGGAATTGAAGCGAAAGGTAAGGAAGAAGCAGGTAGGTAATAGGAGCAAAGGAAAAGAAGAAAAAAGAGAAAAGTAAAAGAAAACGAGGGACGAAAAAGGGGATTGGAAAAAATAATCAAAACAAATTCAAATACCTCAAACGCATCCCAATGCCAAAAGAAAAAAGAGGAAAAGAAAAATGGGGAAAAAAAGAAGGAAGCCAGGAACAAGGGAGTCCTTCGCAGGCCCGCTCGACCACAATACACATATTCGAGTGTTTCTACCACATCCGCTAGATGTAGATGAGGAAAACACACACACACGAGGAGCATCGTGGGTCCTCTCTGCCTTTCATCCCTCCAGCTCTCCCCCTTCCTTCAACCTATCCCACCCAACCATGTCACAGTAGGAGAGGGGGGCAAAACAACGAAAGATTATAATCGTAACAAACCATGGCTTCATCCAGCGTACAGAAATTTCTTCTCGTCACAATAACTTCTAGCATCTCATCCGTTCAGCAGGATTCACGCATTTTTTTCTCTTTTTTTTTCTTTCCCACTTAGCCGACAGATTGGTAAAGCAACAGCGGCTCGCCGATGTTTTCGATTTCGGGGATCGTGCATTTGAGGTCGAATGCCTTGCTGAGCACAATTTTGAAGATCTGGAGCACGAACGTTAAGATATGGTGTTAACTCGACATGAAATGGGGGAGAGACGTATGCCATCCATACCTTTTGGACATTTATGCTATGGCTGGTGCTGCTGAAAATCAAACTAGCTCTCATAGCCTTGGCAAAGCGTTTGGCCTGCGTACTTCCATGTCAGCCATTTATGCAGAAGAATATTTAAAAAAAATAACAAAACTTATCACTGACCTGTATTGATATTTCCTCCTGATCCTCCCGTGGGAAGTTAACAAAATGGTCGTACTTTGTGCCAATAAGGAATGGGATCGCCGTCTTATTGAACCCGCGGCCCTGGCGGTACCATTCCTTGATGGAATTCAAGGTGCTCTTTCGGGTCAGGTCAAACATGAATAATATAGCAACTGCATCGTTGCACACCAGCGGCAACATATTGACGAATTCACGCTGTCCACCCAGGTCCCAGATGGAAAATGTAATTTCAGTATTCCGAATCGAAATGGTCTTCTCCATAAAATTAACACCTGTTGTGCCAACCAAGCGATAATATATCAGTAACTTTCATGTCATACCCAGAAACGGAGCATCGTATATCCCTTTTTTTTTTTCTTACCAAGTGTTTGAATGTAGTCTTCATCCCAGCTTCCTTCAACGTATTTAACCATTAGACTGGTTTTCCCGATCTGCGCATCTCCAACCATCCCAACTTTTATAACGACGCTATTCTTGCTGGGAGCGGACTGTTGCTGCTGCTGCTGTGTTTGTTGCGGTTGCTGTTGTTGCTGTTGCGGTTGTTGCTGCGGTTGTCTCTGCTCCCGACTCTGGTCGTGGTAGGACTGCGAGTATCCGTATCGGTCACCTCCACTTGACAGCCCTGAGCTAGGTCGCGAACTCGTCTGGGCAGATTGGACAGGCTGGGCCGGCTGTTGAAAGGACATAGTTGGAGAGTGATGCCGTGGGGGGGACTCGATATCTTGCGGAACGAACGTTTGGCTGGAAGTGGGGTAGTCGAGAGAGTGTGAGGAGTGGTCGTCGGCTCGGTGACCGTTGCTGTAGCCATTGTTATTGTACGAGGGTGAGCTAGCTACTGCTACTACTTCTTCTGCGGCTGCTGGCATGTCCTGCTCTGGTTGGACGGTTTGTTCAGGGAGCTGGTCAGGAACCGGCTGGGGGAGCTGCTCAGTAGTCTGGTCGACAACAGGATCCTGAGCCGGAACCTGATGCGGTTCCTGTTCGACAGGGACAGGGACTTCCTGCTCCTGCACAGGCAATTTATCCGCTTCCATCGGTGGGATGTCCATCTTTCCCCAGCGGCCAGTACCAAATATCAGTTTCCGTCAGAGCAATCTCAAAGACCGGAAACGGCAGACAAAGCAGGGCTAGAATCGAATAAGCGATGGGCGTGAATCTCTAAAACTTCAAAGAAAAAGTGTCGTATATCTTCATGGAGTAACGAGTGCACTTCCGCTACTCAAAGCCTGCATAAAGCAGCTGAGAAAATCCGTCAAAGGCCCCGTCAAAATGAGAGTACTGGTGTTGCTAGACACTATTGATACGAAATCCGGGGGAGGCAGATGTTCGGGCTGGGAGCTTGGGACGCAGCTCGTGGCGCGCTGGAACCTGCGGGTAATTAAACGCGACAAGGCCTGGACGGAACAGTGCCAAAACGATCGAAAACGTACAGGAGATCCCGTAAGCGGCCGCAGCTGGAAATGAGGGCAATGTCTAACCAACGTGCTCCCTCGCAATGTCGTCAACAATCGCTGGAGATCTTCCATACAAGGGTTGGGCGGTGGTTAGGCCGTGGTCCCAGAACGGACTAGCGCGGTCCGCGTCCTTTCTTATCAAATCAAAAAATCGGCGAAGGAACCAAAAAAAAAATATTTAATCTTTCGAGAAAACAACGGCTACAATCCCCGCCAACAAACTCCCACGAACAACGCCATTTCTTTTTAACATAAAATATACTTAATCTCACACTTGGGACCGCCCGCAAAATGTCGAAACGCGGGGTGGATGCGACAGACGATCTGTCCGCGCCGTTGAAAGCTGGCGAGCGCCCCTTGGCCGATGCCCCGCCTGATGAAGTGGGGGAATTCGAGGACGAGTTTGAGGATGAGTTTGAGAGCGAAGATGAGATTCTTGAGGCTGGGGTTGACGGGCGTCCAGATGCAGAAAGAGAAGCAGAGGAGCAAAGGGGTATGTGGCCGCCCATGAAGTAATATATATATATATATATACATAAAAACGGCATTGCGGTGGGCAACTCCGTTTCGTCGCAACTAAGCCCCCAATGCATCCCAAATATTTACTGAGGAATAAATTAAAACAGATGCCATGGATGTCGATAAGCAGACGTTTATACCGGGGCGAACAAAACTGGCGCCCGGGGAGACATTATCTCCAGATCCCACCACTTATGAAATGCTTCACACCCTCAGCACGCCTTGGCCGTGCCTCTCGTTCGATATAATAAAAGATGGATTGGGCGATAACCGCAAGACATACCCGGCCACAGTATATGCTGTAGCTGGGACACAAGCGGACGGGGGTCGTTCGAAAGAGAACGAATTGATGGTTCTCAAACTGAGTGGGCTTAGCAGGATGGAACGGGACAACGACTCGGGCAGCGACGACGAGTCTGACGACGAATCTTCAGAGCCCATTCTCGAATCAAAATCCATTCCCTTGAGCCACACAACAAACAGAATCCGCGCCCATCAGACTCCTTCTCCCTCCGGAGACTATTCCAAACCCCCTCAGACCATTACCGCCTCGTTGCTTGAGAATGCTCATGTTGTAATCCACGACGTCACCCCGTATCTTTCCACGTTTGATAACCCTGGCACAATCCTCCCTCCCTCTGCCTCAAAACCTCTCTCTACCCTACGAATGCACAAAGCGGAGGGCTATGCCGTGGACTGGTCCTCCCTACATCCTCTAGGCAAACTCCTTACCGGTGATAACGACGGGTTAATATACGCCACAACTCGCACCGAGGGAGGCGGCTGGGTGACTGACACCCGTCCGTTCATCGGACATACCTCCTCTGTCGAAGAGCTACAATGGTCTCCAAACGAGCGTAACGTGTTCGCATCCGCAAGCAGCGATGGAAGCGTCAAAGTATGGGACGTCCGGTCCAAGTCGCGCAAACCAGCAGTAGACGTCAAGATATCCAACACAGACGTGAACGTGATGAGCTGGTCGCGGCAGACGTTCCATCTCCTAGCCACGGGCGCCGATGATGGCCAGTGGGGGGTGTGGGACCTGCGGCATTGGAAGCCCAATACATCGGGTGGTCCCTCCCAGCTCAAACCGAAGCCCGTTGCGTCCTTTGACTTCCACAAGGAGCCTGTCACAAGTATAGAATGGCATCCGTCAGATGACAGTGTAATTGCGGTTGCATGTGGGGATAATACGCTGACGCTGTGGGATCTGGCTGTCGAGCTCGACGATGAGGAAAGCCGCGATGCTGGCCTTGCTGATGTCCCGCCTCAGCTCCTCTTTGTGCATTATATGGAATCAGTGAAGGAACTGCATTGGCAGGCGCAAATGCCCGGGACTATTATGGCTACTGGCAGTGGTGGATTCGGGTAAGTGTCGGATTTTTCCGTTATCATCCTCCTTTTTATATATTTTCAGCCACACCGGCTGCTACCCGTGATATGATGCTAACTGGCCCTTCTTGGAAACAGTGTATTTAAAACCATCAGCGTTTAGGTGATTTAGGCTTTTGAGGGAGGTTTCGGGCATATATGGCACGGAAACTACACACAAAATGAAACAAATTGCATATACCAACGATCACACCAAATATATCCATTGTTTATTTCCCGTAGATCTATCTCCCCTATTAAAGGAGCCCTTGATGAATAATGAAACTTTATATTGAATATTAATACACTCCAGGCCTTCTGCTACCCCGATATTATCATCGACAAGGGATATATCCATGCTACTTACCCTTACGGGATTAATCAATATGAATCAATCAACGTAAGAAAGAAAAGAATACTGCCATACCTGCAGAGACCAGCAAAGGAATTTCTACGAATAGGGTTAATGTATGTATATACATGATATTGAGGATCGGTCCAGGGAAAATAACAGGCCACACAATCAGGGGAACACCCGTTTCGTTCGGCATCGCTATTAGGGATACCAGCTCGGCCATAAATACCAAGAAATATCCCAATTATACTTCAAATTTGTGTGTTTGTCACAGTCCTTCATTATCCCTTGCACTGATACATACATGCCTTTACCTGCCCAGGTGCCCAAGGGGGATTGCTCAAAAGAGTTTAAATATGACTTCACAACCGGCTCTCCCCTTCTCCCCTTCTCCCCATCAGGGTCTTCGCGAGAGAGCTCACGGATATATGAACACCTAAAAAAGGGGCAATTCAAGCATAGCAAACGATGGAAGTTAGTTGTCACTTTGCAAAGGAGAGGGAATGGAGGGTGGCAGTATATAATACTTGATTTCCCCATGGATTAAGTCATGGTCTTCTAGAATCCCTTTCTGTTAAACACCCCTTTGTCCATTTCGCGAGAGATCTATAACATACAAAAGAAAAACATACTTATCACATCGTTGGTTACCTCCCCACCCCCAATCCCTCCTCTGATCTACCCCGAAGACGTGTCCAAGGGAAATCGCTGTTCTATTTTTCTGTCAAAGTGATACAGTTCCAAGAGGTAGTAACGCAAGAGCATCGAGTTATCAACGAGGACTAATACGTCGGTATATTTCTCGAGAAATAGGTTGAAGTCGGAAAGAGCACGCCGGGCCTATACTGCGTTTAGGAGAAGGGAGAAACAACTAACAACTCCTATATCTACCCTTTGGAAAGGACAAAGGCCGAAGCAATTGCGAAACAGCACCCGAATCTTGAACCCCGTGAGTTCTTCTTTCAGAAAAACTATAACGAGCCATCCATTAACCAAAAACGAATTCATGGCACACGTTCTCACATAGAGATAAAGCAGCAGGCCCCCAAACAAACCCAGTAAAAAGGACGAAGCATAATGGATCGTAAATCTCCAGCCGGCGGTAACAATTATGCGTCGAACAACTATCACGACTTGACTCCCCGACGTCACGACAATGCCTCTGCCAATAACAAGGCGCATCTAGCCAACGATACTAATCCGGCCCCTCGCAGGATCAACCCAAGAGCCGTCCAGGCGCAGGGTATGGACACCAACAGCTCATCGTACACCACGCAAACGAACCCCTTAGAACCCGAACTCCACCTCCGCGGCGGCTCGAGCGTGGACTACCGGCCGGACGATGACGAGCGCCCCTCCAGGCTCCTCTGGTGGTTTTCAGGGGGGATGGGGCCGCCGCCAACTTTCGGCGAGCTCAGATATGGGCGGCGACCTGTTCGATCTGATCGTACCGAACGTGGGAGTGATATGCCGAGTGACCCGCCGCCGCCGTATGATTCACCGAAGCCAAAGCGTATGGGGTTCTTCAGTACCATCTGGCACATTCTAACCTGTGGGCGCGGGGCTAAGAAACAGACGCAGGAGTCGGAGCCCGACTCGGATTCGGGGTTTCCAAGCGACATGGTCCCGGCCTATTACCCGACGAGCAGACCTTAGGTAGTCCCGATTGCTCCTGTGGTGAAGGTTCGCAGTTGTGCGCGGTAGCCAGATCTCGAGGCGCTGCCTTCACAGGCTTAGTGCCTCGTGTGTTTCATCTGCTAGTAGGATCATTGCTCTTCTCGTGGCCATGGGCCATTTCACCATGTAGACGAGAAAATGATTCCCAAAGTAACCGCTGGTGATCCAGGATTCGATATTGTATGGCGTTATTGTTGTTATCGATATTCATTCGCTTTTCTGTTTCTTGTTTTGTTTCCCCCTCCCCCTCCCCCTCCTCCCCCTCTTCGTCCTCTTTATTGCAGGAGAGGAAATGTTTTCGTGGTTTTAGATATTTGCAGTCCCCCTTGTTGGTATCAACCCCAGATAACAACAGATTAGCAGAACTTAAATATGAAATGAACAATGAGTTTGGTATTGAATTCCCGAGCCAGCGATCCAGCTCCCGAATTGCTCAGCGGAGGATCGGAGAGAGAACGCAGTAGCGCGCTCTGCTGTTAAATAAATAAGATGTAGAGAATGAAACGGAATGTCTCCATTGTATTTTGCTTGGTTTCAGGCAATATATCCAGGCCTTATCCATGGGACGTAGGCACGTAACAGATATGAATAAAACAGAAGACTGTCCAAACCCCTCTTGAAAAGAATAGCTTCCCTAGAAATAGGAAGTTTGTGTTCTGACAGAAAACCCTTGATAGAAGCTGGTGGATGGGGGTTTCTTGAAGCCTTGCTCCCTCCCCGGTTGCTAATTGCGTTATGGTGCGCGAGCGCAACAAATTTCCTACCAAATGAAAGACTGAAGGATCTCAACCTAGGGCGGGCGTACCAAGCTTCCGATGCTCAACTTCCAAAACAAAAAAAGCCACCATGAAAGAACGGTAGTTACGATGCGAATCGAAGCAAATTCTTTGCTCAAACGGAAGAAGAGCAACGACGGGGTTGTCGTTGGTCGGAATATAGATAAATCCGGCGCCCCGCCCAGCCGTAACTACATGTACAGCGTAAAATATTTCCTCTCCCCTTCAAGTTCCCATGCTGAAAAAGGAACCAACGCCGAGTTTGCTCATGGGTTCCATGGACGGAGTACGCTATCCGAGGATAACTGGAACTAGGGAACCGGCCGGGGGAACACGGCGGAGTTTAACGTTGACCGGTACAACTATGCGGAACTAGTACTGGAAGCTCGAACAAGGGTAGCATGATTTTTCGTTTCCTTGCTGTCGTTGTGTTTGTTTGGCGTTTGGTGTGGGGGGGGGGGGGGGGAACAATGTTCTTTATCGATATCGATAGAGGGGTAACTTTTCTATATTTCAGTTTTTATTTTAGATCTTGTCATGTAGCTTAAAGCTGGCTATATGCTGGCTGAGGAAAAAACAATAAAAACCTATGACACTCTCCTCTCACTCTTTATATAATTGGATCCACAGCTAATGAAGCATTTCCTTGCAGCTCCTCGGACGCATGCTTCATGCAGGGGGAGTACATGTAAGTGATGACAAGAACGAGACAAGAAATTAATCATGGGAATGTTCGGGGAATATGTCGGTAAGGGGAGAGGAATGTAGATACTGTGGAGAAAAACTGTTGCTGCATCCATCTCACTGGGTACAATACAACAATAGTTACTACTTACTGCTCATGCATACAGCGCATATCCCCGGGGGTTTTGGTGTTTTTTTTACACACCGTATTCCATCGGGGATACAATTTGTTTTGGTTGATGAGAGAACATGACACGACCACGAGCCCCACGATAACTTAAATGATCAGAGGGCTGTTCCGTTCCATGTTTGCTGCTTGGTGGGGAAGAGGATGAGGAGGATCAAATCAACCATCCCATCCTTGACTCCTTGAGAGAGTCGCTCTCCGCAGCTCGTTTCATGCAGGATCCAGCTCGCTAACCCATCTGGGTATTCGGTACATCCATCCATGGATATATAAGTGGAACCACAGGCTACCACTGCGGCCTCCACTGTTTGATGGGATGATACACCTCGTACAGAAAAATGTACGGTGCAGGCAGAAACGAGCTTCGAGCACACATTCTATACATTTCCATCAGCAAGCGATCCTCAGAGCAGCTTCTGGAGATAACGGACACACGTTCCTGCTCGGTCCGTTCGTTCAGGAAGATCCATTCATATCTGTTGAACCGAATCCCACCCTAACAGGTCTTGGCCATGCTGTCCGGCTTACCTCCCTCTGCATAGAACACCCGAGAGATCATTCTAGACAGAGCGTGGGCCACTCTTTACTTCCTACTACTGCCAGGTTAGCTGCTGCAAACGAGTAATAATCCTTCTATGCAGGTGGGGTGGGCTTGGGCTTAGGGGCAAACGCATGCACCTGGTTCGGTAGCTCCCTGGGTTTGTGGCCCTGGGTGGGTTTATAATCATATAGAACATACCCACATTCATGCTGGAGGCCACTCATCAAAGCGGTGGGAGCAGCTCTCTGCCCTAACACGCTCTTGTCATTTAGTCTGTAGAATTATTAGTTGATATGCTCGTACTCATTTGTTCTATGATAGGGCAGGATATGGAAGCGCTTCTTCGTGCGCCCGTGTGCGTTGTTTTGTGTGTCCAAGTTGGACGGAGGTAGTTAGAACATAAAAATGACCTGAAAAGGAAAAAAAAAAACACATCGTCAATTCCGGCACAATCTCTATTTCTCTCATCATCAGTGTTTCATGCAGATAAATCAGTAAGTATCAGCGGTGGTGGTGGCAGCATCCCGCACGGCATCAACCCAAGGAAAAGACCCCGGATATCAAGGCCGCGGAATCTGCGGACCGTTGTGCGAACCTAGCTGGTTGCTCCATGGGAGCAGCTACCCAGGCACATACATTACATACAGATCGGATTACTTCTCTTCCGGACAAATTAAAATCAACAGGACTAGTTACTCTCTCCATGGGTTTGGTAGGTTGTGGCAACAAACAACCCCTGAAAGCATTCAGGGGGAAAAAGTAAACAGGCTTTGTGAAGAGGATAGAACAATGGATTGAACTATATTGTTGAACACACAAAATGATCCATCTAGACAGATGACAGATGACAGAAGCCAGCAAAAGCTTTACTGTACATATATTTCTTCACATCTTCATATCCTGCATTGTGGAGTGAAGCGCAGTGAGAAAATAGAACATGTTACGGCAGTACAAAAATACAAGGCTGTGTAAAATAACCACGTAAAATACTCCAATAATACATCCTGCACCAGACATGACCGTGTATTGTCACAATACATGCCAAACGCCTTTTACAGATATATTACATGTATCCTAGACCCTTTGACGCTCGGAGATCGAAATCCGCACCAATTGCCTCGACTGCCCACTGCGCATGGGTCCTCGGCTGTTTCAGTTGCTGTTGGAGAAGAAAAAGAGCATCCACACCCATCTCCGGCGTATGTTCAGCGTAGGTTCAGTGGGCGCGACGGCTCTTGTGGCTGGGGCGCGGCTTATCGATAAGAATGTTGCCGGTGTTGAATATTCTCTCTCTGATCAGCAATATACGACGGGGCCGATTCGATTGGAGCGAAATTTCTCCCCACGGAGCCACAGACATTTGTGGGCTGGTTCCATGTTCGATGATACATACTCCGTACTCTGTCCACGGATGATGGAGTGGATGTGGACCACACGGGATGGCGGAATTGCTGGATATGGATGAAGGTGGGCAGGTCTGTGGTGTGTTTGATTGACGCTGATTCTTCATTTTATTAGCTAGTTACTGGAAGAAAGGAAAAGAAACGCCGAAGATTTTGCAGCTGCGTGGGACAAGAACTGGAGTTTTATTCCCGCTGTGGTTCAGGAGGGGGAGAGGATCTCCTTGCGGTGAGATATTTAATCTCCAGATCCTAGCATATCGAGTGTTTTACAGAGTGGTTATTCTTCCCTCCCCCGAACCCCAGGATCCGCCTCCGTTCAACCTTGGTCGCTGTGAAAATGTGCTGTACCAAGGAGCTCCAATCATGTCTGAGGGATGACATTACTGGCCATCATATCAGAAATCCAAGAGGTTTTCCTCAAGCGTTCACTGATTCCATCGTGGATATGAGCTACCTAGGTGCGGAGTTTACTCCGTGGCTCTGTCGGACTTGTGCTGGCCCTTTCACAATCGCAGTGATGGGCAGAACGGCGGGAAGCCATGGTGGCACTTGTGTCTGATATCTTCAACACAGATCTCCAGGGAAGCTCAAAGCAATCCCTGTTTAAATCCCTGCGCAGAGGCGCTGAGCTGGAAAATTTGCTTCCTCCAACAGTAAGCGGGAACAATGCACCTTTGTATGTACGAAGGGATGGGCCGGGGGGGGGGGGAAGCTGGTGAAAATCTTTGAACAAAACAAAGAACAAAGGAAAAAAAAGAAAAAAAAGACCAAAAAGATTTTGATAAACCTCACATCCATGCTAACGGCCAGGTTCAGTTGTAGTGATTTTCGCTTTTCACTGATATTTGAGCAATTGCGGAACCGGAAACTGCCTAACCTATAATGCTGCAGCCATATCAATTGTGATGGGATCTGTCCTTGTCTCCTTGGTCTGCATACTGCTATCTATCGGAAAAGGGGTAATGTAGGTACTGTACAGTACGCATTCCTCCTGATCCGATCTGCTCCTCTACATCATTCCTTGGAAGCACTCACTGTCGATACGAGCTCCCTTGCAGATTGCTAACAGACTCCTCCGTACGGAGCATGCCCGTGCACGGCCCAAGGCTCATGCAGGAAACAGAAGAAAAAGAAAGAAAAAAGTAAACAAATGAAAGGAACCCGTGCAAGGATACCTCGTCATCAGCCGTCTCCCGCTGCAGATGTGTGCGGCGGGAGTGACGGGCTGCTGCCACTGCACTGGCATACCAGGCCATGCCATGCCATGCCACCCTGCCGCTCGCATGGACATTTTGGGGCCAAGCCACCTCACCTCACCTCGGTTGGCCAGCCAGCCTTTTTTTTTTTACTAGGCCCGCTGGTATGTATCAACTAGCACTTTGTGGGGTTGGATCCTGGACTCCTGGCCTCTTGATCAAATCAATCGGCGGATATAAAATTGGGCCCAGGACGAGCGTCGAGAAATTGGGGGGTGGCTTGGGGCTTGGAAAGGCAAATAGAAGCTGGGCTGGACGAATCGGAAAAAAAAAGAAGAAAAAGAGCAACATCGGAGCTGAAAAGTTATTCTAAGAGAGGAGAGGTACGGAGGACTTTCTTCTGGACATCCGGAGTGCATGGTACGCAATAACTTTCAGAAGAAAACTGCGATTCATTAGTATTACGGAGTCCAGACAGCACTACGGACATACAACCGGGCGTATCATTCATCTACAGAGCGGCCAAGTTGATCCCAGACAGAAATATGGTCCTCTTGAATTTACCAAAATTAGAGCCAGATTCCAGCCAACCCCAATCCGCTGTTCTCAAAGTGGAGCTGCTTCATTGGCGGTTTCAGCGAACATCCATTATTTTCGAGGCCCAGAAATGTGGGTGAACCTGGCCACTTAACTTGAAATTTAAACCAAATAGCATAGGCGGAACTTCCCCAGGCGAACAGCTCCCCATGTTTCCCAGTCTCTGTCCCCCACAAAAGGGTGGGAGAGAGGTGTGCCTGTGAGGCTGTGACCCCCCTTGGCTGCCGCTGTCAGTGGCCCTTTGACAAGTTTCCAGGGGAGCTAAAAAGGACAACATCGAACGCCAGGATCCATGGATGCAGAGAGTAAATTCCTCGCCCACCTTAGCGGGCAATTTAGTGTCGATTTTGAGCTCCAACCCCGGATTTTGTAAGGCCCAAGCGCCCCACGCGATTCGGTGGTTGGACTTTTTGGCGTCTGCCCAGTGCCCACTGCCCAGACGGCGTGGCGGGACAATTCGTTCGCAGGATTGGATGATGCTTGAAACCCTGGGCTGGACCCGTGGGGGGGATGCGAACCACTCAAGTGTTCCAGTTCCTGGAGGAATACGCCGTACTTACGGAGTACTTTTCTACTTGCTGTCTGGTATGTACGACTATTTAATTTGGTGCAGTGGTTATATGGCGCTTTTCCTTGAATACTCTTCCCCCAAAAGAAAACCAAAGTCAGAGCTCCTTCATTGCCATCCTCGCTTGGTATTGACCCGAACGGGTCTCCACTTGACGAGCTAACTAATAAACTCTCGACATGCAAAGTTGGCGCTTCGTCCACTGGTGTATCACATCTGGCCCTTCTAGAAAACTATCCGCCACGTCGCTCCGCACCGCATTTTCTAGCGGTAACTTAAATATAGATGGCGTTTGTTGTTACACAGATATACACATTTTGCCTCGGAAACGGCTCTCGGGAGGGTTGGGTTGGGTTGGGTTGGGACAACGGGCAACAAGGTTAAGGAAACGAGCAAAGATCTGAGATGAGAGTTGTTACATGTACTGTATGTTGGGGGGGAGAGCGAGAGTTTCCAAGTATCCATCCGTTCAGGAACCCCCAGACCACGCGGCGAATGCTATCTTTGATGGAATGCGATTGAACTACGGAGCACTCTACAACAATGACTGCTTTCCGTACTCCGTACTCGGTGCATGGTTGTCTGCAGGCGGAAGAATTGGTTCATGCAAAGCACAGCACGTCATTCTCCACTCCGAAAATATGAAACAAACAAGTTTGACGCCGAGTTCCGCTTCCAATTATTATCATTCCATCCCGTTGCGGATACATGTCATGCGATGCGTCTTCTTCACCCATCTCCAGCCGGCCGCAGGTGATCAGGGATTCCCGCCTTGGCTCTCGCTCTCTCTGCTCTTATACGAGCTGACGCTGCCTGGCTTGTCCAGGAATGTAAGTTACGGATTACATGTAAAAGTCGATGATAATCGCCTGCCACTGGAGGGACGGGGAGCCTATCCCAAGAACTGCAAGGGTGGTGGGAGGGAAGGGGATTTGGATTTGGGGAAATTCTTTTGTTAGGGAAGAGGTTGCTCTAACTTACATGCTGCTCCCACGCGATGATGATGGGGTTGGTTGTCTTCAAGGCCTTCCTTAACCCACGCTCTTCTTGAAATGAGATATTTTGTTGTGGTTGGTTAATGTGGCTATGATGGGCTCAAGGTATGTAAGCTCGTTCTACTCCGTACAGGTCGGCTCATTCGATATTTTCCAAACTCCATGGAGCAAAGGAAGCCACTTGTCTTCCCATGGTTTCTTTGGATCGCGGCAGGAGCCGACCTTAAAAAAATATTCGGGTATATATTTTCCCACCGTACACACATGTATGTATGTATGATTGTATGTACGTGTACATCCACATTGCCCCATACGCACGCAGGAACCAGGATGAATGCAAAAGGAGGGAAATCGCATGCATGATGATGTCGTTCGGCAACTAGATCGTCGTCGTCTGGTTGGAAATCCATCCATACATACATTCGTACATTCATACATGTCACCGAACCAACCATCTTAACTCGAGCACCCCTGTGGTGGTGGTGGGAAGACAAGACAACATCAACATTCCTCTCAGCAACAATAATATCCGTCCGAGAAACACATGACCATTATATTATAGTTGTTAGACCAATCGCGGTAGGGCGGGCGGAGGTTTTTCTATTAATTATTTTCCTTGCTGAAGAACGGTGGGTTTGGGTCCTTTCTCCCTGGCCTATTGGGTGTTTGTTTTGAGAGTTGTTGTAGAGTTTATATAGTTCATCAGAGGAAGAGTATGACGTGAGCAAGGGGTTCTGCAGCATAATCATGACCAAGTATAGCTACAAGGGAAAACGGGACGCGATGGCTGGGGGGAATGTACAGGTAGGTATATCCCAGGAGCTCTACACACATGCAACTACCATACATGTACATGTACACAATTTGATACTCCGTGTATAGTTCAGCCAAACGGCCCAATGATGCGTGTTCAGGATAGGAAATGGGGGCGGGATCAGATCAGTTTCAACTCAGGCGGTTAGGGCTTGATAAAAGGGTGCATACCTTAACCTAGTTAACTTCAACCCTGCTTGATTCCATGACGGCAGTTTTGAATGCAGGCAGTGCATCCATCCGTTTGAGACTTGATTGACTTGGGCGAGGAAAGGAAGTTAACTCTTTGTTTCTGTCATATTGCAATTGCAGCTGAATTTCTCTTCATCTTGGGAATTAGAGTGGGTTTGAATCCAGCAAAAGCATTTCCATTGGGCTTTTTCTTTTTCTTTTCTTTTCTTTTCTTTTTTTTTTTTCTTCTGGTTTTTTTGGTTTTTGGTATCCCAGGCAGTCTCCCCGTTTGTTCTATAGATAACACACCAAGTACATGTGCACTTTTTCTGCCGCTGAGACTCCCGAAACCACCCAGGTTTTTGAAACCACCCAACCAGCGGAAGAGAAGAGGATACCGTTCATTGGCATGGCACAATTTACATATCAGCAAAGACCTCGGCGGCTGCTGTGATGAAAGCGCAGCGCCACTCGATGGCGAATGCACCAGAGGACAAGAGGCGATTGGCTCTCGCGCTTTGGTAGTTTGGTCGTGGCGGGTTTTGGCCTCCTGCCCTGCGCCTGGAACGAGGATATGCGCCTCCAGCCGCCGTCCAGTGGCCCAGGGACCCAGGGGCCCAGGGGGTTTGCCATTTGGTGGTGGATGTTCCTGGATCTGACTCATGTGCGCGCGTTGGTTGGGAATCAGTGGGTGTGTTTTGAACGCACTTCTTCTGCGAGGAGAAATGATGAAAATAGACTTTCTTTCTTGAAAACCTCTCGTTTATCTGGATCAGTTCGCGTAGTAAGTTTTTGCCTTGTCTTCGATCTGCTTGCTATCTCTCTCTCCTAGTAGTAGAAGCTCGGTTCCGACAGAGGCGCCGCGCCAAAGGGGAGAAACGCATCAGAATTTCAGAAATGGCCACGCGCAGTTAGACTAGCCCGGGATATAGCTTGTGCTGTCCAATAATCCATGCCTTTTGCTCGGAGCATGGCTCAGACTGATACCTGAGCGCCCCGTGGGGCATTCTTGGTGAGGATGAGGATGGTTCATTTCATGCCTGCAACCTCTGGGTGCTAGCGAGGGAAGGGCGCTTGAATCATAACTATATCAGCCGCCCTCCCTGCGCCATGCAAGTTTTCAGCAACGCAAAGCTGCAGCAATAGAACCACCAGCCACACTCACACATACACACAGAGAGAGAGAGATTCCCAAACATTTCACAAATAGTCAATGCTTTGAGAGAGCCATCTCGACGGGAGGTTGCTCAAGCGTGTGCACCAGCCGCTGGGGAGCTTGGGAGATTCGAGATTTCCAAAACGCGAAATTACCAGGTAACGCCGGCGGGCGGCGCTGGTGTAATATACGATAGCTGGAGGCACCACACCACGGCCACGGATGGCGCAGAATATCCCTGCACGGATGGGGTATTTTACAGGCCTCGTACAGCCGGCGAGAGACTTGGGGGGACTTGGAGTGACCTGGGGTGACTTGCAGGCTGCAGCGGGCCAGTTTGGGGGGGAAGTCTGGGTCCGGGGTCGTGGGTAACCATGTATGTGCTCCGTAATGTATACTGCCTGTATGGGTGAGGGCTCCGTACGGTCAAACGGCCAGCAGGGTACATGTACTGTATGTACAGCGGCAGTACGATACGCCGTGCCAGGCACCATGTCTCAATTATGATGCTCGTTGATGGGCTCCCAGCAAGGTGTTTTCCTGGTTCGTGGGAAATGTATATTTCAGATCCCGGAGGCTTGGAAAAAGCGTTGGGGCATTTCCTTCTTGTGCCTGGTTATTTTTAAACATGCTCGACCTGCTTGTGCGCACACACACACTCTCTCTCGCTCTCTCTCGAGGCCTGTGGAGACCAGATCCATATCTCCATCCCATCCCGTACCAGAACGGACCAGAAAGCTCTTGTATTATTGCGAGAGACTCTTCCTCCACTGACCAATACGGGGGAATTCGCCCACAGCGGAACTTCCACAATGGAGCCAAGGCGCCCGTATTGGCGGTAAGGTATGCGCTAGGCTCGAACATGGTCCATACATCATGATACATGGGCGCTACAAGATCGGCTGCGAGGCGTCAGCGTGTATGGCGTATCCAATGGAACTATATCGTATTGTAACAGGTTCTGTGGCGTAAATGACGCAGCTTGTACTGTAACTCGCTCCCAGCAAGTGGAGCAGGAGCACCGTTTTGTGGGGTATAATGTACGGTACTCGTCCTGTATGTACGGTGTACCAGCGTATCCGTGGTGTCCAATCGCCGCCCCCAGACGCCGCAGCCCCAGAGCCGCCGAGTCCCTCTGACGTTGGACCAGCCAACCACAACCTCACCTCATCCTCTCGTCTTCCTCTTCTCTCTCTCTCTCTCTCGATCTCTCTCCCCAGCTGCATTCGGATTCTCAGAGCCTTCGTTCGAGGGCAAATCCTTTCTTTTGGTGGTTTCGCTTCTCTGCCCGCTTCTTGAAACAGTCCTGAGCTCAAATTGTCCGCCGCTGCTCATTCCACCAACAGCCAAACTGCCCTGGCTTCATGTGTTCGCTGGCGCAATTGGAATTCAGCTCCTCTCCTTATCTTATCCAACTGTCGTCGCTCATAATTGCCGCCCATCGTCCTGCGACCTGCGACCTGGCTTGTCCGTTTGCTGTTTCTCTTGCCGCCATCCTCCCTCAATGATTGCCAAGAGCAGCCCATTCCTAGATCTGAGCTGAGCTGAGAGGTGGGAAGGACGCCGAAAAAGCAGGAGGAAACAATACACGCTTGGTTTTTTATTAAACCAGGGACATCAACGCCCAAGACGCTGGTGGTGCAAGGGAGTGTGTAAGAGTCGCCTTTAAAAAAAAGTCACTCTCTGCTTTGGCCCGAACTTGTCATAGCTACGGGAGTAAGAAGGTCGGCCATTCCAGCGGCCAACAGGGTCGGGTCTTACCTCGCCATCCACGAGGAACAAGAAGCGATATATAGGTTTGGAGGGATTGATTGCACCACTTGCTCGCCACAGATGCCCAGTGCGCCTCTGGTAATCCGTTCGCATCATAATACATTCGTATTTTTACCTTTCAATCCTTGAATAAAGCTACTTAAGCCCGTGCTGGTAAGCTTTGTCATGTTCCATTCCTTTGCGGAAACGGATAGCTTTGTCAAAATACAAGCTCCATTTTAATCATCGAAGACGTACCACGCTCTCAATTCCCAAGAGTCCCTTCGGAATCGATTTCTAAGTCCTGATGAACATCATTAACTAATCTGCTGCTGCTCGCAGTTTTTATATTCTTATCCTTGTTATTCGATAATAGCCTTGCGCTCAGATTGGTGCTGAGCACTGAGCTCCTCGTTCGAGCTGTTAGCATAAGGCTGTGAAATACGCCCCCTCCCACCTACGAAACGGTAACCACTTACCCCCATACGTTCATTGACCTGGTCAAAGCGAACCGGATAAGACAGGAAACGTTTTCTGGGGAGCTTTTCAAGTTTTCAAGTACAATGCTGTCAGATGTCATGGCGGGTCAAAACTCTGTCGATACTCAGCCTGGACATGAGCTTGTTTCTATAAGTGAAGTCGCGACTGTCACTACTGGTAAGCTGTAAATGAGCTGTTCGCTCGGTATTGATTGCTTGGCATCTATGGCCACTGACCCTTCTTGCAGCACCACCTCCATCAAAATCCAGTACAGCTGTCGACAATGGGAAGCAGCAGAGTGAAAATCCCGATATTCCGCCACCAAAAACCGACAAACCTAGGCCTCATGTTTGCACAACGTGCGGCAGAAGCTTTGCCCGTCTGGAGCACTTAAAGCGTCATGAGCGGTCTCATACCAAAGAAAAGCCGTTTGAATGCCCAGAATGCACCAGGTGCTTTGCGCGAAGAGACCTCCTTTTACGGCATCAACAGAAGCTCCATATGACAACCACGCCCTCGTCCCGGCCTAAAAATGCGCGGCGGGAAAGCACCAGCGGTGTCGGGCCTGGAGCGACTCGGGTCCGCAAAAATTCCATTGCCAATAATGGAAACACCGGTAATAACATGAGGCCGCGAGCGAATACCATCAGCCATCTTGATCGTTCGTCAATTGGGATCATAGGTGTTGGAAATCCAGCTGGTTCAAGGCCACCCCACCCCACTCACACGAGCCATCCGAGTTTAAGTTCCATACCTGGACTCCCAGAGTACGGATTTCGGGGCCTCCCTTCCGAGCAGCAAAATACCAATGGCTTGACAAAACTAGATACTGGCATTCCTATGGACTTGACCAATGGGCTTCGTACTGCACCCGTTTTTGGTAGCTTCAATGAGGTCAACTTTGGCGACATGATGTTAAATCAGGGGAGCAATACCATCAACCCCGCCCAGTTGCATTTCGGATCGCCCCATCCTTTTGGTATTGACACTCCGACCTCCCCATTCCATCCATCGTTTGCGGGCATGCCAACATCACAGAGCTTGATCGACGATGACCTCAACCCGGAATGGCTGCATGGATTTGAGAATACAATGACATTCGCAAATACAAATGAGTCCGCTATTGATGGTTCGTCACCTTCGGCCATGAGCACAGGAAGCCAAAGTGGAATCAGCGAGGTTATGTTAGATGGATCGAACCAGGCTGTGACGAGCTCCTCGGGACCGTGGCCCAATCCTCTCCTTGTCCAAACCCAAACTCCAACAAATCAGTTCAACATCGATTTTACGTCCCCATTTGCAGATATGCAGCCTGAAACGGTCTCACCTAAGTCTCTGCTTGCACAGCACCATTTTTCCGACCAGTCGTTCTCGACACCCCCTCCGAGGGTTCAGCCTGGATTGTCTGGACCACCAAATAATATATTCCATCCCCCAATGGTCACTAACGGAGATATAGGGGATACTTCCGGTACTGTTAGACTTAACAGTTTTGTACCAAATTCCGCGCCGTCGATATCCACGGAAACCATTACCGATTCCACCCGCCAAGCTCTCTTAGCCAGTCTACATCAGCCCTCTGGCATCACCCATCGTCGATTCTCGCAGTCATCTAACACACAACTATCCAGCCCCGGCGCACTCCCCCGTCAACACTCCTTTAGCAGTAATTCGTATGTTCTCCCAAGCACGATCGACCTCCAACGTTACATTGCAGCATATGTGAACTATTTCCACCCCCACATGCCGTTCCTTCATATACCGACCCTAGATTTTGATGCTCCCGAATACGCTGGCAGCCTGAAAAATCCTAATGGACAAGTAAATTCCGGCACGTCTACCATTGCCGGCGGGGGCGGATGTTTGATTCTCTCCATGGCAGCCATCGGTGCCTTGTACGAATTCGAAACCGCAACGTCCAAGGAGCTTTTCGAGTCCGCAAAGAAAATGATTCAGGTATACCTGGAGGAGCGGAGGAAAGCGGATATTTCTGCGGCTCTTAACCGATCAAGCTCCCCGCGCGATAATTCCGTTCATAATACACCTCTGTGGCTAGTTCAGGCCATGCTGTTAAATGTTATATATGGACATAACAGCGGTGACAAAACCTCTGCTGACATTGCGAGTACACATTGTGCGGCGTTGGTTAGCTTAGCCAGAGCCGCAGAATTGATCCACCCCTTGCCCGCAGAAAACCTCCCCCATGATCAACTTGGATACCCCACTGGGAGTGATATGCATATGGATGGGCTAAATTCCCAAGCGTGGAATGACCATAGGGAGTGGATGCGGTGGAAAATAGTAGAGGAGCGAAAAAGAACGCTTTATGCTATATTTACTTTGTCCAGCCTTTTAGTTTCTGCTTACAACCATGCTCCAGCGCTGATGAATTCGGAAATTCGGCTCGATTTGCCATGCGACGAACAACTTTGGGCTGCGGAATCCGCCCAGGCCTGGACATCAAGGGGTGGCGTTACAGCTCATCATAGGGGAATATCATTCTCTATGGCCCTGACAACACTCCTTACAGCTAGTCATCGACGGCAATCTGGCTCCCCACCACAGTCACATTTTGGCGCTGGCGCGCCCAGCGAAGATTTCCCTCAAAGCGATCTGAAACCGAGTACGTTTGGCTGTTTGGTACTGATACACGCCTTGCATAATTATATCTGGGAAACTCGACAGCGACACATTGGCCGCCCTTGGACACCACAGGAGACGGAAGCAATGCATGCACACATTGAACCTGCTCTTCGGGCTTGGCAGTCGGCATGGAGTGCCAACTCAACCCATAGCCTTGAGCGGCCAAACCCGTATGGGCTGGGACCTCTGTCGGCGGATAGCATACCTCTTTTGGATCTTGCGTATGTCAGATTATTCGTTAATTTGGGTCGATCCAAGGAAGCATTCTGGCAAAGAGATTGGAATGGCATGGCGGACGAACTGGCCAGAGGAGCGGAAATTATCCAACATGCAGACGATCCTAGAGCTGACTACCCCTCCCAGGACCAAGTTGAGGGAGCAAATCAAGGAGGCGGTAGGCGAGCTTCCATGGCTGAATACGGCGTGGCAGACCTAACGCTCGCTGGTAACGCGAATCAAGAACGCAACATGCAGAACAATATTTCGCAGCAGCAAGTGGCAGCGTCAAGACGGGAACGCCATCTTCGAAAGGCAGCCTTTTACGCCGCAGACTCGATATCCATGTCTGATAAGTTGGGAAATACCTATGCTGAGTTCACATCGCGGGAGCTTCCTATCCAAAGCGCAATGTGTGCGTTTGACTGTGCACAGGTTTTGGCTGAGTGGGTAACCACAATTCAAGAACGAATTGGTCCATATCTAGGGATTTTGGGACAGGATGCGATGGATTTGACCCAGGTTCCTGGAATAATGCTCTTGGAAGAGGAGGATTACAAACTTATTCAAAAGATAGAAGAAATACTCAACAGTGTTGAAGCGAAGATGAAAGATGCGTCGCACCATCCCGGTACTTCTGGAAATGAACCATCGGATTGTTTGCCTAGCTTGGTTGATGGCGGTTTTGGTACAAAGATTTTGTTCTCGACGGCTTATCTTCTGGATAGAGCGGCTGTTTGGCCAGGTGAGAATAACCGTCTAGCTTTCGTACGCGATGTCTTTGGATCTTTTGTTTTTTGACTAATCAATTTATTTTCTGCGTTGTATAGTTACAAAGTTAATGGCTCGGTCGCTCGAAGCCCAAGGGCTCCGGATGAGAGAGAGGGCCAGGAACTCAGTTCTTGCTGGATAACTAGGAAAGGGGGCATCCCGACCATGCTCATGCGCGCTTACTGGTATATCGACTCTTGAGTTGATCCGGGCCAATGAAACCATCCGTGTCGTCCCTCGGGACAATTATGCATCTAATCACATATTGGCGTGTGGATGCATCCCCGTCAGCATTTACACAGGCAGGTTTGGCACTTCACACATATCCGCCGCCTATCTGCTGCTATTGCGGGGTGATTTTGCCATCCATCATCCGATAAAACATTCTTTTCACGCTCTGAAAAGTCTACCGGAAATACTCGATTTCGAACGCCAACATCATCACGAAACAAAACATTCCTTTTTCTTTCCCCCCCGCCTTCCGGATTAACGATCACGAAAGTTTCACATTTGTCATGTCAGCGGTACAGGGTTCGGTCTTATTCATCATATCACACACAAATGGACACAAGTTTGGGATTCATATAAACACACCACACGATTTGATATACTACTTATTCCAACAAGAATAAGGCTGGGCTTTTTTTCATTTATTGTATTTTTCGGATGCGGGGACATAATAAAAACAACGAAGAGAAAGAAAAAGGGAAAAAAGGGAAAAAGGAATCGAAAAACGCCAGGAAAGCGGGTGTTCATTTCCATTCACTTATGGGCGCCTTGCTTTGCTTTGCATACATGCATACATACATACACACCTTACATTTATACATCGGGATCCAGAGTCTGAAGATTTAGTGTTGCTGGTGGGGGCTGGGTAAAGTTTCTATTCTTTTTTCTTTTTTTTTTGTGTGGGTGTTTTCTTACTTTTTTTCGTTCTTCCGCCTTGTATGTGTTTTTGAAAGTACCTCACCTCCCCCCCCCCCGCCCCCCCCCACATCCGCGATTATATACTGTTTTGATTTATTACCGATGTTTCTGTTGGCATTTTCTGACATGTGGGCCTGGTGAATCTATTCTCATCTTTCTCCTTTCTGTTGACCCCTGCTCATGTCTCCCCGCTGTTACATTGTTTGAATCTCGACACACACACATACACACTGTCCGAGTCGGAATGAGTAATTTATGCATGCATGGTTTTTTCTTTTTTTTTTTCATCTACAGGGGGAACTGGGTGTTTTTGAATGTCACGAATTGATGATATATCTTGTTCATTTTTTTTCTATATTTTGTTTTTTGTGTTTCTTATTGTTCATGCTGTGAATTTTAATGTTGAATTAACTACCCCCCCATTTACTGTTCTTGATCTTTTACGTTTGTTAGAAATCCCCATTTTGTTAAGCTCAGAGTACTTGGAAACTCCGTTGAAGGGATTCAAGAATGGATGATGCATACCTGCATCTATCACTCATCACTCCCTCAATTCATTCATTCAATACATTTTTCCCATTTTTTAACTGCTGCCCGTGGTGCTCCATTGAGTCGAACTTCTCGACTTGTTTACTGCTTCATCCTCTTGAACAGAGTTTGACTTGCTCTCCTCCTTCCCCTTCTCTTTCTTTTATCCGTTTCCCTCCAGTGCTTTCCCTCATCTATATCTACAATTTGATTTCAACGCGATCTCTGCCTGCTGGCCTGGATGCTTCTCCCCTCAAATTAAATGACCTTGTGAATTTTCCTTTTTTTTCTTTTTTTAATCGGAGATTTTAATATCTCTGCGTGTATGTATGTAGATACCCCACCGTTCTTTTTCGTTTTTCACAATAGGGTTTCAAGAATTCAAAGATAATACAGATCGTGTTAGGTTATTTTTTGAAGATTTTTAATGTTCTGTCAAGTTGGGGGGCAGAGATGGTATGAGGGAGTAATTTACGATTGCTGTACGGAGTATGTTTACCTCTCTAGAGCTATCAATGACGGATGAAGAATGGGATGAAGAAAATGGAATACGCAATGAGGTATGAGAAAGAAGCTCTGGTAGAGAATGTGTCACGTAGCCAGATGGAAACAACGTTCAAAATAAATTACTGAACCTTAGAAAGATGGTATGGAATCTAATGACATGTGTAGCAACAAAATACTTCCAAGAGAACAGCATGAGTTAAAATGCAGAATCTCAATGAACAAGCCATGTAGAGTACATCATTTCATTCGCATTGAGTCTATAATTTTATGGAGAACCCACCTCTCCACATGAAACATGAGCTGTAATCTCCAACTACCTCACTTCCACGATTTAATTTACCACTCTCCGTATACGCCGCCGTTCTTTCCTCGCAACGGGGGACAAAGTTCCCCAACCACCTATTACACAACAATCCTCTCGAACGAATACTTCCCTACAGCTTTCGCCCTCAAGTATCCGATCTCACGCTCAGTCCTTGCCACCACTTCACCTGTCTTCCGGATCTTAGTCCTGCTTACTTCCTCGCCCGACGCAGATGTACCTACAACATCCTGACCCGGGCCCCCACCAACTTCCACCCGCCTCAGCGACAGAGGAAGCATTTGAGTATCGCGATTGAGCGCGCCCTCACCGACCTCGATGTTATCAGTGTCATATATAAGAATTTCAGCGCCGTTGTGTCGCTCCTTGCGCTTCAGCCGACTGCCGCGCGGCAAGGCTGGGGCGGTTCGATCAACCTGATCCGCCTTATTGTTCTTGTTGCTATTGCCGCCATTGGCCCTGCTGGCGCCCGCGGCGGCCGTTTCAGCATATCTGACAAACTCGCGCAGTATGCCCTTGAGATACGTTGCTTCTTCGACGCCAACCAGTGCTGCTGAGATCTCGGATTTCATATCTGCGATTAGGCTTGCTTCGCTGTCTTCTGCGCCTGCGAAGGTGGCGGCGGAAATCCAGCCGCTCGGCCCTATGGCGTCAATACAGGCGGTCAGAAGGTTGACCATGGTGGATAGGCTGAGGGTGGAAATCTTGGGGTCGGACGAAAGGGGCGCCTCTGACTGTTCTATGAACCGCGAGGTGTAGCCGCCCGTGGAAAGGGAGTGACGGAGGTGGTGGATTATGGAAAGGGTGTCGGAGTTGGGGAGGGCGGAGCGGATCGCTTGGGTTACTTTGTCGACGGGGTAGGAGTTTAATTTTGTGAGGGTTAGATTTAGGCCAGCGGTGGCGTCCGTGATGACGGTGTCGATACCGTGCGGGACAGTGGAGCTTTTATTCTGGTTTTCAATTGTCATTTCTTGGGAGCTGCCTGCTTTGGCTGGGTGAGCGGTTTCGGTGATGGTTTTTGGTAATTCCTCCTCTGGCCTGGGTCGATGAGAGCGCGCGGAGTCAAGGAGGGCTTTTAGTGCATGGGCAAGTTCGGTTGGGTCAAGATTTATCGGGGTCCGTAATACTTGCAACAATAATTTGATGGAAATACCAGGCTCAGTAAGAGCCCGGACGAGTGAACCGCTTGGGATTGGTGGTACCATCCTCGGGCGCATGGACTGACAAAGGGCCGTCCGAATGTTGTTTAAACTGAGGTGATGAGAGTTTATAAGCCAACGGAAGGTTTTAGGCGGCATAAAAGACACGACCAACTTCGATATCTTTGGATCAGTTTCGCTGATTTTCAAGGAATATATTTTCCCGAGCAGGAAAGATATCTTTTCCGGGTCCACAAACGCCGTCGATGATGGTAGCTGTTTGGGTTTGTCCTCGCCTGATACAGGGGGTTTGCAAATTGCATCTTTCGTAAGTTTGTCAAAATTTGTAGTATCCTTAGCTTTGGCCAGGGCCTCAAGCTGCTGCTTTAATTCAGCCCACCGAGTAGCTTCCTCCGGCTCGCAGAGGCCCAAAGGCCGCATGTGATTCGCTGGCTTGGTGTCTGTCATTAGTACGGAATCTGATGGCAATTGAATTCCTTTGCCAATTGCATTAATCAAAAGCCCATCACAGGACTGTTTAAGAGACCCATCGTAGCGGTCACGAGATGAGGAAAGATCAAAGCCAAGAAGCGTAGCTCCACGTGTCGCAATGGCAATTCCAAGTTTCGAAAAATAGGAGATAAATACCACAGGCGCCTTATCAGCATCTGATTTTGTGGCGGTTACGGTAGTAATATCCTTCAACGAAAGATCCGCTTGAATTGATTGATATCGCGCGTTGTAAATCGCAATCGATGATTCGCCGGCGCCAATAATAGACTGCGGCGATATGCGCATGATAGATGAGAACTCTTCGTTGGGAAAAACCATGTAAGACGATATTTCAGGTGAGTATTGAGATATATCGTAAATTATAAACCCGTTTGTAAACGACAATGACAATCCGCTAGTACTGGGATGGAAGTTCCATTGGAGTGACTTGGGTTCGACTGGTGTCTGTTGGTCTTCGAAGTTCGGTAGGCTAATGGTCATTAGGTGTCGCAACCGTTTTGCGTGACTTATTGAGAAACCATCTTCTGCAGCCCGAGCGGATAGAGAGAAAACGTTCAGGTCGAAGTCGCTCGGGAGCAATTGCTCCTTGTGAGGTGGCCGAGAAACAAGTATCAGCACTGAGGAACTGCCCGAGTCCGCTCCAATCTCATCACCCAACACCGTCGCTACGATATCCTGCCTTTTCTTGAAGAGCGACTTGCGCGCGTCGTCGAAGGTCACAAGGAAACCTGTCTGGATTTCATGTGCAGTTGATTTGTCAATTTCAGTAGTTGGCAAGATATTCCACTTCTGAGTCTTGAGGTCTGGCGAGAGTCTGCGGACTCGTCCATCTTTATGGACTACAAGGACATCGAAGGGATCCTGTTGTTTCCCTGCCTCTGGGGTGGTCGGGATAATGCCAAGAAAAACGACAGGGCTCTGGGAATCTTTCAGCTTGAAAGAGGTATTGGAAACGTTCAGTGCATTGTGAGCACCGGTTGTCGACTCATCTAAAAAACATTGCACTTGATTCTCTGGCTGTTCTATGGCACAATAGGTGTGTCTTCTTGCAACTGCATTCTGTTTCCGAGTCGACTTTTGGCGGACGGACAAGGGGGGGCAGGAAAACGAAGACTGCGGTGGAACAGCATAGGAGGTGACCAGTTTTGGGAATTGAACCTGTTCGCAATGGGTTAGCGATGCATGGAAATAAGTAACAAGACAAGGAATACGGGCCTTACATTGTAAATGTTCACACTCTCCCCGTCGATAGCAGCTGCAACTTCATACCGCTTTCGCTTCTTGGAGCCTTCCACGCCGTAAACTTCACCTAATTGGCATTTACCAGCTGAAGCTCCTAGTGGCCGTGGCAATTGGGCCAGCACAAAAGGCGCTTGTAGCTCCATATTGCGAACAGTAACGCCCTTTTGACGGAAGCGCAACGGGGTATTAGTATAGACATGAAGACATGAACTTCGTCTTTCAAAAAGATTGTAACTTTTTTGGCGGCTATCGGGAGAACAATCTTCCGAGATCCGCCACGCTAGCCGAATTCGGCAACGTCATTGGCGGCTAGAGCAGGACGCGTGATTTGGCCGAGACGCGGCGAGGAGAGCGCGACTAAAAGGTGGTGACGGGACTGTTTTCAACTCCATCTGTTCAAGGATGATAACCCTTATTGCAGGGCGCTCGTTCTAGCTCGAATCTCTCTGAACCGAGATTTTGGATTTTCTCTTGGCCTATGCCAGCTCCCCATCTATTGGAGGCTGTATGATTCCCGTTTTTCACTATCGGGATCAGCTTGAGAATGCGACTATTCTCTAGGGAATTGAATGGCTGCTATCGCTCTTGAAAGGGTCATGGGACAGCATGACCAACGGACCTTGCACCCGTTCTTTGGGAAAGGTTTGTGGAATTCTATGTTGTTTATGATAGTTTGTTAACCTTCGCAAAAGGCCCAAACGATACCGACCCCCCATCGTCTGAATCACCACCGGTACGATCCGTGGACCCTGAGGAGAGAACGGCAGTGAGGGAAAACGTTGTCAACATACCGATAGATCCTACGTCTGGTTTAGATAGCCCTGATCGGAGCTGTATGAGACTTTCGTCTGGTAACAGCAGGAAGAGGGACGGACGATTACAGCTCCAGCTCACAAGTACTGCACAGCACCGCGAACCTACCTTGAAAGACGAGGACGACAATGCTAGCCGGAAAAAGCGCCGAAAAACAGATACTCCAGAACCTGCGGGGCAGGTGACAGAGGGAATAGTACGGCAACATTTGGCTCAGCACAAAACGGGCCCTTCGTTGGGTGAACGACTCGAGTCCGTTGCCCAAGGTGACATGAATGCCGCAGGAAAATATTCTGCTGCTCGGGGAGTCGACTTGTCCGCAACGGTTACGACTTCAGAGAAATTCCAGAACCAACCATCTTCATCTTTATTAGAATCCGGTCAACCACGTCTGAAAACTGTCAATACAAACCCGAAACCCGATGACCGTCCTGTCAAAATGTTAAGGTTAAACCTGAACGGCAAATTATTGACTTCTCCTTTACGATCTGAAAGTGAATCTCGAAGTCTTGAAGAGCAGAGCAAAAAGAGGAAGTCTACTGCCCAGAAACGAAGCAAAAGGCATTCTTTGATCGTAGAGTTAAGATACGGATCCAATGAAGAGTCACGTTCATTGATAGGCCGACAAATCAATGATATAATTGGTGGTCGGAAAAGATATTCCTTACTAAAGGAAGCTGTATCCGTTCCTATCCCCGCCCCTACACCTCAACAACCTTCGAAACCTACGCATCCTTTTTTCCTTGGCAAAGCTACTCAGAGAACAGAAGAGAAAGCTGAGCAAAGTAAGGACTCACCAACCGATCAGCTAGCATACGCTCAAAAACACCAAACAACCACTGCAAATAAACTATCGGAACATGCCCCCCAAAATCCTCAACCCCCTTCGAACTTCTTTCCTAGAGGGCCAGATAATTCGAGGCCGCCAGCAGAGAGGCCACGTTCGCTGCTTCCAAAGGTTCCAGATCCCATCGATCCTGTTTGGCCACCTCGAGGAGCTGTCCATGTGCGTGGCATTCCACCTAATGACGATAAACACGGTTCGTTTATGATTTTCGAAGAGAGAAAAGCAAAAGGCTTGGTTGCATCAATACCAGAATATGAAAATATCCTTTGTGTTCAATCACGACTATTCCCATATTTTATTAGCCACGATGCAAAAGCTGCAGTGTTAAGATGCCCCAACAAAAGAACATGCAGTCGCGACACACTTTGGGAAATAACTATGAACCGGCTTGGTTTGACTGCGGTGCACACGGATACGATCGGCGATCACGTTCCACATCAGCGAACCTCAATGCCGTACACGTCTCACCCTGCAGTGGCTCAACTGCTGTCTTTAGTACGATCCTCAACGACCGCCTTCGACCGAGGGGAATTCGATGACTGCCCGTGGACACAGAAGTATGCCCCTGGTGGAGCTGATTCCGTGCTGCAGTTGGGTGCTGAGGCGCTGGTTCTAAAAAATTGGCTACAAAGTCTAACCGTATCGACAGTAAATAGCGGCACTTCCGGTAGTGATGGGAAACAGCCAAAACAGATTCTAGACGACGGTACAAAACGGAAAAGGCGGAAAAGACCGAAAGATCTTGATGGTTTTATTGTTTCCAGTGATGATGAAGAGCCCCGAATGGATGAACTCGGTAGCCCTAACGATGAGGACGAACTGGCTGGCGGGGTCACTATATCTAATAAGAGGACGGTTGTTCGGTCGGATAATCCAATTGCACGCAGCAGCAAATCGACCTCTGAAAAGCGTCCCGTACCTAATTTGATACTTATTAGTGGACCTTCGGGTTGTGGCAAAACTGCTGCTGTTTATGGTGTTGCAAAAGAACTCGGATTTGAAATTTTCGAAATAAATGCTGGAAGTCGCAGGAGTGCAAGGGATGTTGTTGAACGTGTCGGTGATATGACCCAAAACCATCTCGTTCAGCTCCTTGGACAGGTCGATGATAACTCTCCTGGCTTATCTTCGCTTAAATCAATGTTTTCCACACCCAACACTGATGATACTGGAAAACAAAGCACCATGCAGAACTTTTTTAAGCAGGGTACGACCATTTCAGGGACAAGGACGGCCGATAAGGATGGTGCCCCTGCTCCAGACGGAAAAGGTCCGGTGCCGAAAACCCAACCGAGCCAGAAACAGTCTCTTATACTCTTTGAGGAAGTCGACATCCTTTTCGAAGAAGACAAGCAGTTCTGGAGCGGTGTTCTAACACTCATCAGCCAATCCAAGAGACCGATTATTATGACTTGTAATGATGAAAGTTTGCTTCCCCTGGAGCTGTTGAAACTACATGCGATTCTTCGGTTTCGCCAGCCTCCTTGCGACCTCGCTGTTGACTACCTCTTCCTCCTTGCTGCTAACGAAGGGCATATTCTGGATCGCGAATGGATTGCAGAACTTTACACTGTCATGCGTGGGGATCTTCGGGCAACCATCATGCAGCTGAATTTTTGGTGCCAGATGGCTGTTGGGAGCAAGAAGGCGGGACTAGACTGGCTGACTACGCCATCTGTTTGGTGCGGTAGCCGCACACATCAGGCCAATATTCCTAGAGTCGTGAGCACGGACACTTATGTTCATGGGATGGGTTTGGTCTGCCAGGATCTTGTGTGCGATGAAGATCCTCATGAACGAAGGAGTCAGCTTATGTATGAGTGCTTAGTCCAATGGCAAATGGGGATTATGGACTGGCATGATTCGAAAATGTGTCGGGGCACGTTACGAGGTCACGATGGTCAGAGTCGCCTCGAAGCGCTGACTCAGGAAAGTCAAGAAGCTGATATGAGGGCAAACCTCGATCTTATTTGCCGGGGCTCTCCCGATGCGTTTAGCGATGTAAGTCGGTGTCCGAAGATTTACTACCGCATGATTAATACTAACCGCAAACACAGGACGTCTTTGATCTTTCTTGCCCCGACATGACTAGCAAACAGCGCTCCACGTACACAGAAGGGTATCAATTGCTACAAACAGACCTACTGACTGACTACGCATGTCTATCAACAAAGATCGGCGTCGCAATGACCGTTTTATCGGACGATTCCTTCCACGACTCCTCTCCATCTTCCGACGAAAACACCATCATTCAGCAGGCCTTGGAGAAATTCACTTCTCATAAACCTACATACCTAAAACAATCCGATCTACGTGACACGTTTGAACCAGTAATGGTTAATCCGGAGCCCTTTAATCCTCCACCTGGGCGTCCATCCTTTTCGTTTGACAGCGGCATAGCACCAATTTCCGAAGATCTGGCACCATATATCCGAGCAATTGTCACTTTTGATTTACGACTCGAACAGCACCGGTTAGCGCTGAACGGTCCCATTTCTCTTGACTCAAAAAGCAACAAACGGGTCCGAACGACGAGGGCTAGCCGAGCAGCACTTGAAGGCGGTGATAAAGCAAGTGTACGCAAAGATAAATGGTTTACCGGAAAACTCAATGCTAAAAGTGTCTTGGCTACGGGATGTCCGGAATGGCAAGATGTACTCGGATGGGAGTTTCACAGGGCCTCTGGGGCGCAAGTTCTGGGGAACGAGGAGGGAAACCAGTCTACGGACGAACAGGGCGCTGGGAGCTCTAGCGAGGGAGGAATATAATTTTTGCATATTTTCGAAACTGCCCCATGCAAAAGGATATATATAACGTGCCGAATGTGTATGAAGTTTAATGGCTTTTTTCCCTTATATTTTATTTGTTCATAGAGGTTTTTGACACTTTCACTTTCGAGTAGCAAACTCATGCACCTTTTGGAATACAAAAGAACAAGCAGAGCTCAGACAATGATGTAATTGGCACGTGATTGAAGGCATTTTCGTCGCAAAGCAAGGTAGGTATTATGTAGGTATATTCCGGTTGCTCTAAGAGGTTTGAAGTATTTTATCGTGATAGATAGTGTAATTTCTTCGAGGACATAAAGTGCAATTTCAAGATCCAGCCGTATATCGATCCCGAGCGCGCTTGTTGCCGACCCCGTGATGTGGCTGATCTTGATGTCACTAGCGCCGAGCTGCGAGTTCTCCACTCCCGCGACATCCAACTCAGCCTCCGCCAGGCAACTTGATAAACACATCCTTGCAGCTATCTCAACTCTCCCCCTCACGATCGATCGGCCTGAGTGGTGAGCACCTACAATTGTCGTTTCGCTACTCTAGCGTAGTAGCTCCATGATTCCAGTGTGGTCTGGATAGGACCTAAATCACAACCCATCTCCCCCGCCTCCCACCAAAACCACAGCTACGCCCCCCTGCTCCACTCAACATGTCGCTGTTCGGTAGCTCTCCTGAAGACTCTCCAGTGGCTAAAGCCAATTCCACCTCCCGCTCCAAATCCTCCTTATTTTCAGACCAGCCAGCCCCGGGTGCAACTTCATCCTCTTCCCTATTCGCGGACGAACCTCACGGTGATTCTTCAGCATGGAACTCGCCAAACCCGAAAAGGGCCGCGCGCCATGAACTTGTCAAAATGCTATTGCCAGCTTCCGAGGTTCCAGAAGGGTACATTGATGCATATGATGCGGTGTTGGATTCGGGAGATAAGTTTGGTGCTGGCATTTCGGTCGAGGGAGCACGGAAGGTCCTGCGAGATACCGGCCTAAGCGCCGAGGAACAGGCGACAATTCTCAATATGGTGGTGCCTGGTGGTCGTGATTTGCCAAATGGGCTAGGGAGAGGTGAATTCAACGTTTTGTTGGCTTTGATTGGTTTGGCTCAGGAGGGTGAAGATCTCACTTTTGATACGATTGACGAAAGAAGGAAGAGTAAGATGATGTTTTTTATTCTCATTTATTTAACGCGTTTTCGTCTTGGTTTCCATAAATTGTGGTGTCAACTTTTAAGGTCACTTCTAATCAGTTTTCTCTACGAAACTTTAGGACTGCCCATACCTAACATACCTTATGTCCATCGGCTGAAGTCCGGCAACGGCACAACGATTGCTGCACCCGAAAATGCAGTCCCTGTCCCGCACCAGTCTCCACCGCGACGGATGACGCAAGGGTCTTTTGGGGACTCCGACCCATGGGGAAGTCCGGGACTACATCGTGGGCATGACCATTCCATAGAGAATGGTATTAGAGCTAGCCCAGGAGTCAATGGGTTCGTTGCGTCTTCACATTCTGCTACGAATGGTTTCGCTCACAGAATTTCAAGTGCATATAATGCCCAAACCGATTCCGCCACTGAGGGCGATCGATCTGCTGGGCAAGCTAGCGACAATACTCCCGGTAGTGTCGCTTCTGGCTGGGGGGATAATTTCCCAAACCCGACCGGTACCGGGTTTGGACCCGGGGGAAACGCTGGTCTTGGGGGCGAATTCGGACAATCAGGAGATGACCAGGGGAATAACAATTCTAATAATACATCTAGGACCATTGGGGGTGGCAGAATCACCTCACCCGGTGTTCAAGAAGTGATCACGATCAACATGCTACCCGAAAAAGAGGGCATGTTCTTTTTCCAGCATAGAAACTACGAGGTCAAATCTTCAAGGCGAGGAAGCTCTGTAATCCGGAGATATAGTGATTTTGTATGGTTGGTGGACTGTCTACAAAAACGGTTTCCGTTCCGGCAGATACCACTTCTCCCTCCAAAGAGGGTCGCAGGTACGTTGGAAGCTTGATACCAAGCTAAAAAATACTCACAAATGCGTCTTTCAAGTCAATGGCACTCACCTCGCAGCGGATTCAAACTCCTTTCTCGACAAACGACGAAAGGGTTTAGTACGATTCGCAAATTCGCTTGTTCGCCATCCGGTTTTGAACCAGGAGCAACTGGTTGTGATGTTCCTTACCGTTCCTACAGTACGTAGAGAAAGATGCAGACATTCTGACCCAGACACTTTGCAGTTAAATAGTGCTAAATCCAACTATTAGGAGCTGTCCGTCTGGCGAAAACAAGCTACTATTTCCGTCCAGGAGGAATTTGCCGGCAAACCACTACCTCCGGATCTCGAGGACTCCCTCCCTCCGACTTTAAATGAGACTTTCGACAGGGTTCGTTCAGGCATCAAGCGTTCAGCTGACGTTTATATCAACCTATGTAATCTGCTTGACCGTCTTGCGAAACGCAACCAAGGCCTTGCCGCAGACCAATTCCGATTTGCCAGAGCCCTAGGGGCTCTAACCGATTGTACATCAGATGCGTATGCTGTTGACACGAACGACGTGCCGCTGTTGAACAACGGCATAAACTCCACAGCCAAACACCTTATCGCCAGCCAGGGATTGCTGGATGATGAAGCTCGGGCGTGGAATGATGGGGTACTGGAGGACCTCAAGATCCAGCGAGATTGTCTCGTGGCTATGCGCGAACTCTTTGATCGGAGGGACCGCTATGCCAAGGACAACATTCCGCAACTCGAACGGCGGATTGAGAGCAATGAGAGGAAATTGCAAGAATTGCGGGCTAGGCCTGAGGGGACTGTTAAGCCTGGAGAAGTAGAGAAAGTTGAAGATGCGATTATCAAGGTAAGAAAAGAAATTGCCTGCTACGTACTGGGCACACTCTCCCCAGCTACTATACATGCAATGAAAAATAATCTCTAAACCGGGTTTGTGACATCGCTCAACTAACATGAAATCTTCCCTACCGTTCTCTACAGGACAAGGAATCTATCGTCCAACAACATGCGAGGGGCGTGTTCATCAAGGAATGCATACGCGACGAGTTGCTATATTTCCAAATGAGCCAATATCATATCAGTCGGCTGCATCAGGACTGGAGCCAGGAGAGAGTGAAGTACGCGGAGCTGCAGGCCGATAACTGGCGTGCTCTGTGTGAGGAAGTCGAGGCGATGCCTACTGCAGAATAGGGGGTTGGATCGATTGTGGATACAGCAAAGAACATACAACCGGACCGCGAAGCTCGCGCACAGGGTGCATTTCGAAGATGCCGATCGAACTTGGTGCGGATGTGAATATGGTAAATGGAAAACCTTTTAGCTTTCCCGTCGAACCTGTTACTTATTTGAACTCTTCCTGTCTTCGTTCTTTATCTCTACCTTGCATCTGTCTCCGTCGATATTCTTACTTTTTGCTATGTCACATAACCCGAATTCCCCTGTTCGTATAGTCTGATTTTGATGAGATCAAGTGGGTGTGTCTCCTTTATCCATCCGGATTTCCAGCATTTCTCTTTGATGGTGCAGCGTTTTTATGATTGCTTGGATAGCTGGTTAATTTTCTTTACCATTTCTGCTTGTTTTAGTCTGAGTTCACTGAGGTCAGGTTTCGAGATTCGATTTCCATCCTTTTGAGCTCTCATTTTACCTTTTTATACCCACTTCCTACTCCACCGATTCATCTCCCCCAATTGGTTACAAACTCATCCACACTCCCTTTCCTTCGTACCGTATATGCGATGGTTAAAACTCTGTATATCGAGATGCTGGTTACCCACAACCATTTCACTCCCTCCTATTCCAATTGGAAATATGTCTCGTTATTTTCCGCACTCCTGTCCGCCTGCCAATTGATACCGTATTCATCGGGAATCGGCTCAGCTCTGCGGTTGCCCTGAGGATACAACATGTATATCGTTATATAGCTGACATGAATATTATCATTTTACCCGTTTTTTTCTACCCCACAAACAAATTCTTGCATCGTAATTACCCGGCAGATTTCCCCCCCACCCGCGTTTTTGATAATGAAATCAAGCAATTGCCAAGCTCAACTGGAACCCACATGAGCGGGCTGCAGCCAAGAGAGCTCTGCGCCGCCGATCTGTGATGGGGGGTTGTTGCATTGCAGATTTCCAAACGTGAGGGCATGCCATGTGGGTGTGATGAACCAAATGAACAGATTTAATCATTATTCGCAGGCAGCGGAAGATAAATAGACCATCAACTTGGAGGTCAATATATCAATATATCAATAGAAATCTCCCGGCTCCAGATCCGGGCTCTCATTGGCTGATGATTCATCAGCGGCGAAGTCTCGGTCAGCCTTGGCATCGAACATCGCCATCCAGCTCCCAAGGTCAAACCAGACACTTTTTCTCCACCACCAGCGCTCGAATCTGCTCGTCTGGTCGGCTGGGAAGCTGCTGCTTGAAGCTGGCTGTGCGTCTTGTCTCCCAGCTCCAATTGAATCCAGTTGATCTCTCCTATCCACGCGAGAAACAGAGAGATATGGGCTGATACTGTGCCCGCTGCAAGGATCTATGAGAACTGGATACGCTTCATCATGACACAGCTGAACAACAAACCACGGCACAGAAGTTCCCCACGCACTAAAAAATATCGCGAAGGGGGCTCTTCTTATTAGCTCCTCAGTTCTCCAGCGCCACTACTCCTCCTACTGGCTCCTTGAGTGCCGCCCGCATCCACCATTTCATCCCCGTCGGTTGAAGCTTCTCCCCTCCACCACGGTCAGGAAAAAAAGAAAAATCTTTTACTTCTCTTTCTTCTCCTCCTGCATCTACATTTTGCAAGGTGAATAGCTTGCAACGGGGAGACAGAGTGGAATTGGGAAACCGCTCTCTAAACATTTCTTTTTAACCGGTATCTGGACTTAAACTGACCGGCGGCTCTGCGGAGAATCCTAGATTTCGCGTTTCTTTCGCTCCATCGTGTGCGTCGTCGTCTCAACGCCACCGGAAAAGTGAAACTCAAATTATCGCTTCGTTGTACGAGTTTGCGGCATTGACTGCGTTCTGGAGGAGGACTATGCCCAGCAGCGGCGTGTTGGAACTCGATTGAAAAGGCATTCTTTTCGGCGAAAACACCGCGGGAAGAGTCGGCACACCGCCACGAGAACCCGTTCTGGCCTTTGCGCTGGTTGGTTGCGTTCGTTTTGAGGCGTTACGGCTGCGAAGCGAAAGAAGCAGAAGAAAAAAAAAAGAAAATATTTGAAGTTCCCGGGAACGCCAGTGACGAAAAGGGCGGAGAAGCAGCGAGGCGGAAAGAGAGTCTGGAAAAATTGGGTGCTTGTAGTTCCCGTGCCCACTTGGACGTTGCCAATTTCTCTCCGCTCTCTCTCCCTCTCCCTCTCTCTCCACTCCATAGGCGGCGGATATTGACCTTCAAGGGAAAACTAGGACCCTTCCACCCGCCGTCCTTGTCCGCATCGAGTATAAGAGGGTCTTGTAGTCATGGCGTGGGATCATCTTTCCATCGATAAGCCGCACGTGGCTTACATGATCCTGGGCGGGTTTACGAGCTTGTTTATGCTATGTTCACTATTCGTCAAGGAAAAGCTATACATTGGTGAAGCGACGGTGGCAACATTATGCGGTGTCATATTCGGTCCCCACGCTGCCGGTCTCTTCGATCCGATATCATGGGGGAATGTCGATAAAATCACACTGGAATGTTCGCGCATTGTCCTTGTGGTCCAGTGCTTTGCCGTCGGTGTCGAACTGCCCAAGTCGTATATGGAAAGGCATTGGAAGTCGGTCGTCCTACTTTTACTTCCCGTCATGACCTGGGGATGGCTCGTAACGAGCCTTTTCATATGGTGGATGGTACCACCCTTGTCATGGCTGGAGAGTTTGGCCTGCGCTGCATGTGTTACTGCCACCGATCCTGTTCTAGCTTCGTCAGTCGTCGGCAAGGGAAAATTCGCAAAGCGTGTGCCCAAACATCTTCGAGATTTGCTCTCTGCAGAGTCGGGCTGTAACGACGGCATGGCTTTCCCATTCATCTACCTTGCTGTCTACCTTATTGAATACAGGCCAGATTCGAAGGCGGTGGCCTATCATTGGATCTGCTTTACGCTCCTCTACGAATGCATTTTCGGAGCCATTTTCGGTTTTGCAATTGGATATATTGGGCGGCACGCTATCAAATTCGCCGAACGGAAGACTCTAATCGATCGAGAGAGTTTTCTTGTGTTCTATTTCGTATTAGCTCTGTTCTGTGCCGGCTCAGGAAGTCTGTTGGGTATGGACGATTTGCTTATCGGTTTCTCTGCTGGCGTGGGATTCAGTAACGACGGATGGTTTACAGAAAAGACGGAAGAATCCCACGTTTCCAACGTTATCGATCTACTGCTCAACTTGGCATATTTCGTCTATTTTGGGGCAATTATACCATGGCAGCAGTTCAATGCGCCCGAAATTGGCATGGTGCCGTGGAGGCTGGTTATAATTGCTATTTTCGTGATATTTTTCAGGCGGCTGCCCATCATGTTATTATTGAAACCTTTTATACCGGATATCAAATCATGGCGAGAAGCGATGTTTGCAGGCCATTTTGGTCCAATTGGTGTGGGGGCTATTTTCGCTGCAATCCTCACTAGAGCCGAATTGGAAAACGGAACAACCCAACCTCTTGCAGTTCTGCCAAAGCCTGGCGAACACAACTACGCGATTGTCACTGTTATTTGGCCGATTACGACGTTCTTGGTGATTTCATCCATCATCGTGCACGGATCCTCGATTGCTGTCTTCACCCTCGGAAAGCATATCAATACGTTGACCATCACGATGTCCTACACTCAAGCCAACGATGACGGACCATCATGGATGAACCGACTTCCTCGCATCCAGACGCAATCAAAAGCGTCCTTGTCCTTACGCAAAGAATCAATGGAGTCGGAATCGAACGGGAGACTTCCAGAATTCCCGCCTGGTACTCTTCCCCCTGTTGGGTTTCCAGGAAATCTATTACGACGCCAGAGAGAAGATGCCGAAAGCGAACCGAATAGTCGCGCGTCCAGTCGCAGGCCATCAAGAAGACGGAAAAGAGTCGATGGTGGACCGATTAGTCAATCTGCAATCATGCCACAGAGGAGGTTTGATGAGACTGGTGTTTCTACACAAGATGAAATCACGAATGAGAACAAAGCTCCCTTGGAACCACCCGAGTCGGAAACCCAGGAACCTGAGATGGAGGTTTACCGTGAAGGCGACAAGATAATCATCGAGGACGAGGAAGGTAATGTTATAGATACTTCCGATTTCAGTCACCTGAGCCCTGAGGAACAAAAACGCGTCCTTCAGCATCATAATGAGCGTCGCCAAAATCGAATCGGGGAGCTTCCACTATCCCACCCTCTAGAGGAAGAAAAAACTGAAAGTGAATCCGCAGTCACTGTCGCTGGCGACAAGACGGGGCAGACTCGTGGCCACCTTTTAGCACGCCTCCCTTCATGGATTCGTGGCGGACGGGACGGAGAAAAAGAATCCAAGGGCGCCGAAAAACCGGACCAGGAACGTCGTCGACCCGCGAAGGCGTATCAATTTGGAAACACAGTCATTGTCGAAGATGCAGATGGTGAAGTGATCAAGAAATTTACGATCCACCCTGATGAAAATCCTGCGAAGGACGTTGAGCAAGCTGGCGGCGCTAGTAGCTCTGCGGAAGCTAACCTTCCATCTCCCATCGAGCTTGAGCCTATACGACGAACGCTATCCCGTGTAGGAAACTGGATTGGCCTTGGGGAGCAGAAAGCAGGAGGCGAACCCTCCTCGAAGAAAAAGCAGCAAGGCGAAGGTGAATCGTCCGACGACGAACGACTGCGATTCACCGTAACAAGGCCAGACCTGATGCCAACGCCCGAAGTCGGGCGCAGAATGAGGAAGCAAGATTTTATCAAACAGATTCGCACGTTGGACCCGAAAACTCGTACGGAACTGCTTCACCACTCCTCCACTCCGGAACAGGTGAAAGCCGCCCTCCAAAAAGAGCGCTCCCGTCCATCTTACCGCCAAGCTGCACAATCACAATCATATACATTCCCACAACCCGCCCACGACTCCCAATCTACAGGAAGCACGGGACAAGAACCGCAGCAAGCGGATATCACCACCACTGACGCCGGAACGCGTCAACGGGACCTCATCGCCACCCCCGGCGATGTAGATGAGCCAAGCAGCTCAACCTCTGCATCCTCCACTCGTAACCGTCGCGATTCCGAAGACGACGGCACCGAACGCATCCCGCCCTCCCAACTTCGCCAGCTAGCCGGCCTACCCCTTTCCTCCTTGCCCACACCCTCCCAACAGCCCATAGACGACAGTGCCGAGACACCTGCTGAACGCAAGCGTCGGCTAGCGGCGTTGGGCAAATCGGCTGATGACGACGACGACGACGACGACGACGACGATGTCGATGATGGCCAGGATGGTACGGAATCCCCCCGCGGAACTCATGGGCGTGGACGACAGAGACGTCAACCTGCATCCACCGCCCAAGAATCTGATAGCGAGGATGATGGCGAACCGCGAGCTGTGAAGGGTAAGGTGCAGTTTGCGGATGGGACGAGGCCCGCGAAGAAACGAGGTGCGGCGGGTGAGGTGGTTATCGCTCCGCAAGGAGCGCATGTAGCTGGTTCGCGGTCTACTACTGCGTCAGCTTCTACTTCTCGTGATGGCGATGAGGGAACGGACAATGGTGGTAGTGGACATTCTGGTACTGGTGGTTTAAGCGAGAGGAGTGGGAATGGGAATGGGAATGGGAATGGAGGAAGAGGACATACTCCAAGAGTGTCCTGGGGTGGGGAGAGGGGGAGGCATTTGTAAACAAAGGCTTGGTTGGGGTGGGGGATGAAGGGTATATTCTGAGTACAAATTTAAATGGTTGGTTGGCTGTGATTTGATGAGACCTTCCTGCTTTTTTTGTTTGTTTTATGTTAGATACCTGGTGCTCTCTTGTTTTTGTTTTGAAAACATAGTGCGTTTTCTTCATTAGAGTTGTACAGGTGGTTTTTTTGCTACGCCTTTGGTGATAATTTTGTTTCCTTATATCGGTTTCTATTTTTAGTTTCGTCTCGTTTCAGTTTCAGTTTTCATTCTAGATGTCCAGCTACATTTTGTGCAGAAGTTGTACTTGTTTTCCTTTCGACTTTTTCTTATGCTCTATTTATTACCTCCCAGGCTTTTAGCCCTTACATGGGTTGTGATGATGTATATGTCGGTATATGTGTCTACGTCTCTCTATACATGCTATAATTTAAGCCCTACCCTAGTTTTTCAAACCCAAATTCAGCTTGAAAATAAAGTTTATGCTCCCGTAACCTTAAAGCTTAATTTAGAAAGCACGGCAAATAACACTGAAATCCCGGGCTCCTACTGCGCTATGCTTGTATGACATATTCCAGCGTAACAAGTTAACTATATCCAAAGGAACTGGATAAGGGACTTTAGTCTGCCCGTTTACCCATCTTCCACCTTTGCCAGCAGGAGTCATGAACCGTTGTTGAAACCCATTTCCACCCTCACCCACAGCTTGGTCCCGTCACATTTTGTCTACCTTTCCCTACGCAAAATGCTTCCAGGGACGAAAACAACGCTGTGTGTATTTACAACATGGAAATGTAAGTCTAACTAGACTAGATAAGGAAAATTCTTCACAGGGAATATCCTCTTTCCCCCCCGAATCTAAACTGCAATTACTTCATTGCGCACCCTTCCCCTCACCCGCCCAACGTTTCCCTTTTCCTGTAATTATATATCGTAGCTGTTAACCGCCAAAATACATCGCCCACTTACTGGCCCCTCTAACCACGCCCAAGAAATGCTCTCCAATAATCTGTTCAGTCCGCTGCGATGGATGCGAATAGTCGAACCACATGAAAGACTCTGGGTTTTCTAGCCGTTGGCAGTCGGACATATCAAGGTTGCAGTGGTTGTTATATCCAGTTACGTTGGCGGGGGCAGCCAGGTATTCATCTGGGTTGTTATAGATGTGCGTCATCTACTCGACGGGCCAAACACGAACAGCCAAAAAAATATGTCAACAAAACAATTTCCCCAGTAACTAGCTATAAAAGAAAGGAAGACGAGGAAGAAGAGAGCACAGAAAAGAACAGACAGAAAACTCACCAAACCATTAACATCCATAAGCGCAAACCTCGCTCCCGCATACCTCCCCGCAACCAGCACCTCATACCCCGTCCGATACCTCAACACCTCATTCACCATCGCCACCTGCTGCCACATCCGATAACTAACCCTAGTAATATTCCCCGGCTTGTCCGGCCACGCCCACGTCTCCCCGACCCCACCGCGCCCCGGCGTCCCAAACAGCGGCGTCAGCTGCATCGGCGGAATGTTCATGAGCACAAAATACCGCGCGCCGCGCGCATACAGCTCGTCGAGCCCGGCGTATATGCAGTCCATGGAATCTGGGATTGTCCTGTTGGGTGCCTGCATGTCGGTGAGGAAGCCGTGGTTGGCGAGATCGTTTGTGCCGATCCAGATTGCGTAGACGGTTTGGTCTGCGGCGTGGGTGGGGTTGGGGATGGGGGTGTCTGGGGAGGCGGAGTCGGCTATGTAGGCGGGGATTTCATATTCGAGAAAGGAGGGGATGAGGGTGTCTAGGAGATAGAGGGGGGTTATTTTTTGGGAGCAGACGGCGCCGCTGACGGCGTAGTTGTAGACGGTTGTACCGTCGTGGGTGGTGGAGGGGGAAGCATGGCTTGGGTTGGCGATATAGTGTAGCCAGTTGTAGCCACCGGTTGGCGTGTTGTTGCTCTGTTTCCACGTTTGGTTTTTATTGTCAGAGCGTTTTTTATTTTTTTTACGTTGAAGTTTATATTTATTTTCTGTTTTACGTTGCTGGGCTGGGAACAGAGATGAAATATAGAACACTTGCATCTGGCTCTATCCATCCCACTGGGGGTAATGATCCATTATTATTGAAGATATACGCTAATCGCGCACGATCGGTAAGGCTATCGCCGAAAGATATGAGGGTTTTAAAATGCTTGAGATCCCAAGATTTACTATGGTGAGGAACGTTGGAGTAAGAGTAAACCAGATGGCAAAGGGCGAGAAAAAGAAAGGGCAGTAGTCTCCAGTTCGTCGGCATGATAAACATATAGATAGATATCTGTGGAAGCTTACTGAGTGGGAGGCATGGGTTAAAAGTTATGACCAACAGCTTCGTCCTCAAAGGATTCTGCTAGTTTATATATTTTTAGTCCAGAGTGAACCCTGACAGGAACTCATGCACCTAAGAAAGCGTATCACGACTGGATATTTAGCCGCAGGGAAATGACAGACGCTTTTCCAATTTTGATCACGCAAGCAGGCCAGGGAAAAATACCCGACCTAGACGTACGGTGATTACCAAGAGATGCAGATCTGGACGGGCTTCTGCAGAGAAACAGGCGAAGCAGACTCATTCAAAGGGATTCGGGGCAAGAATCCGTGAAGCATCCGAAGGCAATTATGAACAACCATTGACAGCGATGTAACCTTTCGAACCTTTCACTCAAGAAAATGCGGGGGACTAAATATATGTAATAGCAGGCAGGTAGTGGCAAAGTATTGCTTTCATAATACATAAAACCAAACCAAATCTCCGTTCGGCACCAGAAAGAAATCCAACACATGTGGGAGTGAGAAGAAGAGAGAGAAAGGAACACAAAAGGGTAACCTTGGTAGATGCAAATAAAGGACTAGCTTAAAGCTGAACTCAATGAAAAGTTGTGAGGTAAAGCGAAGGTGTTTGAAACAGCGAAGGATCTGTAAACCCAAGAACAACAAGAAATGTCAAGCGTTAGGTAGGCTCGAAGCCGTCGTGGATAGAAGAAGAGAGACACACTCCTGAGAAGGGAGGACATAAAAAGGTTCCGGAAACGCCCGTTTTTATCATCGTCATCAGCTTGATCTGGAACGGAATGCGACACATGGAAACAATAAAGAGCTTCGAGAAAGAAAAAAAAAGCCAAGTAGCGGCGGTGGAGGGTTAGAAAGATGAAAAAAAATTGGGGTCAATCAGACATGACAGCCAAAATCGAGACTAAACACCAAAGCTATGAATGATGATCATGATATCGACGAACGAAAGTAAACCAAGGGCGACAGACAAAAAAACCAAGCCAAAAACAACCCCATGTTGCCGATATCTCGGCTTTTTCCTCTTGCGAGAATAATCAAACCGTAAAACGCCTAGCGGCAATGAGAAGCGAAAAATCGAAAACCAAACACTAAGAAGAAAAGTAATATAGAGGCGTCAAAGGTATCAGGCAATATGGTGTGGCCATCTGACATTGAAAGGAAAATAAACACGAAACCCCGCCAACTCGCAAAGACGGTAAACAAGGGCGAGAAAATAAAAATTATATATTGAGAAGAATGTAAATGGGTGAATTTCGGGCAGTTAAAGAACACCACCGGGGAGCTGTATTGAATTTGTCTGGTTGGATCTTCCAAGGCCGGCGCTTGCTAGGCCAGATCCACCATCGAAACCCGCACTGCCAGGCATGATACCAATCCCTCCAGCACCAGCAGTGCCTGGCGGACCTTGATACCCACTAACCATCTGGCCATCTACTAATTGCGCTTGCTTTCGAAGCATAAACATGGGCTTTCGTCCTTCCTTCTCTAGTTGTTTGAACAGAATTAAAGGTCGTTCCTCGAGGCCAAGACATCGTTCCTGATCGCCAAAGACGATGTATAATGCATATAGCCTCCAATCTTCGTTAATATTGTATTTTTTAAGCGCAGCTGGGAGAACCTTGTGGCAGGGATCGTCCATGGAAACTCGGAATGATTTGAATATTTCCACGCTAGGGGCAGGGGATTCGCCTGGATTTCGTGAAACAGGTTGGTTACCTGTCGCAAAGTTGGGGGGGTCTTGTCGGCTCGATTGTCCAGAAGGAGTGGGGGCAATGGATCGGTCAGGTCGTTGTTGAGGTTCATCAGGGTGTTCGTGGATGCCGCGATTCGAAGTGTTTGATGTTTCTCGAGCATATGACCGGGAGGCTAGTGTTTGCTGCGGGTAGAAGCTACCTGGGGAGGTAGGAGAGGGCATTCCCTTTGGAGAAGGTTGACCTCCATTCATTGAAGCAGTTAGATGTGATGAGGCCGCCATGGCAGCAGCTGACGGATCTAATGAGTTATCATTGACGGTTCTTCCTTCGGGTATAAATTGAGGGATGTGGGTAGGAGAATTGTTCTTGGGAGTTGATCCTCCTGCAAATAATTTCTTAGAAAATGTCCTGGTAAGGCTGTTTCCGGTCTTCTCAGGTTGCTGTGTGATAACAGGAGTTGCTGTGGGTTGATCATGGTAATATTCCGAGTTCATGGTGGTGCCAGAGTATGTTGAATTCGGTTGATAAGGCAAGGGCTGTGACCTGTCTTTGGCGATTTTGACAACCGGCAATAATTCTTCACGAAGCTTGCGATAGTCATCTGCCAGTTTCCTGAGTTCTGCTTCTGCAGCTATGATCCTTTCATCTCGGAGTCTAATCGATTGAATGATACGGGATATATCGTCCTGAGTCGCGGCTTCAGCTCCATTGCTCTGCTCCGCAGCTATAGACAAACCACATGTTAGACACTGTCTTCCTGCCCGTATAACGAGGGTATGGGGATTTAGAACTTGGAAAACGTACATAGAGGGACGTAATGATCCGCATCCAACGGGATTCCTTGCTTAACTTTGGTTTCATAAACGCTCTTAAGAATCGTTAATCGATGCCCAACACTAGAGATCCCCATTTCCTTCAACTCCTCGTGTTTTAAAGCGATGAGCGCTTCCCCAACTATTTCGTTTTCTGCAAGCAAGGCACACACGCAAGCTGTTAGTAAGTCTAGTCTAATTTGCTTTTGGCCCAAAAGAAATATATTCCCTATGTTCGCATACATACCTAAAAACGCACCACAGTACTGGCTTAGACCAAGACTCGCCGCAAAATCCGCACACTCCTCCGCAGTCCATTCCGTAATGATTGTTCTGGGAGAGCTCCTATCATCAATTGTATTGCCAAAGGTTGTTGGTGTATGTTCTGCAGACGGGAGCTCTGAGTCTGTGGGAGATGCTTCCGAGTCTTCAATGTGCGGGGAGGTGACCACGCTTCGTTCATATTCATCATCAGCGTCCGAGTCTGCGTGATATGGGGGTTGGAATGCCATTTTGAAGAGCAATCAAGTACACGACGCTGAGTTGTGGGAGGATGGCGGTGGTGGGTGGAGGTGACGACGGCTAAGAAGAGTGTCCAGGGCCAAGTAAGCCCGCCACCCCTCAGGAAGCACGGAGGGGAAGAGTATCAAATAGCGCTGTTTTTGTCCTCGAAACACTCAGGATGATCGAAGGTCCTGCGACGCTTGCAATGAACAAAGCGACAGGGTTCGATTGGCTCGAGACAAAGACTAGACGACAAGGTGGTGTTCTTAATTTGGAAGCTTTGGAGTTCGCAGCTAGAGCTTTGTTGATATGGGACGACCGGGGGGGGACAAAGACGGAGCCTGATGCGGGGAAATTTGATGACAGCGACAGCAGATGAAAGGCTCAACGCATAAGCCGGTCAAAAGAAAAGGAAGAGTCCAACATAGGTCTATATATGGATAGATAAATATACAGCCAGGCGTGGTTGGAGGACGAAGGGAGGAAAATGTTGAGTTAAACGAGGTGAATCGAATACTATACAACAGCGGCGGGCGGGTAGATATGGGAAACCTTCGACAGGGCAGCAATGCAGCGACAGGAGGGACGTAGGAATGGAGGGAATAACGGGGAGCAAGATGCAATCAACACGGCAGACAAACAGCGAACAAGGAGAAATGGCGTAGGAGATGTCGTTGACGTTCGTTGCTATACAGAAGTCGTTCGTTGCCCGCCGACGGAGACACGCTGAGGATGGGAAGCGACGGATTGGGAAGGAACAGGGCGCCAAGACGCTCCATTCACGTGATGGCGACTGCGATTGAGTTCCACGTGACCGGGTCTGGGCTTGGAAATCTCGGCTGCACTAAGCCTAAAGTAGACAAGGCCCCTGGCAACTATCCCAATGCGGGTTAGCGTCTGTGGTTTCCGGATTTGTTGGCCTTGGCAAGTCATGCACTAGTCCAAAAGGATACTAGCGGGGATATTTCTGTGCCCTGAATTCTGCTGAGTAATAGCCGCAGTCACATGATCACCGCCCTGGATTGGCGATGAAACTCGCTGCGGCGGGAAAGGGGAAGCGAGAATTTGTTGCTACGGAACATCTATGAGGATAATAAATGGCTGTGATGTTTGAGGAATGTCTTCTAAAATGCAGATTCTAACTGGGCTGATTAGCCGACCGGTGATCTGCACCACCCCTCCCCCAGCCCCACGCCCCAGGTACGTACCCCTCCAGCGCTTCAGGACCCCGAGTTATACAGGGGTTCCTTGGCTTCAGTGGTGGCTGTGTGGGTTACCTTTGCGGCTTTGCCCCTGGGGCCCCGGGACTACGGTGTATGCTTGACATGTGCTGCCCAGGCTCCAATAGGGCTGTGATAATCATAATCTCAACTAGGACCGCTTCGAACCATCTTTGAACCTGTCCGCTTCAAACCACAAACTCCCCCTTGCAAGCTCAAATTCTAGCTCTGGGGAGAAAGACAACTCGATGTAGAGGTAGCTTTTTTTTTTTGTTGCCCAGGGGAGCTCCAGAGGCTAGACCCTTGCCAGCTAAATGTAAAAAAACAACAAAAGTAAAACAGAACCTGTCCAATGGGTCGTCCCACTGAGCTTTTCTCCCTGTGTTGCATCGCAGCGATCCACAGCACTGCCTTTGCTACTGTTCCTCTTGTCTTACATCGGAACATTGCCGTCCCTGGTAATAGCCCTGCCCCCGAAAGAAAGAGGCCTGACGGAATTTTTCCCTCGGATCGGTGTCGTGCTAGGGAGAAGATGTCTCAGCATGATGTTCTTGAGGTGAGTGGCCTTAGACTATGATATTGACTGCGCTTACGGGGGCCCATCTGCGCCTCTATTACCAATGTTAAGACTATCAATTGGCAACAATGAAGTGTAGACAACCCTTTGAGTTCATGCTCGCAGGCAATAGTAGAATAGACTGTCTCTCTTCCTGTCCAGTAAGTTAGTTCCATGTATATAGTTAGTAGCTGCCGCCGAGGTGTGGCGGCGGAGAGCATGACTAAGCGCAGCTGCCGCCTTGGCGCCAAGAAATGACGTCCCGGAACATCACGTTTCGATCTCCGCCGCCGAATCTCCGCCGTGGCTTCAATTCTCCTGCGGTGGAATGAGAGCATTTGTCCGCTCCGCTCTGTCTTGGTCTGTCTTGTTCCTGGTTTCTGTGCCATTTGCTCCCACCATGACTCTGGCTGCTATGCGGGTTTCCTCTTGAGCAAGCTGTCAAAAGGATAAAGAGCGCTAAAACTCGAACCCTAGCAGCTAATAACTCACCCAGGCAAGACATCTACATCTGGCCAGCCCTTTTTTTTTGCTTCTTTCCGCCATCATACACTTGCGACGACGGGAGTTATAACTATCTGTAACACTTTTGGCTGGTAAGGCATTTTGTTTCCTTGTAACTATTTTATTGCCTGCTAGATGTGCCCTACAGCTTTCTAACACTAGTGTTTTTTGCTCACAACCAGGCGTCTCGTTTTTTTTTTTCCAGGTCCCGTAAAGATCCCCCGGCGCAACTCGCCCGATAATTAAAGACCGCAATAGACGGGCGCTGGTCTCCCGTCTTCTACAATATTTCTATAGGAGTTGGATTGGAAGCATACAGCTTTATCCTCTAGAATTGGGCATTCCTCGAGTTTTTTTCCTTGTTAACACCGTTACTATACGAAATACCCATCCGCGTTACCGCCGGCCTATTTCCGCCCCTACACGAACTTATACCAACGCCAACCCTCCCCCCAACTCACCCAAACACATACACATATACACATACGTATACAATTCACATAATGTCCACCACAACCTTCTCAACAAAAGACACACCAGCAGCCTCAGATCAACAGCCCGCCTCGCCCTCAGAATCCGCTGACCCCACCACAGTCCTCCTCACTTACCTCACTTCCCCATCCTCCGCAACTACCGTCCTCGAAGACCTGCACGCCTCCCTCCTCAGCTCCCTCCAGCGCTGCGGCTGGACAGAACAGGTGCGCGGGCTCGCACTTGACCTGCTCCGTGGCGGACATTGCGACCGCTTCGAAGAAGTCGTCGACACGGTCGTTGCGCTTGCGACGGGTGGTGATGATGTGACGGCGTCGTTCTTAGCCGCAGCGAGGGCCCGGAAACGGAAGAGGAGGATACAGATGATGAAGAGGGCGAGATTGAAGAGGGCGAAGATTGAGGGGGGGGATGGTGGTGTGGTTCAAGAGGATGGGGAGGTTGGGGACGACAATGCTGACGCTGGCGCGGATGCTGATGGTGCCGATGGTGGTGATGGTGGTGATGGTCGTGGTGATACCGAGGAGGACTATGCTGGGAATGGAACTTTGGATGAGTTTCCCGATATTCGCATCCCGCAGACGGCTGTTGCGGAGGGTGTTAAGATGCTACATGAAGCTCTGGAAGAGGTGTTTGTAGTGGAAGGAGGCGGGGCGGCGGAGTCTACGTCTTCAAATACCACCACCACCGGAGAGACTGACAGTAGCAAAGACCAGCAGCAGGAGATCCCCAAAAATAAACCAGGGCCAGCGTCGACAACCAACGGTATTGCTAGCACCAATGGTACCATCACCACGCTCCCGAAAAAGCCGCCCGTTTCTTCATCAGCCTCGTCCTCGCTGTCTTCTCTAAAAACAACCAGCACCACCAGCACCACCAGTACCAAGAGTACCACTAAACTCAAGGCTGTGGCCAAGGGCAAACTGCAGGAAAATGGTGATGGAAGGGCGGCGAAGAAGACGAAGAAAGGGTGAGAGATATAAAGGTATAAATATTTTCGGGGCGCAATCGCTCTCTTTGGCGTGGGAAGCAATATTCCTCTTCATACGTGAGAAACCCCCACATCTCTTCCTCTCCCTCTTTCGTATTTTCCCAATGCTTGCTCCACCAGCCTTATTATCCTGACCTCCTTACCCTAGCCGCTGCTTCAGCCGCTCGTGCATATCCCGCTTTAAACATCCATGCATACCAGCTTGGGACGGAATGGCGCTGAACATCGGATGAACAGCAAATAGCTTTACTCCCAAAAGCCATCTAATCCAATATCCTAGCCGTCCTCTCCCTCCAAGCCCGGTCCCGTGTTGCTTTTTCTTCCTATTCCGTTTTTTGTTCTCTCTATCCATCTTATCTATAGACGACACTTTGTCATACCATACACACGGAACACAACTCAGAGATATCTCTGTCTATGGTGCATGCTCCGTTTTATACCGTCTCGAATACATTCCTGTATATTATATTTGTTTCTACATCGTTACTGGCGGCTTCTTGTTTCTTCTCAGCTGCGTTACACCTCATCATTTTCGTCATGATCGTTCATCCATGTCATCTCATCTGTAGGTTGTGTCATGTATTCATTTAAAGGGGGCGGGGGGGGGGTCGGATTCCTTTTTTTTTCTTTGCCTTTCTTTTTTTTCTGTCTCATTTTTTGGAAGCAAATTTTATCATTCATTCATTCTCCTACCCTCCTTGCATATGCATGCTCTGTTGATTCAAGTAATCCTGTTTGTTACTGGACATTTCATTACAATTCATCTCTTCTTCCTTCAATTTCTCACGGCTTATTTTCATTCTACTTTTACTTTTTCATTTCAGTTTCATTCATCACCATATTCTATTCCTCCTTTCCCTCCCTCTCTTGTATCATACAAAGTCTTAGGACCTATATTCCAATTGACTCTGTTAACCCCTTCCCACGACGCTCTTCTCCTCCTCCTCCCACAACCCCATCCCATCCCATCCAATCTACGAATAAATAAATATCCATGAGATCAATGCATGCATGATACACAATACAATAACCCAGTCCTAACCGGCGCCACCCCTCCAGTTTACACCGCCACATTCCATCCAGGTCCAGCCCATCCGTTGAATAGGTTAGGTTAAGGTTAGATTACTACTCGTTGCAAATCCCGAAAACAACAGAAACCCGTCAAAGGGAACAGAAAAGGGAGAGAAAAAGAAAAAGCTAACTAGAATTCCATCCCCCCCTTCATTTACATATCCGCCCAGCATACACATCCATCCATAGGCGCTGTCCACACAGCAGAAACCGGCCAAAGCCATGAGAGGGGGGACCTCTAAGGATGTGCACCCTTACCTTCCTCTAGAGCCGTAGGACACATTGGACAGCTACATAGCTAATTATTCCTGTAAATATCTAAAGAACCCCCTCGCCATTCTCGAGTCGTTATAATCAACACATCCTTTTGAGTGAAGAGAAAATATGTATGAAATGAGTTTTTTTGCTATAGGTTGGAAGAATGCCAATAATGGCATTCATGCATTGTATTGTTATGTCAATTTCAAAGCTGTGGTGGTTCTAACTTCTAATTTTTGCATGTTTGAAAATTTGTAGGTTAAAGAGGATAAAACGCAGGACTGAAGATGCAAGAAAAAGGACAAATAATTGATTTATTCATTTCGTTTCATCCCACCCACCCATCCATCCATCCATTCATCCATCACGCATCACTTTATCTTTATTTAGACTTTAATAAAAAAAAGATATAACAAAGTGTTCACAAAACAGGAGAAACAATTTAAGAAGAAGAAAAGCACACTGATTATGATGTCCCACGATAAGATTCTTTTTGTTGCTGTAGCAAGAAAAGAAATAGGCCATAAAGGAACAAAGAAACCGTCAAAAAGGGGGGGAGGGGCGGTTGTACACAGACGTCATGTAGAGAAGGGGGGGGGGGGGGGG
>PDNC01000048.1:0-180127 GCA_002572885.1 Blastomyces parvus
CACACACACACACACACACACACACACACAAAAAGAAAGCATGTTCTCACAAGCTTAATATCACCTGCAAGCAAGCAAGACCCTATACACACAAGTACAAATCATGATACCTCTCTCGCTCTCTCACATTTTTATTACATTCCGCCCTCCACACATACTGTACATATACAATATATGTCTTTCCTTTCCCGTTTGTGTATCTGTGATAGATAGATGTGGATATGTATGCATCAGTAGCAGCAATAGCCAGACTATGAGGTTCTACTCTACCACTCGGGTCACTGAATAAAAAATATCGTAAAATAGTTACCGAATGCTGGTCCAATAGTTAAGAAATCTGTCAGTTTCATTGAATTGGGCTCTGGTAGATCACCCTTCCACATGTAGCTCTCAAGGCTAGGCATAAGGTTCTATTCCCATGCTACATTCTATCTGCTACATAAACCATGGCACGGCTAGCGGAATGGACAAAGCGAACAAGCCAATAGAAAAAATGAAATGAAAAGGGATAATAAGCATGGATCGCGATGTGTATGTTGCATCATAAAAGGGAGAGGAACGAAAGGCGTATAAAACATAAATGAGGCCAATTAACAGGAATAAAAACACACAAGGAGAACCTCCATCTTCATAGGTGTTTCCCCATAAACTTTCGTTTGGCAAAAGCGAGCCACCACTAGAGGACAAGACAAAGTCAGCCGTTTATGCACCTATTACGAAAAGAAAAGAAAAGGAAAAAGCGTCGCATGTATACCATACCTTTGAAGGCCCGACCCCTCCGGGGTAGAGGCGGGAATGTAATCTGATAGCAAGTTCTTGTCGGACTTGGGAGATGTATCTAGTGTGAAACGTGTAAGTTTTTTTGTTTTTTGTTTTTTAGGAAATAAACACAATAGGGACATTCCTATAGGTTGAACGTACTGTCTTAAGGTCTCTGCATCCTGCCGATCACGGGGTGGCTCGAACGCCTGGTTCAACGGGAAGGAGGCGTCTCCGGGGATCGCGAAGTGGTCGAGAGAAGTATTGATAAGGACCTGTATATAGAAATACTGAAGTTTAGAATCTGCAATCCGAATATATAATGTCTCGACGGAGAGCGGCCCAAGGAGAGAAATATTGAATCGTTTACCTTCTCCGCCTCCCTCGCTGCCATACCCGGCTTAACCTTGGTCAGACATTCGCTCACGAAGAGGATGCCATATATCAGCATACGGTCGGCAGGGCCCTTGATTTCGAAATTACGAAAAAACGTGTTGGCGCGGTACAGGGAGAGGATTTCGTCGAGGCAGTCGTACGATTCGCTGTCTGGGTCTATGTCGAATTCTGCAGTGCCGGGGGCAAGTGGGGGGAGGGTGTATGCGGGGCCACGCGTGCGAGTGCGGAGGGGGAGGAGGGGGAAGTTTCCTGGCTTTATGTTAGAGATAAGAGATTATTTAGGTTTCTTCATATATATATATATATATATGTAGGTGTATATGGAGGGGGGAATACCAATGGTTGGGACATCTGCCTCCTGGAGGAAGATGGAGTGGTATGCCTGGATAGAGATCAGCGGCGGGCTTCAATCAAAACAATCCCGAATTAGGAACAGGATTTTAAACCAACCGGCATCTTCTAAAGGGTTCAATTTGTCTAATGTATGGTCTTCTTCGGAATTCCTCGTTGGATGCTTGCTACCAGAAACACCACACCTCGTCGTGGTCGCCGTTGTTCGTTTCCGCCAAAGTTGCGGCGGGCAGTGTCGTGTCATGTGATGTCATGGTCGGCGGCCCCACGCTAGTCTGATTTCGCACTAGTCTCTTCCGTTAACTCGTTTTTCCGGTTCCGAGCGTCTGAGCTTTGAAACGCGTCTGTTTTGGCGGCTCAACGCGTTAAATGGCTGGATGCGGAAATCGTCTGCGCATTCCGAGGTCTTGGATAGGATCAGAAAGCTACAACGACAGGTCTGAACCTATGTGTTGTTCCTGAACACACATTTCTCAATCACTGGCGTATAGTTTTGGATTTTGGATTTCTTGTCGAGCCGCTATACAGTAATCCTCAATTCTCTCCCACCCCGCTCCCAGCCATGTCGGACTTCGAAGATCAGATGGACGTGGATGCCCCGCCCTCCAAGCATACCGTCCAGTTCAGCTCCGATAATACCAGCGCGAGAGGCAAAAGAATAACAGCTGACCTTCCCATTGAAGCAGAGGATAATCTGCCATGGTGATATTCCCCCTCAATTATTGTCATTTCGCTCCTGTCCGGCTGTGGGTGGTGGAGCTGATAAGTTTCTCGGGGAAGGGTCGAAAAGTACCGCCCAAATACCCTGGAAGACGTATCCGGGCACCAAGATATCATTGGAACTATAAACAGATTTATCGATACGAATGTAAGTGGGCGACATTCAGGTCATTTGCCAATCCATCGAAGGTTGAGCGCGCTAATTGTTGTTTTTGGTTTCAGCGATTGCCACATTTACTGCTTTATGGTCCTCCAGGAACGGGGAAAACGTCTACCATCCTTGCTCTAGCACGCCGGATATATGGAGTCAAGAATATGCGGCAGATGGTCTTAGAGTTGAATGCCAGTGATGACAGAGGGATTGATGTTGTCAGAGACCAGATCAAAACATTCGCCAGTCCGTTCTTCCCCTCCTTCTATATATACAAGACATTGTGAAATTGACAAGCTCAATTTATATACTAGGCACCAAACAAATATTCTCGATGGCTCCAGCTGTTAAGGCAGAATCAACCCTTGGGGCATTCAAGCTGATCATCCTAGATGAAGCCGACGCGATGACAGCCGTAGCGCAGATGGCCCTCCGTCGCATCATGGAGAAATACACCGCAAACGCTCGATTTTGTATCATTGCAAACTATACGCATAAGCTCTCTCCCGCTTTACTATCGCGATGTACACGATTCAGATTTAGCCCGTTGAAGGAGAAAGATATCCGTGTTCTAGTGGACCAGGTTATCGAGAAGGAGCAGGTGCGGATACAGCCTGAAGCAATTGACAGCCTTGTCAAGTTGAGCAAGGGAGACATGCGGCGAGCGTTGAATGTACTCCAAGCATGCCATGCAAGCAGTAAGCTTATCCTAACTGAAGTGTTTCGTAAGGCTGAGCAATGCATACCATTTCTTACTAATCTGTTTTTTACGCTCTGGTTCTCAGGTATACCACTTCCCATCAAGAACGCTCCGAAAGACCAGCCCACTCCCGAACATGAGACCATCACCGACGAAACAATCTATACCTGTATCGCAGCCCCACATCCATCCGACATCAAAACGATCGTCACCGCACTATTAACAACCAGCGACGTGACGTCGTGTTTGAACACTATCAAAACCTTGAAATCCAATAAGGGACTCGCTTTGGCGGATATCTTGACATCAATATCGACAGAGTTGCAGCGCCTTGAAGTGCCTGCGGCAACGCGGATAATCTGGATGGAAGGGTTGGCAGATATCGAATGGCGCCTAGCTGGCGGTGGAGGGGAAATGGTGCAGACAGGTGGGCTGGTTGGGGTGGTGCGGGGGGGGTGTGAGCTAGCAGGAACACTAGATGCCCCTCAGAATACCTCGCCTATGGATATATGATTGCACACACAGGGATATTGAAGATTGAAGCCAGTTCCAAGGAGTAGGATTGAAAAAAAAATAAAAAACAATCCGCCTTTCCTTCTCTCCGACAACTGGCTCTTTTTGAGTTAACCTTCGGATATCAGGACAAACCCGTTTCGTCCCAGTTCAACCCTGGAAACTCAAAAACTTAACAAAACTTTATCGTCCGAGAAAGCGTCGGACCCCGCCGGCAATCATCAAAGAGAGGGCGGAAGTGGGGGGGAGAAATAAGCCGACGCTGCAGTCACTCAAGAAGTGGGGGAATGATTGTATGAAGCTTAAGGTGCGGAATTATTCCAAACACCCGGCCTTTCTTTTTTTAAAACCCCGATACGAACCGCTTCTGCCGGCGTGAGGTCAACAGGATTTCATTATAAGTAGGCAAATTGATAAAAATATAGATAATTGATAAAATAACGTAACCAAGTATCGGGATCCAATTCACAGTTTCTATCTATCCAGGATTCGATAGACTCAATTGATTCGCTTTGTCTATCTTGACACATCTTTTCCCGCCCATCCTCGACCTTCTTCTTCTTCCCCGCACGGCTCCACGCATGTTCCATTCCTGGCTATTATTTAAACATTCGCTATTTCCCGGATTCCGCTTATTTATTTGCAACTCTGTCCCACCGTTCCCTTCTCTTCCTCTCTTTTTTCCCACAACATACAATACGTCCGTCGCACACGAGAAGCGCATCGCGTGAAACCGTAACCCCAATACAAGCCTAAATTCCGTTTCCCCGCCATGCGCTCCCGCTCAATGCAACCGCCGGCGACTGTGTTGGCCCTTGTAGCTGCGCTCGCCGCCCTTACGCCGCAAGCCTCCGCAGAGACAGTACTGGGTGCCTATGTCTTTGCCCGCCATGGGGACCGCACTTCCAAGTCCACGCCGCCCACTGAGCTGACCAGCCTGGGCTACCAGCAGGTGTTCAACACTGGCTCTTACTATCATAACCGCTACATTTCCCCCGCGTCCGACTCACACATTCTCGGCATAAGCCCAGACATTGTAAAGCCCAGCCAACTCGCCGCCTCCGCGCCTGAAGACGAGGTGTTGCAGAAATCAGCTCTTGCGTTCTTGCAGGCTCTGTACCCGCCCGCTGGCAAAGCCGCCAAATCCACTCTTCGCAATGGCACTGTTGTCGAGTCACCCATGAACGGCTACCAACTCATTGCTGTTGAGCAAGTGTCAACCGGCGGCAACAGCGAGAATCTCGCCTGGCTGCAGAGCGCGACCAAATGCCAGAAGGCTAAGATCAGCAGCAACCAGTTCCGCCAATCCAAGGAGTACCATGAACTACTCCAGTCCACGGCCGATTTCTACAAGCCCATCGCGCCCATGGTGGAGGGAACCTTTCCGGCGTCAAAGGTGAATTTCGGCAATGCGTACCTGATCTGGGATCTCCTTAATGTTGCCAGGATTCATAACGCCACAGACTCGCTGCCAGAAGATAAACTGCCGTCGGAGGAGACATTTGCCCGTCTGCAAGAGCTGGCAAACGTGCATGAATTCAACTTTGCCTACAACGCCTCCTCCCCCATCCGGGCAGTGAGCGGCTCAATCTTGGCTGGCGAAGTTCTCTCCAATCTCAAAGAACTAATCGACTCAGCTGGCGCCAAAACTAAACTCAGCGTCCAATTTGGCGCCTACGCCATCTTCCTCTCCTTCTTCGGGCTGACAAAGCTTGCAGAGACGAAGCCAGCCTTCACCAGCGTTCCAGACTACGCATCCAGCATGGCATTTGAGCTGGTGACCAACGCCCCGACCTCCCCATCAGCCCCCTTCCCCGACCCATCCGAGATCAGCGTCCGCTTCCTCTTCCGCAGCGGGGAAATAGTACCCGACTCCCCCGAAACCGAGCCAGTCGCGCACCCACTCTTCGGCCAATCGAGCACGCTCATGCCGTGGTCCGAGTTCGAGTCCAACATGAAGAAGATCGCCATTTCCTCTGAGCGGGAATTCTGCGAGGCCTGCAGCGAGACTCCTGAAAACTGCGGAGCCGAAGGCGGCGCAGAAAATGGCACGAATGCTCCTTTGACCGCTTCAGGTAGAAGCAGTGGCCTATCGAGAGTAGAGGCCGGTGTTGTAGGTGCATTTGTGACCTTGGCCGTCATCCTGGCGCTTCAGGGGTTGGCTTTCTTGCTTGGTGGGCTTAGACTTGTCAAGAAAAGCGATGCCAAAGCGATTAGAGAGATGGAGAAGGTTAGAGTGTGATTGAACCGCTTTGAAGCCGGAGCGTATCCGTGAAAGTTGCCTTAATCCCGGTGATAAATCGGAATGAATCGACGGGGGATATGAAGGGATGAGAAAGGGAAGCCTCAATGTTACTGCATCCCTGGCTGGGAATCGCATGGATATGATGATTTGACGACGGACGAGGGAAAATGAGGAAACGTTTATATATTAAGTGCGGTTATATATATACCTATGTACACGTAATGACGCCACACAAAACCTGAAAAATACCAGCTATTCTATCTCGGTGAAAGAAAATTAAATGATTCTATGAGAAGTCCCCAACTTAATGCCAAACCTCTAGCACCAGTAAGACAAGAAACCCTTAAAAAAATACAAGAGAGACAGAGAGAACGCGCGATGGAGAGAAGAATACAACATAGAAAAGAAAGGGAAAGCCACGAAATAAACGAAAGAAAAGAAGAAGTCAAACTCTACACTTCTCCCATGTGAATCCTCCAATTGTGCGATCACTTCTTCGCATAAAACTTGGGCCGCTTTTGGGACTTTGCCTCACTCTGTTGCTGAACACGTTTGCGCACAGGACAGTCAACAGAGTTGGCTTCGTGCGCGCCAGCACATAGAACACATTTGGGATTTTTAGAATCCATAAAGCTATGGGCCGAGCCAGCATGGGCATCTCCGCAGTAAACACAGCACCGTACTTCTTCACAATCAAATTCCGTGTGGCCATACTGCCAGCAGCCAGAGCATTGGATCAGCTCGGCGGGGTTGTAGTACCGGGAGCAGTGGAGTAATTCCACGGTTGATGGGGTTACTCGGTGATTAATTCCCGAAGCTATGACCTTATTGGCGTTAACTGCGCGATAAAAGCTGATAACAAGTGAAGCTTTGCCGCGGTCTTCTGTTTCGGGGAGCCACCGGATAGCATGGATGTAAGGAAGCTCAGCGTTTGGAAACTTATCTCTATTGGAGTCTAATAAATCATGGATGATTTTGTCGGCAAGATCGGGTTTGTGAAACAAATTATGGTACGGGAACCCTGGGACAATGACATCGTAAGTTTGTGCGATCATGGTGGCCGCATCGCCAAATCTGCGAGTCCAGAGATACCGCTTGTTTGCCATGATATCTCTTATATCACTGTTGGGAAAGTATATGCGCACGTTTCGGTTGGGCAGCTGCTGTAAACCACAAACGGCGGATATCTTCTGGTCTTCTATTTTGTCGATCCAGCGAGAACAATTGTTTAGGTGTTGACGAAATTCGTAAACGGAGCAACTCATTATCCCAAAGCGGAAGGGATCTACGTTCGTCATCATCAAAACCCAACGAGTATATTCGTTGCGATCTCCTCGTTGTGATGCATTTCCTCGCTGTGACGTACGAGGAGTGACTATGTGCGACGGCTCAGTGGTATTTGTTTGTGTGCCCAATGGTCCGTCTGGTGGAGTCTGGTCGAGAGCTCCTAGGCTGACACTGGAAGACCGTGAAGATGGTGACAGAGGGCGTTGTGTGTGGAAACGATATCCTTCTAACGGCGGGGATTGTCCAAGCAAAGGAGATTCCTCTTTATGGTTAAAAGATAACGCTTCGCCGTCCGAATCCGTATTCTCATCGTCGCTACTTTCGGTTTCCTCTTCCTTTATGTCATTTGCTGGGTCCTCGGGGTCCGAATCAATCTGAATAACTTCGGGGACGAATAGTGGTTCTATTTCAGGAGATCCTAGAGGAGTGTGAGGTGTACCTTCGGGGACGAATAGTGATTCTATTTCAGGAGATCCTAGAGGAGAGTGAGGTAACATATTTGGAGAGTTCTCGTCTTCGGAGCTGACTGGAGCGGAGGTAGGTGTCACAGGTAAAGGTATTGCAGAGCTATTGGCTTTCTTAGCCAGCTCAACACAGCTCTCAAGAAAAGGCATCAGGACAGAAAGGGGGACAAGACTTTGTTCTTTCAACGCCTGAAGTTGAGCTGCTTCTTTGCCCAACCGTGCTGCATGTTGCTTTATCGAGTATTCGGGAAGGCGAACACCTATTTCCGGCCATGTCGTCTGCTCCGCGTCCCCGAAGACAGGAACACCTGCAGTATAAGAGACCGTCCCGGAGTGGACATTGCAAGTGAAAGTGAATTGATAAGTAGCCATGTTTTGAGGACATGAAGGACAAGCCAAATGGTGTGAACAGAGCGAAAAGGAATTGTAGAGGGAAGCAACCTATTTATGTGCGCTATGGCAAGGGGATCAACGTCGACATCGCGTCTTCGCGATTAAATTGAACGCGACACGAGAGGGAGCACAACGCGAGCACAACGCGAGACCGCAGCGAGATTTCAGTTTAACTGAGAGCTTCAACATAGCTCGAATGCCCTCATGGCATCAGAATGCCGGCGCGCGTGAGAACCAGAAATCAGAAACTTCGTCGCGCCAGAGCTAAAAGGCTCAGACAGAGGCTGTATCATTGGCGAATCGCCATGTGGATCCCGAGTTCCCGAAACTACGCTGCGAGCTATTGAAACAAGGGATTGGACAAATTAAACCGAAACAGAGGAACACGCGAGACGGCCACGCCTTGGGCTGCGTCGTCGGTTGCCAACAGATCGAACGAGCCTATGAAGTGAGTATTCATGCATTTGACATGGCGAGCTAACCAACTGCAGTGCCCTACACTCAAAGCTTGCAATTGACTTATATACGGCCGTCTTCTGTTGAGAATGAACAACGAAAAAGAAAGATACGACCGAGTTGATAGGGATCGTAGCCTCGACAGAAATGGATTCTCCTGATTCACCAAGATAGCCGCTAACGTTACTAGTGGTTGCACCCTGCATTAGGGTAACGTTTATTGCAGCCGCGAAGCGAAAAGTCTCCGCCTGGAAACCTTCGCTCTGGACCTATTATTATTGACCAACAACAAACATGGATACTTGAGGTCATTCTTGTAATCAACCCCTTTGCAAGCATCGCAGGCTAAACTTTTGAGAAATCGTTGGCATGGGTGTTCGTCCCCCGGGTGCAACATGCATTGTTGGCCTGGCCTCCCGCGTGGTCCAAACTTCAAAGGCAAAGGGGGCTCTCGCGTCTAGCGGCAATATAATGTGGATATAGACCGACAAACTGAAGCGGAGCATTATTTTTTGTGGCTTTGCTCATATTGGCTTTGCAATTCAATAAACCCGCTCCCCACCTCTGCTTACGTTCGAGTATCATAGCGAATAATAAAATGCTTCATATCATGCAGCCACCGGCGGCCATCAAGACAGAAGTTACCGTTATTTCCTGCTAACGGAGACGGCGGACGGAAAATAAGGGCGGTTTGTCCGGAAAGGAGAACCAAAAAATAGAACTCTGCTGGTCGAGTCCATGTTCAAGTTCGAAAAGTCGACAAAGGAGGCGTATGATCTCCATGAATGCTTCCGCTCTGTTCGAGGAGTTGGCAAGCCACTCGTTTGGTCAAAAACACCGGTATATCGTATGGAAAAGGTGACAGGAACTTAGAAGAACGTGAAAAAAAATGAGAGACCGAGGTTTTCGCGAAACGAACTGTGGATCCTCCGCGTGAAGAAGAGGAGATAGTCTGGAGAGTAGGGAGGAAGCACTCGATCGCGTCGAAAACAAACGCGTAGTGCCGTCCTTTTGGTCTTTGCCTCTGAATTGTTCAAAAACGCCGCATTCTTTGCGGGAAAAAAAAAGAGCTCTTCAATTGCGCAGCTATCATTGTTGTTATTTCAACAAAACGTACGTGTTGGGATATATATTTATTATCCATTGGATAGATATTCTGGATGGTCACGTGCTGGGGGGCGGCCACCGACGGCAGTATCCGCCGGTGATGATGTAATCAGAGCTTCCTTCCACTGCTGCGGCGCAATTCCTCCGTCACCAAATAAATCTCTTGCAGCTCCAAGAAGATTTCTTTCTGATACTGCCTCTGCGGTCGCATTTGGCTCTATTCCAGGCCAATGGCTTTGTGCATGTACATACATGTACAGTACATGGTATCTACTCGATAACTTTGCGGAAATATCTTGAGTTATCGCGTTTCGCCATAGCTTCATCACGATCCTTCACTGAAATTTAGCAGAGCTGATTGAAACGCCCTCCGCTCGGCTCTAAGCTTACATAGATAACGAGATAAGGAACCTCCGGTCCCCGAGAGAGGGGACTTCAGATAATGTCATCACACTATAATACGGAGCCACCACCGACGGCTTCCGCCACCCTCAACACCACCGCTGGTCCGCTGCACATCTCCCTCTTCGCCAAACAGGCCCCTCTCGCATGCAAAAATTTCCTCCAACATTGCTTAGATGGGTACTACAATGGGACAGTCTTTCACCGTGTCATACCAGACTTCATCATCCAGGGCGGTGACCCGACAGGAACAGGCTCGGGAGGCTCGTCAATTTACGAAGATCCAGAATTCGAATTCGACCCGCGTGATGGCGAAAAAGTGGTGTTCAAGGATGAGATACACAGTAGATTACGATTTAATCGGCGGGGATTGGTTGGGATGGCCAAGGCGGAGGATGGGACGTATGGGAGCCAGTTCTTCGTGACTCTGGGGAGTGCTGCGGACCGGCAGTTAACGGGGACGTGTACGATGTTTGGACGCATTGAAGGAGATAGTATCTACAACGTCGTAAAGATTGCAGAGGGTGATTTGGTGGGAGGGACTGATCGGCCCGTGTACGCGGTGAAAGTTACAGGGTGTGAAGTGGGCGATTTGGGTCCTTTCAAGGATGTTTTGAAGAAGCGAGAAAAAGTCGCGCGTGTCGCGCCGGAGAAGCAAGCGGAAAGAAAGCAGGATGTGGCTAAGAAGAGGAAAAAGGGTAAAGGCGCGAAGGTATTATTGAGTTTTGCGGGCGACGAAGAGGATATGGTTGAAGCGACGCGGGAAACGAAGAAGCCTAAATTCAATACAAGGCTTGTCACAGCAGGAAAAGCTACCGTTCCGGAGCAAAGCGAGGACAGACAACAGGAACATAAACAACAACCCAAAGCCACAAGAGCTTCTCCTACGCACAAAAGCGAAGTACATGTCAACTCCGAACAAACCCACCCGAAGAGACGCAGATCTATATCCCCTTCAAATTCCCCGCCCACAAGCCGAAGACCATCATTACGAGATCCTAATACCCAACTGCCTCTGCCGGACCCAGAAGTCCCATCCCGCTCTCCCTCTTCCTCCCCCGCCCCTCCCGCCAAGCAATCGGCCTTATCACGTACCACTGCCGAAATTGATGCCCTCAAAGCATCCATGCGCCGCAATGTCGCTGCAGCCGCCGAACCTACGCGGAAAAAGTCTGCACTTGAATCATTGATACCCGAAACGTCAATAAGGGGCCGTCGACGCGCCGCCCCGGGCAGCGCAGGCGGTGCTGGCTTGGGGAACGGGACATCGCAGGATAGCGAGGCAATCAGAATGTTCAATGCGTTCAAAGCGCGACTAGAACAGGCAGATTTAATATCCAGTCGATCCAAATCCACAAGTAATGCAGACGACGCTAAAGACACAAATTCCGAACATATTAATGTCAAAAAACCCCAGTCTACCAAAACGGGAGAGGAAGACAAGGAGGGGGGAGAAAAAGAAGAAGAAGAAGAAGAAGAAGAAGAAGAAGAAGAAGAAGAAGAAGAAGTCTGCGACCTCCATTTTATCGCGAACTGCCAGTCCTGCCACGCGTGGGACGCGAGCGCCATCGCCGCGCAAACCGATACTGGTCCGGCAACCACTGTCCGCAACCATGGCGGCGATGACGACGATGACAACCCCATTGCCTGGATGGCGCACAGGCTAACCTTCGGCAAGGATATGCTGGGCAAAGATCTGAACTGGAAGCGCACTCACGAGGACGCGGATGACCTGGTGGTGATTGATCCGCGCGAGAAGGAGAAGGAGGTTGTTGGAAATGGTCCTGGTGGTGGTGGGAAGCGGCGAGAGCGCGAGCGCCAGCGGAAAATAGAGACGGGCCATCGGAGGGAGTGGGACCGGAAGGGGCGATAGAGGGCCATGTTGTTATGTAGGGTATATTATCTGATGAATGGATGATGGTTTTCTCCTGGTGTCAGCCTCGCTATGCTGTATTGTTTGATACATATACCCCCATTTTAAGGTAAAGAGACCCAACCCGGGTTCGCGAGATGTGCCATCTCCAGTCATGTATATTTCCCTCTTATTCCTTCAATCCCCCTAATGCCCATTCACGAGAGATACGGGGTTCAAAATAAAAATCCTCGGTCTATATTTGTCCCTTTTCACCTAGCGCGTACAGCGTAAGTATATAGAAGCACACAGCCACCCACCTTTGCTTTTTTAACCATTCGCAAATCCAGTGCAAAAGAGCCAGCGCCCGAATGGCAATTACTCCCCACGACGACCACCAGACAGTGCCTTGTTATAGGCTCATTAGGTTAATGTTAACAGGGGGAAAATGGATCCAGGAAGATGAAGCGGATCTGGCTATATATTATTATGCAATTGAGAGAAGAAGCTGGAAGAAGAATGAACCAGGATATAATAGTTCAAATTCCCCTCGAAGGTTTACGCCTTACCTCAGTCGCGAAGGAACCAACTAACGGTATTTCCCAAAAAAATGAAGTTTGAAAACGAGGTGAATGAATGAATGGACCGCAGGGAAAGGAAATTGCGCATGACAGCCAAATATGAGGGGAGAAAAAGGAAAAGACAAATATAAAATATCGTATTAAGTTAGAATAAGGCCCCTATGGTGCTCGACACCATTCCAACATAACGGACATGGCCAGTACTAAGACAACAACAGCGTTGGGTAGGGCCTATGACTATCATAGCACAGTATAACACAAGAAGCAACTAGCAGGAGAGGTGAAGAGCATATATGTAAAGGAAAAATGCGAATTAAAAAAAAAAGGCAGGCCCAACACAACGCCAGATATGATTTGAAATGATTGAGCGTGGTAACAGACAAAACAGGAGGGGGCGGGGAGTATCAAATAAAAAGGGCAAATAGATAGACAAATTAGATAAAAGTAGACATCACTGCAACCAACGGCTAGAAAGTTAAGACCCGTCCGTAGCTTTCCATTGCTTCCTCTTCTTCCCAGCGACATGGCAGGCCACGGGTTTGCCATCATATCATATCCAAAGACACGTGCGAACTGGTAGTAACGAAAAAAGGACGAACGCACATCTTGAAACAAAGGCGATGGAGAAGAGGTTCCCGGCGATCTACAAACAATTATGTAGATAGGGAGGGCGTGTTTTTTAAAAAAAAAAAGAGAGCAAAGGATTCAAGGATGGTGGGCTAGGATTTTGTGAAGCCTTCATACAACCACCAGGTTGATGTATTGTAGATATTGAAGCTGAAAAGTGTCCGTTTCTCTAATCCTGGCACGTACTGGATATACAGGCTCTTGCTCCCAGTTATAAGTTTTTCTGATGAGGGACCAACTCAGTTGGAATTAGCATGCCATGGGGCTCCCTCCAATTAGTTACCTGGCAGGGGGTTGACATGAGAGCAAGATATATACGTGAGGGCGCAAAGAAAAGAATGAAGGAAAAGAACGAAGGAGAAAAAAGCCAAAAAGGAGAAAATTTGAAACAAAATACAGAAAATGATTATATGAAAATACGGTAAAAAAACGTAATCCTTATACAAGCTGGACGACTATAATGCAATTCAGATGAACATGATATCCCGCGAGTTTTCCAAGATTAAGAAGAAATAAAAGTGCGTTTACAACTCAAACAGGAATCACGTAGGGAAAAGAAAAAATACAACAGCGAGGAAGACGGTGTTTTGAAACATGTTTTTGTCGTTTTGTCATATATTCTTCACAAACACGCAGTTGCAGACAGGAAGGCGCACCCTCCGATAAATAGTGTCCAATTCTGATAGAATGGCTGTTGGCATTTCTTGTCGAGAAAACAAGGAAGAGTTGTGGGTTGTTTTTGGAGGGCAAGGGGGAACAAGGCTCCAAAGTTTATGGTCGTTAGGCTGCCCCAGAAATTAAGATCTAATGTTTCCATATAATCCCGGTGTAAATAACTTTTGTATTTTAGAGTCTCTCTTTTGATTTGGTTCATTTCGTCATGCGTCATTGAATCGTAAAGACATTACCCTCGTTGGGGTAAATGGGGGGCTGAGTGGGTTTGTGGGTATTGTCTTTTATTCATGAAATGATATACATTTCTCGCCGTAAATTGATTCGGTGATCAGGGATTTAGTATTTACTCAACAATTATCTCGACGTTAGAGCCAGATCTCAGCTCGTCGCTCCCTCGAGTCTGGTGTCCATTCGGGCGGCGAAAACCTGATCCGCGTTCAGGAGCAGGGCCTCTAGGTTGCCTCATGGGGATACGTTCCTGGGAGGATTGTGAATCAAAACCCAGACCAATTGATCTATTGCTCCCAATGGGAGCAGTGGCAGAGGATTGGGAGTCCTGTTGTTCCCAGGAAAACATTCCGCGAAGTCGTCTAGGGCTGCCAGAATTAGGTCCACCAATGCCAGTCCCTAGAGAAAGCCCCCCCAAAGTGTTCACCAGTAGATTATCATCGCGATGAATGCCCATTGAAGAACCGGATGGAGTAGGGGTTAAGGTTGGTGTATTAGATGTAGCACTAGTATTTCCATCGAACGGCTGGAAACGAGTCCCATTAGACTGGAGAGCTGCAGGAAAACTAGCAGAAGAAGGCACAGGAGACGGCGTGTATGATCGAAGGTCGGCGAAGGACTTCGCTGCTCGGAGGTTTTGTGCATTGCCAAAGCCACTGGGCGAGTCGAGCACACTGAGGAAGCCGGAGTGATGCCCACGAAGGGTGTTAAAAGGACCAGGTCCATCACCTCTAGCCTCGCTGAAGTCGATTGTCGCAGCACGGTTGAGGCCACGGCGGGACGTGTCTCCTGTCTGGATAGTGGCAGGATTCGCTGGTCCCTGAGGGCTAACATTCGAGTCCGTTGCTCTGAACACATGAACTTGACGTTGGTCGCCAGTACCTCTAGAAGCATGCCCTAAGCCCATGTTATGGGCAAGGGTATGAACAGTACGGCGTTGCAGTGGCGACAGCTTTGCAGGGAATATCAGAGCTTCCTTGCTCGAATCTTGTTTAAATAAGAGAAGTTGAGAGTAGTATTGAAGGGTTTCGGGTTCGTTCATGTTAACTTCTATTTGAGTCAGCCAATGAATCGAGCAAACGCATCACAAACAAGGAGAACCGGAAGAACGCACTTAATTCCGCACCACGTTGGGAGACGGGAGACGGGGAAGTCACAGGAATGTGCGATGTCAACGATGATAATGAAGGCTGGGAATTCAGTTGGGAATTTGGCATTGGGCGATGTTGCTCCTCTAACTGGCCCCTGCGCTCACGCTTTTCACGCTCAATCCGCTCCCGTTCTTGCAAGGGAAGCATTTTCTTATATTCGACTCGAAGTTTCCTTCCCTGTAACTCGAAATGGTTTAGGACTTCGATTACAGTGGCTGTTTCCTCAGCAGAAGTGAAATTGGCGAACGCTAAACCCCGGAAGACTCCGTTGTCGAAATGATAGTTAAACGCGTAGGGGAGCGGAAGATTCATCTCTGTCATCAATTGGACCAGCTGTTCTTTTTTCACTGCAAATGGGATATTTTTGATCACTATAGCCGTAGGAATAAGCTCGTCGTCCCCTTCAGGGCTGAGATTCTCTGAACGGCTCTGCATCGGTTGGAGGGAATTGGGGCCTAAGCTGAAAGGGCCTGCGAGTCCTGGTTGTTGGTCAAGCCAAGTCTTCGACCATTTACGTTAGTTGGGGTGAGATAAACAGGGTGGTTAAACGAATTTGTTGTTGCCGTCTGCCACTCCAAACAAATCACAAGAGGGAATCTGTTAATATCAATGACTTACAGCGGGCAGTCCAGTCCTGCCGCGCGCAGACGACTTCATCCTTCCCGTGCTCGCTCCAGTTCCAGACCCGATGCCGCTCAAAGTATTTGTAGTTCCAAACCCATTTGAATTCCAAGTCTGAGAGCCAGACATATCGTATGCATACGAGTTCCCTTGAAGGGTTGGGTTTAGGCGATCCAGCCGAGTGGAGTCATATCGAGCCATCGGATCGTCGTAAAGTCCAGCAGCCATGGGGCCATAGGCATCGAATTGCCTCGACGATTGGCGATGAAGTTGTTGGTGTGGATGATGGCGCTGAGAACCTGGAGATCGGGAGGAGGGGTTGTCGTGATACATGTCCTGTGGCTGAGGATGGTAATTACTCATGGCGGCCGCTAAGATCGGAAGCCTGTCAGAGGGGAACGGTGTAGATGGTAGAGGATTGAAGCTTAGTTTTTTTCTCTTTCGTCCTTTGTGAGTGGATAAGACACGAGGCCACAAAAGCACCTATTCAACCATAAGAGGCGAAGATTGCAATAAAAAGTGACTATACGACTGCGTGATTAAAGACTCTGTTCCTAATTTCTTCCGAGGGATATCAAATTTTCCGTAAACGCGTAAGAAAAAATCAGTGAAGATTTTGGTTGGTTAATTTTTTATCGCTGGGATCCAAATGGTGGAGTCCAGGATCAGGTGAGAACGGCAAGTGATTTCTCTGTGATTTGTTGACAGACTTGGGCAATCTGCCGGAATTTCGTTCGGGGCCGTGGACAACAACGAATGAAAAAGGAAAAGAAATCAAGTCGCGAATTTTGGGTAATGCAGGGAATCAGACGCGGTAGGTCAAGTCGTGTTCATCAGTCGTGTGCGGCGTCAAGTCGTTACAGGAGAACGAAAGAAGCGCGGAAGGGACCACTAAAGAGTCGATTTGTGTGGTGTATTTTTTTTTTTTTGCCTTTTTTTACAAAAATTTTTTTTCTTCTTGGTATGATTGATCTGATCTGATCTGATCTGACAGGACAAGACACGACACGGGACGGGACGGGAGGGAACAGCTGGGATCCGAGTCTGGTCTGTGTGTTCAGCGGGCGGAACTAGTCGTCGAGATGCATGCAAAGGCACCTGTACATGTCATGTACGCATACACACAAGGATGGCAGAACAGAGTAGTAGTAGCAGCAGCAGCAGCAAGAAGAAGCCGGAAGCGATAGGGTTTGGTTGGAGGAAGAAACGGGTGCCAGCCAGGACGGTATCAGAGCGATAGACGGCTACGATGGGTGGTTCCCGGGGGAAAGGGGGGTGGGGGAGACGAAGAAAACGAAGTCGACCAGGACCAGAACGCTCAGCACGTCGCCGTTTGTGGAATCGTGGTTGTCCGGAGACCAAGGCAAACGGGATTTTTGCTCGAGCGGCCAAAGGAAATCCAGCAACAGAGTTGATAGGATAGATTGAGGAGGACAAAACGGGAGGGAGGAGGGTCCACGGGGCAGCAAAAGGCGGAGAGAGACAGGGCGCCGAGAGGGGGGGGGGAACAGTCAGGCAGGTAACACGAGAGAGAGACCCCGACGAACCCAAACGGGAGACGAGCCAAAGAAACAGCAGAGAAGTATATATAGCGGCTCCGAATCCAAGGGAGGAAACCGTTCAACGTCCAAAGGGGGCGGTGGGCGGGAGAAGAAGCAGCAGCAGCAGCAGAAGAAAAAGAAGAACACGAGGGGGATGAAGAGAGCGAAAAGAGAAGAAGAGAAGAGAAGGGAGAAGGGAGAAGGGAGACAGGCGAAATCAAAAGGACGACAGAGGACGGAGGACGGAGATGGGGAGGGACGGGGATGGGGATAGGGATGAGGTTGAGGATGAGGTTGAGGATGAGGAGAGAAAAGCGAAAAAAAGGCGAGGAGGAGAAGGAGAGGAAGAGAGAGCGAGAGAAGAGAAAGCACGGGACCCCAGCGAGCGGGTTTGGTGTGTGTTTTTGGCATGGCGACATTACGCCTGGATTACGGATCGTCTGGTATTTATACTCTCTACTCCAAGCTATTATATATGTAATATATGCTCCTGGCCGAAAGATTACCGTACCGCTGCCCAGCGTGCGCCAACCGCCTGGTTGGTGGGCTGCTAGTGTCCCGGGTCACGGAAAGGTATCCTGTAGCCGCTACACCGCTGTGTGGGTACCTCAGTGGTACTTCGTCGCTCCCGCAACCTGGTATTGTATGTACTGTACGTGTAATTAAAATAAGACACAGTCAAACAGGGCGGGTTGCTCCTCGCAAACATGTGTAATAATGTACTGTACTGTACCTCTCCTTTGTATACATATTTCCGGCCCAGAATTGCACGCCTCTTTCACGTATCTACACACATACATAAGACAGAGTACATATGGACACTCTTGTTCTTTGTGGAGAAGAGAGCAAGGTATGTTGGTTACCCGTTCATGCAGGCAGAAGGCTGACCATAGGCTTGAGAATCCATGTTTTCATGCCCGGCGGTCGCGAACTCATGACGATTTCCAGAGTATTCTCCCCCAGAGTACAGATTACTCTGTAGTAAATAAACAATAATAAAACTGTATGTAGACTGTAGCCAACCAGCCTTGATAATAAAGCAATAGTGATTATTTCGAGAATACAAAATACGCGACCCAGGCCACCTGTTTTATGACCTATGTGATTTTACTCGACTATCTTTTTTTTTCTTTCTGGATCACAGTCCATCTTCGATTATTGGAGATCGAATCCGAACCCTCCGCCGCCCTTGCTCAGGGGTTTCATCTCCCTTTGCGCTCGAAAATCTGTGGCTTGTCCTTCCCCCTTCTCCTCTTCTCTTTTTTTTTCATTCAATGTGGGGATAGATAAACAAACCAAGCCAGGCCTCATCAGATGGCGCCGTCCCACAATTTACGTTGCGGACAAGCCATCTATCATCTCATCATCAAAGCGCAATTGCCCATCGCCCAATAGTCAAACGCCTAGTCTGGCGGAACGGAGCGTCCTCAAACTCTGTCAAACCCCATCCCTGATATTATTGTGTATTTGGTCCTGTCAGGATAGCGTCTGTCACACCCAGATAACGAACAGCTCTGGGAAACTTTGATGGGACTTTCACGTACATAGCATAGCAGTTTTTTATATTATTATCAGTCAGCGGGCCAACTCCGTCAGCAGCAGCTTCAATGTATGTATGTATGTATGTACTGCACACAGCTGATTGAATCACCACAGCAAGAAAAAGAAATGGAATCAAAAAAGCAATTATCCCCATTCTCTGATCGCAACCAAATAAAATAAAACATAAAATAAATGCCTCCGCCAACAAAAATAGGGGCTAGGCTTGTGGACACTGGACAGCCTACGCTGACTGTAACCAGTAGTACATCCGTCCAGGCCCAGCCGTTGCACGATCAGAAACAACCAACCCTGTGTGTGTTAACCTGTAACTTGACTATTTATTAATATTATTGCTTTTGCCCCAGGGGCCGGCGCACGTTCCGTCCTCTCATTTCCTCTCATTTCCTCTCCTGAGTCCCCGGGGGCGGACCCTCTTGTTCATTCGCGTTTGCCTCTCCAGCTGCTGACAAGCTGCAGGTTCTGTACATTATTGATCGCGGTTGGATGGCCACGGCCATGTATGTAGCCAAGCTGTCCATGGATATCATGTTCAGTCCTCAATCCGATCCAAGCATGGCTGTCCAATCATGTCCCGCCCCTTCGAGGTGAATCATCATCTTCATCTTCGAGATCCACACTCCTTCCATCATATCAACTGACCCTCGCCTCGAGTCCCCTGCTTGAAGCCTTGAACCCATGATCCAACCAGTGTCAACACTCAACAGGCAGCGGGAGAAGCTGTCACACCAGTGGCACCCAACGAGATGGAGAAGAAAAAAAGAAAAGAAAAGAAAAGAAGAAGAAGAAGCAGAAGAAACCCTCCCCTCAACTCCCCTCCACAGGTCCACAGGCATCCAGGATCAGCTGACGAGAAACCATCCCGAGCTGCTGGTTGGTATCATGGTATGGATGCTCAGGCCATGCTTCATCTTATTACTGGCTCCACGCCGTCGTTTCCCTGTATCCAACCACCGGCGCCCGCGCAAACGAACGACCCCTGCTGGCTGTTGGGCCTTGGCTCCTTGCTAGTCGTTAGTCGTTAGTAGCTGCGGATACTCACTGCTCACTGCTCAGGAGTCGCAAGTATTTACTTGGTTGAAGTTGGTGCCATTCCTGCTGCTGCGCCGCCGCCGCCGCCGTGCCACGATGGTGGAGACTGTTCCAGATGGTGGTGGATGCAGGCCACGTGAGATGGATACCTGATACATCCATCCATCGTGGCTCTGCACAAGTTGACCACCGCGATCAATAAAAATAAGAAATACCTACATTAGCTGGAGAATTATGCTGCACACATGTTACGAGAGGCGCATCGAAGCAAATCACTCTCTACCAGCTTTCGGGATTCTCGGCGCGCACTCCGCTTATCTTCAATGCTGCCGCCTCACGCTCTCATTTATATCTGCCAAAAGGATGTCCAATTCGCCATGGTCCATGGAGCATCTAGCAAACCTACCTTCTCGATCGCCTAGGAACTTCATCTTGTCTGTCTGTCACCTCACCTCCCTACAAAGCCTAACCATTGTCGTCTAGCATGCCTGTTGTATCGCTTCCAGACATGTATAGAAAACAGATAACTTTTCCCTCAAATCCAAAACTAAAACAAAAATGGAAATGAAAAGAGAGAAGAAGAAGAAAAAAAGAACAATAAGCAAGGAAAGGAAAATGGATGACGTTTTCCCCCCATCATCCCCCCTCCCCGTTTCCGTAGGTGGGGAGGTATGCGGCCATGGAATAATGGGGAATACGAATACACAGCACCAAAGGAAGAAACATTTATCAAGTTGCAAAAAGCGGGTTAATATTAACCAAGGCATCAGAATCGGAACTTATGCGGGGAACAGCTGGAGGTGCGGCTTGTTACTGAACCCGCCGAAGTGACGAAGAATTCACGAGGCGGAAGAGCATTGAACTTGTATATAAAAATTATTGCGCAAAAAGAAGAGTTGGTTTCCTCTATTTCAGTAGCTGATCTCGCTGGTCCCCACGACCAGAATGAGTGCAGCGTATACGCAGTATAATGACAAGCGCACAGAGAATGACTATTGGATAGATAGATAACTACTTTTAGGTTGGAGCTATTGCGCCAGAAGTTTTAAAAGCCTGATAATTTGGCGAGATGGATGGAGCCATGACGGCACAGGATATGCAGACGATAGGGATATGTAGTTAAATGCAACGCCACACCCAGCCATTTCTACTTGCTCCAATATCTCTAATATATCCAGTACGACATCAAATACAGTACTGTTAACAACAAGCAACTGCTTACACCTCACCACATGTTAAAAAGACTTCAACAATAATTGGCACAATGACATCTGTATCGCGATGGGAAAAGCTACTACTCCGCCCCGCACTATCAAGCGCGACGGCGACTGCTACTCTGCCGCCGCCCACAGCAATCCCGATATTTCTGTATGGCACCGCGTGGAAAAAGGAGCAGACCGCAGACTTGGTGTACCAGGCGCTCTCCGCTGGGTTTAAAGGCATCGACACTGCCGCGCAACCGAAGCATTATCGAGAGGACCTGGTTGGCGAAGGCGTCCGGAGGGTGTTGGCGGAAGGCAAAGTCAAGAGGGAGGATCTCTATGTATGTATCTCATTTCCCTTTTATTTTTGTTTTTTTTTTAAACTGCATCTCCCAATTACATCTCCAATTACATCCCCAATTACAGCTCTGTGGTTAATATTGGAATTACCAGGTACAAACCAAATACACGCCAATTTCAGGTCAAGACCCGCACTCGGTCCCCTATGACCCCTCCTCCCCCATCGCAGCGCAGATTCATTCCTCTGTCAAGTCGTCGCTGGCAAACCTCCGCCCGCGCAACGATACCAGCTCAGAAACGGACAGCTACCTCGATGCCTTGGTCCTCCACACCCCCCTCCCAACCATCAACGAAACGCTCGAAGCCTGGGCAGCGTTGGAAGAATACGTCCCTCACAAGATACGCAACCTCGGCATCTCAAACTGCGACCTCCCCGTCCTCAAGGCCATCTATAGCTCGACAACAGCAAAAGTGAAGCCCGCCATCGTCCAGAACCGATTCCACCCGGGCTCAAAGTTCGACGTGGGCCTGCGCCAATTCTGCCGCGAGAACTCCATTGTCTACCAGTCGTTCTGGACGCTGACTGCAAACCCGGAGCTGGTATGGTCGACCGAGGTCGGTCTGCTGAGCCAGCAGGCCCGCATCAGTCCGCAGGCCGCGCTGTACTGCTTGGTGCTGGGCCTGGGCGATACGGTCATGCTCAATGGGACGAAGAACGAGGGCCGCATGCTGGCCGATCTTGCTGCGCCCAAGGCTGTGGAGGAGTTCTCGGCGAAGTACCCAGAGCAGTGGGAAAGAATACTAGGGGGGTTTAAGAAGAAGATTGGTGAGACGGGATAAAGAAGATGAAGAAGAAAGGGGAGGAAAGGGGGGAAAGGAAAGGTGAAACGAACACAAGAGCCATTCCGCCCGGAAGTATGATGAAGGCGCTAGCTGCGAGAAGAATAGGTTTCTGCCTGTTCTCTCTGTGTGTGAGTTGTTCCATTGTTCTGTTCGCTGTGTGTGAGGTAGGGCTATAGTATTTTTTTTTGGCAAGCTAATTGTATAGAATTTTGACGCAGTCACTTGAGACAAGGGTCTTGTCTGGCAGTTGCTCTCTCTCTCTCTCTCTCTCTCTCTCTCTCTCTCTCTCTCTCTCTGTGTGTGTGTGTGTGTGTTGATTGTGCCTTGTGTATACCCTGTTATCACTACATAATGAATGATGACATCGATGCAAGGACAGATTCATATCCATTCCTATTTCATGACTTGTGACTTTCTTTTTCTTTTTCAATTTTGCTGGGGTGTTTTAAATGAATCAATGAATGTATATAATTGGTATAGATAACTATTGTAAATCATTCCACTGCTCCCCAGTTGCTTCACAGTATGTCTTTCCTGTATAGCAATCAAAAGACACTGACGGTGACATCAGCGACAGGTTCAAGCGCTGTCTTGGCGTGTTTGCCCTGTTTGCCGGGTCTAGCCCAAAGAGGAAAGCGACTCACCTCCCAACGCCGCCCGCCGCCTGCCAGCTGCAAAAGGAAAGCCGCAACCACCACGAAGATATATCTACTGCCTTTGCTCACCACCTCCTGCAGCGTCTTTTCGACCTCATCTTCAACCTCCCCTTTTCCATTTCTCTCCATCACAACCAACGGCTCTAGTCCCTTCTTGTGCGGCCCTATGCGCTTGCAGATATTCCCGCGAACTTATCATCCAATCCATCCAATCCAAAGCTAGGCTAGTGGTGGCTTCATCAAAAAGTCGATAACCCCCATCCCAAACGGCCCCCCTGTTCGATCGCATTACAACTGCCTTGCCCACTACAACATTACCTGATATCGTCGTGTTTTGTTGGTTTTGGACCAGTATTGGAAACATTCGGCCAATTACCCGTCAACAAACGCAGGGCTTCGAGTAACGAACGACACGATAGTCCCTCTTTTTTGCTGGAGTATTCTGCGCCGGCCCGCTCCCGCTCCCGGATCGCACGCGCTGATATCAAAAATCGATCTTCTGAGCCTGCATCCGACAGATCATTTTTTCACCGCTTCTAGTCTCAATTCGTTAACCCCCGTCTTATCCTCCGCCCCCCGCACGGTCTGGCTATCTACCCTAGCCTTGCACGTGTTTCCCGTTTTTTAAGTTATATATGTTGGCCATGACGTCGCCAGGCGTCTCTCGAAAGAGACCCGCACCAGGTGCTTCGCCCATGCCCCGTCAACAGATAGCCCCAGCAGATCCCCAACTATCCAACGACCAGTTCTTACAGTGGGGGCAGGCCGTTCCCGCTCACCCAGACTCCCCCGCTGCTCTCACCGGCTCCCCGCAATACCCCTCCTCAGTCCCACATCCAATTGACGTTGACCCTGCCCAGGCATCAAACCAACTCACGCGGAGGCCAGGCCACCAGCTAGTCAGCAGAGCGCGCTTGCACGACCCGAACGTAATTTCATTGATGGATCCAGCCAGAACGAGGACGGATGACAGAGGAGATCCTGGCACGGAGACGGAGGCTGAGCTGGCGCAACGTGCGCTCCTGGCAAAAAAAGATGCGCAGGCAAAGAGGAAGCAGATCCCGCCATTTGTGCAGAAGCTGAGCAGGTATGCTATTCGATTTCTCCCTTTCCTTGTTCGTATATATGTCAGTGATGTATCGGCTAATGATTTCCCTCCCTCTCCCCTCCTCTCCAACACAGTTTTCTTGACGAATCGAAAAATACCGATCTAATACGATGGTCCGAGGATGGGAATTCGTTTATTGTTTTGGACGAAGATGAATTCGCCAAAACGCTAATCCCCGAGCTCTTTAAACACAATAACTACGCTTCATTCGTCCGCCAACTGAACATGTACGGTTTTCATAAAAAGGTCGGCCTCTCTGACAACTCCATGCGCGCGAGCGAACGTAAAAATAAGAGTCCCAGCGAATATTCGAACCCTTATTTCAAGCGCGGCCATCCGGATCTCCTTTGGCTTATACAGAAGCCCAAAAATACAGCCGGCCAAGGCAGAGGGCCTAAAGGTGGACAACGTGCGAAGAATGAAGGTGACGGAGAAGAGGGAGAAAATGAGGATTTTGGAGAAGAGGGAGGTGGCCCCCCGCACGAGCGGGCAAAGTTTCGTGGCCAGCTGTCTATCGGAGCCGGGGAGGCTACACTTGCAAATGAACAATTAGCCAATGTCTATCGTGAGCTTCAGAATATTCGTCAACAGCAGCAAATAATATCCTCGACTATTAGCAAATTGCGACGAGAACACGAACAACTCTATGGACAGGCAGCCACTTTCCAGGAACAGCATACTCGTCATGAAAATTCTATCAATGCCATACTCACATTCCTCGCCACAGTCTACAACCGAAGTTTACAGGGCCATGAAGGAGTTCAGGGGATTGTTAACTCTTTTGCTGGAGCCATACCCCAGGACAATACGCAGAGAAATATCGTCGATATGGACGATTATATCGGAGGTATCAATGCGGACGTTTCTGGCCAGCGACCTTTTAAGAAACAGCCGTTGCTGCTGAAGGCTCCTCCGGTTGCTAGCCGGGATTTACAATCGTTACATGGCAACACAATAAACACGGCCTCGACTGGCAGCCATTATGATACCTCTCAAAGTCACAAACTGCCATCTGAACACAAGAACAGCACGCCCTCTGGTAATATCGAAGAGTTGTTCGACAGTCCGCACAGTTCCATCTCCCACGCACAAGTCCCACACCGGCAGGAACAGCAACACCCCGTACAGCACCAACGGACCCCATCGACCCAATCTGCTCATCAGGACCACTCAACGCCCAATTTCCCCCAGAGAGACATTATGTCTGTTATCCAAAACTCTAACGCGAGGAATAACTTGTCGTCCAACCTATCTGACTTCCCTAGAATGCTTTCCTCGTTTGAGACGTCCGGTGGGAATTCCCCTCTTACTGCGGCACAACGAGCTGATATGCTGCGCCTGATTGCCAACCAGAACCATGCATCCGACCCAACCACATCAGCGTCGCCAAACAATGCACTCATCACGCCAACTCCACCGCCTATGCCGGCAAGCTACCCCACCCGCCTTGCCAACACGCGAGCGGAAATCGACAATCTCGTGAAAATGCAAGCAGAGCAAGACCGCTCTGTTCAGAATCTGACAAACCTATTACAACCCCTGAGCCCCAACGGATCAATCCCGGGACTTGATGAGAACAGCCTGAATTCCGGGGTCCCGCCACCCCCATTGGATCTGGACCAGATTTTTAACAGCGATTACTTCTCTGACTTCCCAGACATGGACAAGAGTGGAGACCTATCTGGGTTCAACCACGATCTTCACTCTGGCCAAGGAAAAGAATCTGACAGCAAAATAGCTAGCCATAACCATAACACCCCCGGTAATGATACCAATGCCAGCGATCTATTCGATTTTGACGCACTCCCTTCGGTTACGACCGGAGATGGACTCCGTCCTTCTAATGCGCCTGCTAACGCGCACCCAGTGCCCGGGTACTTTGACGGGTATCATGGTCTACCCGACGGCAGCGGTAGCGGCAACGCCGGTGGTAGTGGCCACCTTGACACTTCACGACTGGATGATGACTCTGGCAGTCCTAATTTTGGTGGAGGAAGAAGGGTATCTGATGGGTCTCGCATCATCGAGACATTTTCGAGCAGCGAGGCGGCTAGTCCCGCGACGGCGAGTGTCGACGAGAGCTTGCAGGGATTTGAGGGGACGAATGGCAGTAATGCTGGGGCAAACATTTCTGCTTCAAACAAGAGGCGGAAGAGGAATAGGTAGCAAATGAGCAGCACTGGTTGCTGTGGGCAGCAAAAGACTTATGTCGATTGTGTTTTATTCACCGGAAGAAAAATCAAATGAAGCCATCTTGTTTTATTTTGATTCTTTTGTCCTGGTTTTATGAAGACCACTGATCTGGCGTTGGCAGTTCCCCTTTTTGCTACTTTTATTATCCCTTTGTGCCATTTCTCTTTTTGGTTTCTGGTTATTACCCTGAGGGCGGGAGAGACAAAGAGGGCACACCGGCGTTTGAACCCCCCCAAAAAAAGAGAGTCCCTCTCTCTTTTCTCTGCGTTTTCATTTCTTACTTCCTTTCTTTGAAAAATCTGGCCCCGTTTTTACGGTTGTGTGTGTGCGTGTGTGGTTGATGGGAGGCGAAGGCTGGAGGCATTTAGTGATATTTTTTCCAAGAGATATTATTCATTTGGGCATTTAGATTGAGGGGTTTGGGAGTATTTCCAATGTACTGGTATGATGTTTTCCCATATGTGTCTCTATGTGTTCATCTTTGTCTGTATATATCTATATCATTCTAATATCTTCTAGCTGCTGTCTATTTTATGCAGATGCCATGTGATGGCATTGGACAACTTCTTCGAGCACTGCTCTTCTATAATATATAAAATATACTCATTCCATCCTTCTCTCTATAGCTCCAGCCTTCATGTCATGCTCTCCCTACTTCACTCTTCTTCTGGCCATATCAACAACAACACAAAAACACAACACCATGATAACACGGCAACAAACACGCCCTCTTTACACCACCCAGCCCACCCTCCTGTCCCCGCTAAGTTCCTTGGAACCTTCCAACCGCTGCTACACGATTCACTCGTCTCCCGCTTACAGTCGTTGACTTTGGGATGATCGCTTAGCCGGGTATAAATACCTATATAAACACACCTCTCTGTCCTCCTCCCTCTCTTCTCTCTCTCTCTCTCTCTCTCTCTACCACTCTTACCTACCACTCTCATAGACTGGATATCGTCCCTTTGCTCTCATTTGCTCTCATTCTTCTTGATTCTCATATTATCCTTCTTCATCTTCATCCTCATCTGACCGCCCCCTCTCTGCTTCAACTTCTAGCTTAACTGGCCTGTCCATCAATACACCCTTTTCGACCTCCCACAATAATAACAACAACAAAAACTCTGTCCATCAACAGCAAAACATCTCCAATAGCAATAACCAGCAAGCCCTTGATCTCCCAACCATTCACTTCAGATCCCCTATTTCGTTCCCAGCGGCGTGTTGTCTACATATGTAGATTTCATCCTACTTCGGGTGCAATAGGGCTTTTGTTTTCTCTTTTACCCTTCACCTCCTCCGCGTCGTCCTTCTCCACGTATCTCAGTCAGCTAGCGAAGATAGCTAACGGAGATATACCACTACTCCTCACTCCTTTCCTCCCCCCTGACAGCCCGAAGACACGCACAAAGTATGCTCTACGAGCTCGAGTGTGGAACATATGGCGAAGAGGCATAACATATATATGAAGACAACCACAGAGCGAGATAGGTACACTCTCTCGTTTCCCGGCGATACTTCCTGCCACACTACATTGGTTGTGGCAGTTGTAGCTGGATGATAGTCTGATATTTCATAGCACAGAGAGAACATACCCATTTCTGGTTTTTATAGTTTTTATTTTATATTTGGAGATGAACCCAGAGCCATTCACGAACACCCTCACTAGGTTATCCCTCTGTGCCTTTTGTCTCTGCTGCCCTGTCTACGACCGCTTGCAAGTTCAACATCCTCACATTGCAATCTCTTCTATCTGATTATGATACCAGCAGTGCCTAGTTGATCCCACTTTGTTAGATTATATATCGGGACCACGACTCACTGGAGCTGAATTAGGAACCTTTGTTTCTCTTGTGTTGACCTAGCACGCATTTCTTTCTCCGCACAGTGCAAGCTTACCTATCAATGATGATATATGGAACCCTAGGCAATCACTGGCCGATTGCCTGTTAGGACCACAGCTGACTTTATTCTGAGATATGAAGCTTTTCTCTGTGCCGTGTTGGCCTACGCCTATTTTCTTCCCTGATACTGGGTAACAAGTCATCAGGCAGCCACACGAACCAGCAGCTAAACGCACTTGTTTCCTTCTTGTTATGCCTCTCCCATTTTTCCATTTTTGCCTATTCATCCTGAACTCTCAAGTTGTGAGCCCTAGCGTGGATGCTTGGTTTTGTTATGCCGTATCATACATTGTTAAGAGAGCGAAGATATAACCGCATAAAGTCTGAGGTGGAGCGAAAACGAGATTTAATATAGTCTGAAATGTCAATGTATCATATTTCTATCGTTTAATTTCATAGATGCTCACTTGCTTTCTCCTGTTGCAATATATAATCTACCTTCCTCCCGCCTCTTCAACGGCACGGTCATATGCCGCATAACAATCGCATCAGCAAAGCAAAGCACCTTCACAAACCTAAAGAAACCAAGCAAAATCAACGAAAAATTAAAATGCCCCCCAGATAGCAAAGAATCAATCACCCACCCATTTAATCAACCGCGCCACTCACGCTCTTCTACCCCCCTCCCCCTCCCCGTTCCCCTTGCTCCTCTTCCTCCTCCAAATCCCCTGCCTCCTCCTCAACCCTCTCCTGCATAAACTTGAACACATCCTCCTTATGCGCATTAAGCATCTCATTGAGGCCCCGATTCGGGGAGCGGATCAGGCGGCCATACCGCTTCGAGAGCTTCCGGCTGTTCTCCGGCCCGGCCCAGACGCCGTGCAGGTGAGAGACGAAGACGAGGGAGTTCTGGTCAGGTGGTATTAGCTTGTCGGTGACCAAAAAAAAAAAGGCAAGAAAAGAAGGACAACAAAGGGAGGGGACGGGGGGTAGGGAATAGGCAAGCAAAAGAAAAACAAAAACATACCTCTTTATACCATTTCGATAGCCAGGTGGTGGTATTGCTAGAGACGGCGCGGACAGGGCTATCGGCCACGAAGGAGATGACGCCGCTTACGCGTTCGTGGACGCGTTCTGTTTGTTGGGATATCAGTTGACGTTAGATACAGCTGGTTCTCGCTGGGATACTGCATCTACATAGATATATATACATGTATGTATGTACGCACCGGTGTTCACAAGGAGATTAGCCAGGCCGAAATATGCGTTCCCGACTCCGAGGAAGAAGATGCTTGTAGCGTCGTTGGGTCTATTAAATTCGAGAAAGGAAATTAGCTTATACTACGAACATACTGGGGGGAACGGGGGAGATACGTACTCAATATAATTCTCCCAGAGGTACGTAGCTAGCTGATCACCCATCTGTCTACGCGCGCGGTCGTCTTCCTGATAGTCCGCTGATGGCTATTTCACAACCAGGCCAACCACACCAGTCAGCAAAATGTCCCCGCCTACTTTCTTCTTCTTCTTCTTCTTTTTTTTTTGTTGCTTCTCTCACTCACTTCAGATTGAGTAATATGTTTAGGAATATTGACGTCGATGACGCCGAAGTTGTTCTGGATGGCCCATTCGACGTAGTCCTTGACGACATCAGCCTTTATTTTGTTTCCAACGTTAGCCATTCCCATGACGTGGGGGAAGGGGGTGTCCTCAATTTTGGTTTTTCTTGAGAACTTACAAGCCAGCAGTTGTGCGGTTCTAGTGTGTTGGTGACCGGGTGTGGGATGCCCATGAGTTCGGGCCTGGAAGGACAAGTTAGTTTGGATGTGAGAACAATGAGGGAGATGGGGGAGGAAAATAGGAACGTACGGATCGTGGAAGATGACAAGGAGAGGGTTTTCCGCGTCGTAATTTGGACTACATTGGGATAGTGATGTTAGTTGAGTGGTCGAAATTGGCTGCTTTTAGGTTCCGCAGGATGAATGTTATGTGTAGCCTGACCTTGCAAGTACTTGATTCTCAAATGATTTGGAGATTGTGTCTCTGTATATATAGAGGTTTGTGAGTTTGCAGTCGTCGTATAGTTGTTTTGCTTGGTATTTTCGTATAATATCTACATGCAAAAACCAGATCAGTACCTTTCCCCTTTCTAGGCAAAAAGCAGGGGTGGGGTGGGCTTGGCTTTACCATGAACCCGGTTACCCTGGAACGATTCGGGCGGACCTGTATAGCAACATATGTTTAGCAAGAGACCGATGATGCGAAACCCAAGACTAGTCGATTAGATACCTTTCGGATACATGCACTTCCAGTATGCGGACTGGATCATCGCGACCCGTTTAACAGTATGTACTGCCGGCCGCGAAGCTGATGGCGCATGGAGGCGGTCGGGCGGTTCACCCATCAACGTCCTCGTTACAGCAAGGGCGGACTTGGATATTGATCGGAAATTATATCCTCCCTGGATTTTTAAATTACAGTTAAAACTGGCCGTTTTTCTCTTTTTTGTTTGTAGGGGCAAAAAAGAAATTACTTACCTCCAAACAAACAGCGACTTTACCCCCTGCTACATTCATAAGCATGCGGGTCATATGGGCGTAGCAAGGGGGAGTCACGAAGCATCCTCCCAGCTCATCACCGGCAGCCGCATCGAAACCAGCAGATACTAGCAAATATTATTCAGCATATATACAATACAAGGAGAAGCAGGTCAGTAAAAAAGGGGACAGGGGCTTACTGATAACCAAATCCGGATCAAATTCATAAGCGATTGGCATCACAACCTCCTGGAAGGCATACATGTAGTCACCATCGCCCATTCCCTGCGTTGGCCAGGGAATGTTGATATTTCTAGCCTGCAGTGAGCCAACATATCACAAAAGGAGGAGAAGGCGAAAGGCACTTACTTTCCCACTCCATTTCCCTCTCCGCAGTGGTCCCAATTACCCTCGTCGCCACCGGGATAGAAAGAACCGTCTCTATACACGTGGAGGGAGATATAGAGGATGTTCGGATCATCATAGAAGGCCTTTTGAATGCCATTTCCTGCTTATATGTGAGATGGAGATGAAGGGGAACATCCACAAGCAGGAGTTAGTTACCATGATGTACGTCCCTGGTTCAACGTCAGCTTGTCTAAACCTAATCTAGAGCGAAACCGCGTTTGGATGCGGAACTTGGAGGTTATAATTAACAGGAGAAGCGACATACCAGTCCAAAATTAATATTTTCCGACACTTCTCCCCAAACTCCCTCTGACACACCCTGGCCGCAACACAGACATTATTAAACAAACAGAACCCCATCGTCTTGTTCTGCTCCGCATGATGGCCCGGCGGCCTAATGACAGCAATAGCATTCTTAACCTCTCCACTAACAACAGCCTTGCAAGTTTCGATGGCGCCACCGCACGACAAGATGGAAGATTCAAACGTGAGAGCATTGAAATAGATGGAATCCCGGGTATGCTCGAGGGCAATTAATTCCTCCTCCGACATGTCTGGGTTTTGAATGTTAGTACGCGTGTGTATATTTAAACAAGAGAGAAGAAAAGTACGCTCCATAAGAATAGAGACAGAAACTCACATTTTGTACTCTTCACAAAATCATAATGCTCCGTCTCATGCACGAGGGATATCTCCTCCTCAGTCGCGTCTCTCGCCCCGATGCGCTTCAGCGGCAGCGAGACCAGCGGCCTCGACGACACGGGATCATCCACCAGCCCGGCCTTACAGAGCTCCTTGTAGATATAATAAATGCGCCTTGGATCTTCCGGGTGGACGTCCAGCGTCGGCTTGACTTCACAGTGATACCGCATGCGGATGTCATAGCACAGGCCGGTCGCCAGCGACGCGCGGGGCAAGCCCCTCGTGTCCTCGGCGTTGTCGTTGGGCCAGTCCGAGTCCTCCTCGACCAGGCTGTCTGCGTCGGAATCGTACTTGAGCGCCTGCGGCGGCGACTTGGATGGCGGAGTCGCGGCCGTCGCGTGGTCGGGAGGCGCGGCGAATTTCTCCCGGAAGGACTGCATCAAGGACGGCGCGTGGCCGTGAGATGGTGCTGATGTGCCGTTCAACTCCAGTGGGCTGAGGGGTTTCTCTGGGCTGCCGCTTGAAGGGCGGCCGGGTCCAATGGGGATAACGGTTGGAGGGGCCATGTCAGACATGACGACATCCTCGTCGTCTTCAATTTTTGACATGGTATGCAATGTCGAAGTTCTTTTTGAACTACGGTATTCCCGTTGTCTAAAATGGTATGGTGGCAGGTCTCAGCGGCGCATAATTGAGACGCTCTCTTTGCGGTTCCTATATCGTGATATGAACCCGACAGAGAGAACCAAAGAAAGAGCGCCGAAACACAGAGCAAAAAATTAAAAAAATAAAAAGATAAAACTAAAAACTCAGGTAATATAAAAAGAGACCAAAAATAGAAATATGCAGCAAAAGCCCTTACTCTAAAAAACAATCCGCGCACAGCAAGCGCAGAGAGCAGAGCAGAAGGAACCAAAAAGAAAAGAAAAAGAAAAAAAAGGGGGGGGAGAAGAAAAAAAGCACCAGACAACTGCAAACAAAGAGAGTTCCACAGGGAACAAGCAAGCAGCTCAAGTGCACCAGCTGTACGCCGTGTGTAGTGGGTATGAATTGCAAAGAAAGAGTATGTAGTGATGATGATGAGGAGGAGGGCGTGCAGAAAAGAAGCTATAACTATAACAAGCTACAAAGCTAGCTTGAAGCCGCGCCCCATTCAGCAATTGAATTTAAAAAGAAAAACACAAAAAAAAAGATATAAATGGCCCACTGACACCTGCGCCCTTCAGGTATGCTGGGATATTATAGCAGTATATAACAGTGGCGGAATCTGTTCTGTTCTGTTCTTCTTCTGCTGTTTTATATAGAAAATGCGACTTGGGTTTGAGCGAAAGACGGAATTGCGCCCGAAGCGGGAGGCGGAGGCACGTGAGCGCGGGCTATTGTTGTTCCGCGCCGAGGATCAGCACGTGATTGTGACAGCTTCCAACGTTGATATTTATCTGTCTCATACTCACAGTGGGATTGAACAAGCAGGTTTCGCATTTCAACTCTCACCAGGCTTCTCTTTGCTGCATAGTTAAGTTAACTACCCTTCTTCCACAGCATGCAAGCTCCCCTCAAGCAGCCAGGTGGTGGTGACATTCAACAACAGCAGCAAGGGAGCTATCAACATCCAGGACAAGACTTCACTGATTACCAGGCATGCTTTCATATTCCATTCAAAGTTATTATTAGTGAAAGAGATAATGAGGAACTTCAATTAACTTAATTATCTTCTCTTCTCTTCTCTTCTTTTTACTACTACATCACACTGCAACATTCAACAGAGGAAGAAAAAATAAATTAATGATTTCAATTTCAATCATGGATTTTAAAAGCTTAATGTAAATTCCTTTTTTTGACAAAAAAAAAAGAAATAGCTTAAGAGAGGCGGGCGCGGAACCCGCAAACCTGATGTGAAGATCCATTTTGCGGGCAGCTCATGCAGGGACAAGAAGAATACAGAACAAATTACAAGAAGGAAAAAAAGAATTTTGTCTTTTTCATTTTTCGTTTTTCGGGCTTTTGTCCTTTTTTTTTTTTTTCCTTCTAAAGTTTACTTCAAAAAGGGGGAGGGTCCATTTGTGAATTAGAGGACGCTTCTTTCCCTACTGCTCGCTGTTGATTGCTATTTGCCAGCGTCGACCTTGGCGATGTAGGCTGTTGTGCACGCAAAGAGTATCAGCATGGTTTTTTCTTTCTTTTTTGCTTTTCGTACCCTACAGGGAGGGAATCCCCGGCACCCTGGAGGTCAGGGATGGCGGGATAGAAAAGGGAACTTACAGATGAGGTCGAGGACACGGCGGGAGTAGCCCCACTCGTTGTCGTACCAGGAGATGAGCTTGACGAAGTTGCTGTTGAGGGCAATGCCAGCAGAGGCATCGAAGATGGAGGAGCGGGGGTCTCCGTTCAAGTCGGTGGAGACGAGCGCGTCTTCGGAGTAGCCGAGGATACCTGCAGGGGGGTTATTGTTAATTTTTATATATTGGTGAGATATATATATATTTGGAATAAAAGAATAACATACCCTTGAGCTCGCCCTCGGAGGCGGCCTTGATGGTCTGCTTGATCTGCTCGTAGGTGACGGGCTTCTCGGTCTTGCAGGTCAGGTCGACGACGGAGACGTTGGCGGTGGGCACACGCATGGACATGCCGGTGAGCTTGCCGTTGAGGGCGGGAATGACCTTGCCGACGGCCTTGGCGGCGCCGGTGCTGCTGGGGATGATGTTCTGGGCGGCGGTGCGGCCACCACGCCAGTCCTTGGAGGAGGGCCCGTCGACGGTCTTCTGGGTGGCGGTGTAGGAGTGGATGGTGGTCATGAGGCCCTCGGTCAGGCCGAAGTTGTCGTTGATGACCTTTGCGAGCGGGGCGAGGCAGTTGGTGGTGCAGGAGGCGTTGGAGAGGACGTTGACGTCCTTGGTGTATGTCTTCTCGTTGACGCCCATGACGAACATGGGGGCGTCGGCGGAGGGGGCGGAGATGATGACCTTCTTGGCGCCGCCCTTCAAGTGGGCGCTGGCCTTCTCGGTGGTGGTGAAGACGCCGGTGGACTCGACGACGTAGTCGACGCCGTGCTTGCCCCAGGGGATGTTGGCGGGGTCTCTCTCCTGGTAGAAGTGGACAGTCTTGCCATTGACGGTCAGGCCTTGGTCGCTGACGGCGATGTCGCCCTTGAACTGGCCGTGTGTGGAGTCATATTTGAGCATGTAGGCCTGTGATGCCGATCCGTTGTCATTGTCAGTAATGGGGTTTTTTTCTTCCCAAGGGGTATTCAATTTTCCACACGTACGGCATAGTGAGTCTCAATGAAGGGGTCGTTCACGGCAACGATCTCAACGTCGTCGTGCTCAATACTAGGAGGAGAAGAAGGTCAATACAGGACAACCAACCAACGAAACCAGAGGACGCAATTGGCAGCAACTCACGCATTCCGGAAGACCTGGGAGAGGAAATTAGCAATGCGAGATAGTAGACAAGAATATAGAATATAGAATAGGGAGGGGGGAGACGTACAATACGGCCAATGCGACCGAAGCCGTTGATTCCGACCTAGACGACGCAGTTAACACCACGAGATATCTCTAGCAGAGGGAATAAGTATAAGTATAGTAGCCATTCCACACATACCTTGACAGCCATGGTTGCTGGTTATGTTCGATGGATGGGTAGAAGATAGAGTAAATAGAGTGAAACTGGGTTGAAAGCAGGAAAAAAACAACTATGGCGGGGCAGCGGTGGTCAGTTATATAAAGAAAAAATGTTGGGAAAACGGGGCGGGACCAGCGGGGTAGCTCGGGATGGCATCACCAAGGGTACCAAGACGGGTACCAAGACGGGGGGAGAAACGGGGAGAAGCAGACACTCACCTGTTATAGAATAGAGAATATAGAATAGAGAATAGAGAATAGATAGAATACAGGAAGTTGGTTTGTGATGAAGAAAAGAAGAAGAGAAGAGACAATTATCAGGAATGGCGGGGTTCAGTAATTTATTCTTCTCCTGCGAACAGCAACAATACCACAATACACATGTTTGACGCAATGATTACCCGCACCAACTCTATTCCCACATTTATTATATGTATCTATATATATTTAATATATATAAAACTATATCTCAGATACAATCTTGGACTCCTTTTACTCCTCGGACGAAAACAACGAGGATCCACTGCGCTGCCCTTCCCGGCTTGTCCCGCCGTCTGTTTTCTTCTCCTGATCATTTAGTTAGTTATACAGCAACATCCGCCGGCTATTCGAGGAGTTCCTAGTTCCCAATGGCTGAATGGCTGTTTTGGCGGTTTGTGAAGTGGGACCGCGATGTTCTCTTGCTTTCCACGGTGTTTTCTGCCTCCATTTAATATTGGTGATTCTCAATTGCTACTTACATTACTACAATACTGTATGACTTCCCTGTATCTACAACTTCTTCTGTTTTTTTCACTCCTCCATCCAGGTCAATGACATAGTTTCCAATTCCTCCCGCCACTCAACTTGTCCCCCGCGCTTATCCCCGTCCGGATAGATACTCCGCCCGCACAAACAATCCCCCGCCACATAAGTTAGATATGTCTGTCACCGAACATCTGAAAGGAGGGAGATCTCTCGACAATACAATCATACAATCATACAATCATACAATCCTACACTGGTCCTCGTCCGGCGTCCGGTGAGCTGCAAGATAAGCCATGCAGGGTCATCTAGTCTAATCTAGTGAAAATCGGACGCTACGGTGTGGTCTTGATACGATGTGTGTGGTATGACAAATCTCTAGGTGTAAGAATATATATAGAATAAAATAGGCGGGCTGTATCTCGCCAGTTGCCACCCCTTTCTTCCATCAGGGAGGGGCACGACGTGCAATTGTACCCGAATGCATACATAGCCCTGCCTGGCCTGGGGGTCTGTTCTGTGATAATGTATAACAGAGGGAAATATACATAACTAAAGTGTGGCAGGCGAGGTAGCACATCGCTATCGAATAATCTTAACTTCCGGCATGCAAGTTACTAGATAATAATGTAAAATATCAAAATAATAGCAATGATGCAGAATATAAAACAAGCGAGAAACGCCATTCATCGTGCAAAATAATAATACATACATACACAACGTCCGCAGCGCAGGGGTTGATATCATTGATATTAGAATTCTATTCTCGAATCAGTTGTATTCCGCATTTGCATATCCCATATGTCTGCAAATCAAAATAAATAAACCTTCCCGGCACCTTTTCTATATGCCCGAAAACAAACACACCTCCTACTCCTACTCCTCCTTCGCCCCGCCCCTCCACGACTTCTCCGCAGACTCCACGCTGGCGCGATCCTTCTTCACCTCGCCCTGCCCCATGCCGAACATGCCCGCCGCCGCCTTCCACGGCCGCTCCAGCTCGCCCTTGGCCGGCTTGCCGAACACGTGGATCTTGACCAGGTTGCCCTCGAGCGCCGTCTTGAGCGGGATGATCGACTGGATGACGAGCGGGTTGGTGTACTTGAAGTACAGGTGCATCACGCACATCATCCCCACGCCCATCAGCTGGCCCTTGAGCAGCGACCGCAGCTGCTGCTTGTCGTAGTCCTGCACCGTCGTGATGACCGGCCGCGGCTCCTCCTGCGACCCCATCTGCGCTGGCTCCACGTATTTGAGCGTTTTGAGGTCTATATCATTTTATACACTTAGTTTGTTGTCCATCCGCTTTTTTTTTTTTTTTATAGAAAGAAACGACGAACCCTTCTTCTTGTTTATTTGCGATCGCACATAGAGGTACAGTCCCAGGATCAGGATGTTGGATCCGATATACATAGCGCGCACGCCCAACAGCACCGAAGGATTATCGAAGGGTATTTTCTTCGAGACCTGCATCATCACGAGGATGATGGCCAGGTTTATTCTGTTTGCAAAACGGAGGTTGTTAGCCGGGGACAGTTGGGACAGTTGGGACAGTTGCTCTGGACAGCTCCTCTGCTTTCCGCTGGAAGGATAAAGACATCATAAAACTGGTGCTGGGTGCTGGGTGCTCTATGCTGCTTTTCTTCCTTTTTGGGGACGCTGGAATCAAGTACGAATAGAGAAGAGCCAGGGGTTGAGAATGGACTCAGCTTACATTTGCGGGCTCATAGACATGATGGCGAGTGACGACACAAGGAGACCGGGGAGAGGAGAACAAAATTTATAAATTTATAATATTAAATGAGCAGGTAGAGGGAGATGGATATAAAAAAGAGAGGTTTGTCGTTCGCGATGGTTTTTCTGCCCAGCGCAAAGCTTGAAGCGACAGCTGGCCCCAAGCCGCGGTCACGTGCTGCTGCTACCGCCGCTTCCGGGCTGAGGACGGGGATAAGGTTGACGGACACAACTTATTAGACGTCTATTTTGAAAATATGTATATTTGATTAACTTTGCTATCTATAAACGTCGATCCCCAGCTTTGTCCAGTTCCAGCAGAGCACCTAGTAACTAATGGATATCCAGATTCAACGTGCAAGCCAGCGGAATATAAACTACCAAGGAGCCATGATATCTACTGCCAATCGACCTGAAGAGGGGAGGGCTTTTTGATTGAACAGAACAACCGAAAATTCGGCAATTCCTTCGTGCACTTCACATCCCAAAGCCCAGTCATATCTCTGCGACCCTGGATGTTGCCGGCTCTGATATCCATGACCCTTTTTTCTTGTCCCCGCTGCTGGCAAAGTGCGCGTGCTGGCGTGGATCGCTCAAGAAACATCTCAATCCTAATCCCATACTGGGCAGTGACGTGGATAGCCGTCGCTTGATTTGGTGGATAGGTTCCCTCTGAGATTCTAGCTGGGCAGCATGCTTGCTATTGGTAGTTACTCTACCGAGGGACGGGGGGACGAAGTGTCTGCCATTGTCTCCGTACCACGCCGAATTTAGTCGGAGACCGGATGGTAAGGGATGGCGTTAGACTGTGCTAACAACCCTGGCGGCTGCAGTGTTGCTTATTGCAATTATTATCTCCGTCTGAAAAGACCTCGGAGGTGTCATTGAGGTTATTAGTATATATTTATATATATACATGAACTCCTACATTATTATCGCCCCTCTATGGATTAGGTGTTTATACCCCACCTCCCGTTTGTAGAGGCTGATAAAAAATAAAAAAATAAAATAGCTCTACTAAACCCCCCAGTCATGGAACCCTACTCTCTCGATCCGGAAAGCCAGTCTGAGAACTCTCAGAAACTCATCCACCACTTCGACGTCTACCGCACAGCATACAAACACATAGCCTCCCAACCCATCCACGCTGTTTTCATCATCCCCAAGCAACTCCCATCGGGCCCGCGGCCCCTGTTAGTGAGGTTTCACGGCGGTGGCTTCTGCGAAGGCGAGGCTGAGGCTTCGATGAGACCATTGTATGCAGTCTGGCCTGTTCGCTCTGTTCCAGAGAACTAAATAACGCTAACACAGCAGGGCTCCAACGCCAGCTTTCTCGAACTGGCACTGAAACACGGCGCTGCAATTCTCGCGCCTGACTATCGGCTGCGTCCTGAGCACGAGATCGTAGATGGCCTTGAGGACACGCGCTCGTTCTGGAAATGGGTGGAGCTCGAAATGCACGCGGTCGTCTCCAAATCTCTCCCGGGCCTCGAGCTGGATCTCAACAGCCTGCTCGTGTGTGGAGAGAGTGCGGGAGGATTCCACGCGGCACAGACGGCACTTCTCGACATGACCAGCTTGCCCATCAATGCTCTTGTTCTGCAGTACGCCGCACTTGATATGGGTGGTCTTTGCCGTATGCCTGAGACCCGGATCGAGGAGGCTGCCAAGGCGCGTGAGATGTTTCCATATTCCTTGGTTGAGGAGCACATGGCAGCCGTAGAGCCGGGGAAGATATGCACGCGCGCCAAGTTCGGTAGTAGGGGAGCATTGTTCGGCGCGTTGTTGATGGCTAATCGACTTTGCGACCCCTCGGGGGACATGGCGTGGCTTGATCCTATGATCAATTTGGAGCTGGTCGGGAAATTCCCCCCGGTTCTGCTATATCACTCGAAGGAGGATGAGCTGGTACGTACTTGCACTTGCCTACATCTACCACCCGTGTGGTAGAAACGGCCCAAAATACAATTCATCGCTGACGAAAAGAAAATTGCAGATTCCTTGGCCAATGACAGAGGCGTGGGCAGCGAAACTCAGGAAGCTGAAGCCGGAAGTGCCGCTGCATTTGACATACCAGACTGGCGAGCATTCCTTCGACCATAACCACACCATGGCCACGCCGTGGCTGGAAGCACCGTTGGAATTTGTCCAAAGGTTCTGGCCTGCTAGATACAACTAGTTTTTATATCCTTTAGAATATAGTTGCGCATCTCTGATATCCCCGCATACAACAATACAATATCCCTGTGCTGTGCTGCCTTATGCTCAAAATGAGATTAGCGGCAACCCTGCTGCTGGACGTTCTATGCAGTTATCCTGATTGTATTGATATCTTACCCGGCTTGTAATATCATATATGTTCCAACTGTGTCCAGGTTCCTAATTACTCCGTTCGCGCGCTGGAAATTTGTTCCCATGTATGGAGGCCCGAGTAGGGGTGTGTTTCTTACAATCTCTCTTGATTCACTTTATCACAAGATGACTGTGATGAATTCTCTGCTGCATTTTCTCTCACTGGCATGGCTTTTTGGATTTATCCCTTTCACCAAATATGTCAAGCTGGTTGGCTATTATCAGCTGCATCCACTCTGCATTCGCTCTCGGCAAGGTATGGCTGTAAAATTAGTTGCCAAAATCCCCTATACAGAAGAACAACCGAATTGATTTCAGTAAACATCTCTATTGATATACGTACATAATTTATAGGTTCTCCCGTTTAACGGGGGGAATATAAAGGCACGCATTACCTTTGAGGCGTATCACTTTATGCTCACAGATTGATGCTCAATTAAAGGTGACGTCGATGGGTAACTAGGAAGCTTGCTGCGGGCGACGATAGGTTGATGAGAACCGACCATAAATGCTCCAAATTATTGATCTGGAGTTCTTCTTCTTAGCTTCCTTCTGACCACCTCTCGATACATTTACACAATTTGACAGTTACTCTGTATATCCCCTTGTGGCGCTGCCCTCCGGTTTAGGTGTCCTTGTTTACAGGACAGTCTGTTAATATTCCGAGTCTCCTCCGTCACATTTCTGCGACACCCAAGGACACCCCACCCGACAGCGATCTTGCTCGCTTTCTTAGCTGATAAAAGAGATGAGAGATGGGGACAAGAGGTCTATGGAACTTACGTTCTGCCGGTACGCGAGCCATTTTCTCGGCCTTTACAACTATTTTCCACTAACAAACCGCCCAAAAGGGAAATGGTATCGCTTGCACGAACCAAGGAGCCGTATCCGATCCCCACACGAGCCAGAAACTGTGCGGCGAATAAAGTCTATCATAACTTCACTCGATAACTTGGAGGAATGGGAGTCAGTTTCCTTTCCCAGTCCGCTACAGTCGAATTTGGACTACGTGTACACGATCGATGTCGACGCCGGAACGTTGATAATCACACGATGGGAGACCCTCGATGGCTTGCTTCAGCCTTCTCCGGGCCAGATACAGTTATCTTGTCTAGATGGATCTCATGGCTTGACACTGGATTCATTAACTCGGGTTCGGGATGAGATATCAGAGCCTGAGGACGGAGGAGCGCCTCCCACACCACAAGTCGTACTGAATCAACTTCGAATTCATCCTGGGCCACCCACAACACTGAATGAGCTACAATTCAGGATTTCCCGCGACTTCTGTTTTGTATGGCGATTTTTCATTGACGATCCAATGACTTGGCGATATCCCTCTATGGCATTTAACACAATTGCCATTGGCATTCTGCGAATTGCAGCTTGGGATCTTGAAGTATCATCCGACTCTGAAATTCATTATCCGGAAAATAGGGTAAACTTTCCTTACTGGGACGCACCTCAAACAGATATTTTCTGGTTCCACCGATACCTTGTCATGCTTCATGGAAATATCAATACAAAAAGCTCGATCTTGGCAGCTATCTCCAAGGCTCAATTGTTCCTTGAGGTTTCCCACAAGGATGCCGCCCATTTAATTATTTTATCACTTCAACATGTTGCATTTGTTGAGGTCTCATCTAAGTCTATTTTGTGCTCTCAGATTCTTCCCCTCTTTGTCAACACGTCGGCTCGGCATTGTTCCCCAGGGTTTCGATTATTGAGCTACGTTCTGACTTCGTCGTGCTGGAAACCATCACTTGCCCGCAGGGAACAGGTCGGTGTTGGTTTGCCACCAGAAACTTTGGATCTCATCCTCGGATCTTGCAGTCCCAAGGGCGCATTGACACTGTCACAATCTTCCTTTATTTTTCAAGAGCAGTATTACTCAACAATTCCGCAGATTCAACATTTGACGCTACGGAGTTTTGAGCACTCCGTGCCCTGCTGTGGGAAGAAGAATAGACTTCGCGGGAACTGGGTCTATTGCCCGTCCTGTTACGCCTGTAGGCACACTGAATGTGCCGGTGTGAGATCTGAACCGCCGGCAGATTCTCAGGTTATTTGTTTTGATTGCAAAAATGGCAAGCTTTGCACAGAACTTGTTCCTGGAGGCATCAATCACATAGCCCGGCGGTTTTCTGGTGAAGACTGTGAAATTTTAGTTGCTGGTTCTCCCAAGATACTCCGCATTCGGTTCTGGAAGCCTTCTCATCTTTGCCCAGAACTGCGGTTGCTTGGAAACCTTGTCCCTGTTCCACCTCGCTTGATTAATTTTACAATTCGCTTTAATGGCGCATTTGCCGGTGTAGCATACGGGTTGGATGATTCATGATATTCCCTGAGATGAGATATTCTGGAACATGCATAACCAGCTACTAGCAAACACGCAAATACCCCCATGGGATAAGCCGTTCACCCGCAGGTAGGTGAATGTGATACTCGAAAAATTGAAAGTTGCACCCATGAATCAGCATTGCCCAGAACCTGCCAAATTCAGTATTGGCTTGTGCGAGGGCATTCTCAAGCTGCTCCAAAGCAGCTGGGACGGAGTCGGTATCTATTTTGGCTTCAACTTCGGTGTGATCGACGACACTGTGGCCACTGGGGAACCATCGTAGGATCCGGAGGATGATAAAATCCGCGATATTCCCCTGTCAGTTTTGCTCTGGGGTGACTGTAAAACCATTTGTTGCTGGAAAATAATAGCTGAGAATGCCTGACATCATCATCTTAATCAAATCTTCATACAATGCATGCTCCTCGGTGAATCGCACAAGTTCATCGAGGATAGGCAGGGAGAGATAATTTGCCATGGTTGTTTCAAGGGAATGAGAATTTTCGTTGAATGGAACAGAGCACTCTCAGCAGTCAGCGGTAAAAGGAAGATAGAATTGAAAGGCAACGAGGACGCAAAAGTGGTTGCTGGAAAAGAGGAAAGTTGGAGTCTAATAAGGAACTGGAAATCTGAATATCAAGGACGTTGTTTCTGTATCTAAAGAAGCTCATCTCTGGCAGGAAATAAGCACCCTTTATATCCAAGTTGTGGCATTGTTGGCGGTGAGGATGAGAAGAGAGAGAGCTTAAAATAAGGGAGAAATTGACCCCCCCCCCAACATCCATTGAATAATAGTAAAATTAGAACAGGAAGATTCTGCATGTCTTGTTGTAGAAGAGAGAGCGCCCTGAGGACCAGAAGAGATATTGGCCGGCCTTGAGATCACGTGAAGCTATGATGACATAATCGGCGACTCTGCTCTTCCCGCCCATCTCAAAAGTTCGACTGCTTTCTCGCTGTCAGTGCTGGACGGCGATAGGGCATTTCGCTGCTGCCAAATGAACTATGGCTGATGCTGACTCCAGATACTGTCTGGCTATATCTTAAAGGCTGCATCTATTTGCCCGCTCTGTTTTGCCTTTTACTAACTAACTGACAATTGAGGCCTTTCCAGGGCGCAACTGGCTAACCTACGGACAGGGAATCCCCCGCCGTGCTACCAAAGGGGATGTCTGAAAACTAACCAACCGGGAAGATAGAACTCTTCCTGTGGTTTCTGCTGTCCCCGCTGTATTAATATTGACAAACCTCCCTCCCTTATTCCGTGAGCGTTGCTGCCATCGTCAACTCCCGGCGAGATGTTGTCTATGTTGTTTTGGCGCGGCTCCTGGCAGCTGCCGGATTAGGACTAGCGCGCCGGCGTCCCTCAGCGCTATTTCTGCCTTTTTCTTAAGCGATCTCAAAGTTCGCTGCTGGGCGTCTGGTCTCCATCATCCATCAACAACGCGAACTTTGCCACGCCGCTGCTCCATCTCTTCGCCCACGCTCACCCGCCACGGATTCTGCTCATCGCCCGACGCGACATACCCGTTCCTGCGACTCGATATCTGTCCTCTGTTCGATATGCCTGGTGGTAAAGGAAAGTCTATTGGAGGCAAGGGCGCTCCAAAGGATGCTGCGGGGAAAACTCAGAAATCTCACAGCGCAAAGGCTGGATTACATGTTCGTCCTCCCTACCAGAAGCACTTTGGGTTCCTTTCTTCATTTCCCGCTCTTTGCTGGGCCCGTGCGCCTATCCCGCTGCTATTCGGGCGCCTCCATCTCTCAACGCGTCTGCAACGGGAAACTGTGATGGAACTCCTGAGTTTCACTACAGGCCACGCCCGGGGGTTTCGGCCATGACGGGACCTTGGAGTTTTTGTCGCGATGTGTCTGCGGGATGGACACGTTTCATCAACTTTGCTTCTGAGTTACACACTACAAATAGTTACAAATTCGGGCTAACACAATATCTGTACTATAGTTCCCTTGCGGTCGTGTCAAGCGTTTTCTAAAGAACACCACACAAAATAAGATGCGCGTTGGCGCTAAAGGTATGATGTGACTCGTTAATATTCAAATCATTGTTACCCATTTTCTTTTTCGAACTTCCCTGCTCCTCCTCGCCTGGACGCGCGCAGCTAAATTCCCTGGGCCCTGGTATGATTAATTTGACTAACACTAAACCACAGCCGCCGTTTACGTCACCGCTGTTCTCGAATATCTTATTGCTGAAGTTCTCGAACTTGCGGGTAACGCCGCCAAAGATCTCAAAGTCAAGCGTATCACACCCCGCCATCTTCAACTCGCGATCCGTGGTGATGAAGAGTTAGACACCCTCATCCGAGCGACAATCGCGTTCGGCGGTGTCTTGCCTCGTATCAACCGAGCGCTGCTCCTCAAGGTGGAACAGAAAAAGAAGAGCAAGAGTGGCGAATAAAAAGCCCCTCAAAAAATGAAAAAAAGAATTGAACAAGTTCTCACCACTCTTTCTTATTTGGACATCTTTTGAACCGACAAACAAGGCGTGTTATTCGAAATTGATCGCTTTTCTCCTCCGTTATGCTTTGCTGCGACTTGCCTTATATGATTTATCCGGTTTTTTATTTTTTCCCAGGACTTTGGCTTGCGGTTTAACATCGTACGCGCACCGGGTTTGAGCGGAGCGGTTGATATTCTTTAACGCGGAAAACGACGGCGCATACACCACCTTAGCTTCGCCTTGCAAGCATATGCTTAGGTATTCATGCGACGCTTGCAAATCGACTTGTTCTGCCCTTCCTCTCCCCCTGGGTCATGTGACGAGGATGTGGCTCCAGCGCCTTTTGCGTGTTCGGTAACCGGGTCCAGATTTCCGGTCTCCCTTTTCTTTTCTAATCCTATTGTTTTTTTCCCCTGGATGCTCTTTTTCTCTTTTCCTTCTCGTTTATTTCTAGGGCGCTATAATGGGAAAGGTGGCTGGGTCGGCCGGATGAAAAATCGTGCAGGGTATGGTACTAAAGGAAACAAAAACATCCGCCTCGCCCTCGATTTACTTGTCTTTTTCTTTTATTATGTGCTTAATTCATTTTTAACCCCCGTTACTATCTCCTTTATGCTGTACTGGTTCATATTTTCTATTCTGTGGCTTTTGCTTTTCCGCTTACAGTTTTGTTTCAAGGTTTTCTGTTACATTACCGCCGCACCTGCTGTATAACTATAGGTAGCTCTTAGGTGCAATATTTTCTCAACGCATCAGGGGAACTGTGCTTTTATTCCAAGTGACCTTGGTGTGTCCAATAGGTTGAATTTCCCGACGCATTGTACAGGTACATACAGAGTAGATGCACTCCAGATTGTTCGTTATTCCATCCCCGTAGCAACTGAAGTTCTCGCGGTGGGCGTGTGCCCGGCGGAATATTTTTCCTTCCAATCCCAAACCCATCTTCCAAGTTCCTTCTCATACATTAACCATTACAATGGGATCATCTCTTACTTCTTTAGTTATGTCCTTTTCGTCTCTTTTCCCTGGTCGATATCTCGAGTGGTGAGATCCTTTCTATCAAAATCGAGTCAAGCATAGCGCATTTTGGAATACATAAGTTACTATATACCAAATTCACAACAGCAGCACCATCGACACCAACCATGTCTTCTCAGAAAGGCCTTGGGTTTCAAATCACCGCAGCTTGAACAGATACTTCATTCAAGCCATGCATGATTAAAAATGGCTTCATCATAGAAAACAATCACATCCGTGGCGAGTCAACTAAGTGTTGACGGGAAAAAGGGAGTATATCGAAAACCTTGACCCATAAGAAGAATCAATGGGCATTACCTTTTACAAAAGACATAACTAACTGTGCAACATCTCCAGGACCTGGGCTAATAGACCCTTCTTGACGAGACGTGCATTGTACATGTACTGTACGTAGTAAATTCTAGCGAAAAGGAACAGGAGAAAGAAAGAGCTAAAAGAGATGATGAAAAATGGGCAACCTGGCCTATTTAACTCTTTGAGCAACAGCCGACGGACTGCGGAGTACAGAGCACCAGCCTCCCACTATTATTTAGGAGTAACCAGGGGACGCCACTGAAAAGGCTACACTAGGGCGTGGCCTTTTGTCACGTTCTAGTGGCCTCTTTTGATGGTAGTGCTGCGTGCGTTTACACCGGGCGCCATTTAATATGTATTAGCTCTGCTCAGCGCCGCACCACATCAAACAGATTCTGAGAATTCCTCTATTTCAGAGCTCTCTTCAACCTCTTCCTCATGTTACTCACTGATGAGCAGAAATTATGTTGAGATAGACTGACTATAATAGCTTTATTGAAAGTTTGAGATAATAAATTTTCATTATAGAAGATATTCAATACTATGTATGTAAGTATATAAATATTATTCTCAGACAGTATCTTCAGAGCTGATGAGTCAGTTATGAAAGAAGAGTGTAAATTATATATTAACAATGTATTCTATTAGACAGAAATATTTCTTAATATATTAGATTTTTCAGTGAAGTTCTTATTAATAAATATTTCACTATCAGAATAATTTCCCAGAAAATGCTAAATAATTTTGATGAATATAGTAAGACTGCTCTTTTTTTTTCTACATGATGAATATGAAGAATCTCAAATCATCACAACTGTGTTAAAGAGCTGAGTGTTATTCTTGAACAGCTTATCAAAAGCTGTATTACAGTGTATAAATTTTCAGTCAGTAATGCTTACTCTTCTTGATGATTTGAAGAGATGAGTATAAAAGAAAGTATGATACTGTGATATGACTTAAAAAAATGTACACTCTCATGTTTGTCACATTGAAGAACCAGGGCAATCAGTGATACAGGTAAACATTATAACACATGGAATTTAACTCAGAGACTATGTTATGCACAGCAACAAAGGAAAAATGGTGTTCAAGATGAGTTAATCGTTTTTTGACTCAGGGACAAACATTGGGTATCAGATATGTAACTACTTCCAAAGGTCAGGGTATATCCCAGCATGTCTAATTGACAGTCTTTACAGATTGGCTTGTGTTGATACCAATGTTGATGTTTAAGTTCCTTCAGAAGCCCATGCGCCTGTCTCTCATCTTTCTAAGAAAATACCTGTCTCTCTGCCCTGGACCAGAATTCTTTCTCTCTTTAACAACATCCAGCTCTCCACTATACAATCATCCAATTCAGAAAACCTAGCCAAGGTAGCTCTCACGCCTAAGTACATCGTAATCTTCGCAGCACAGACGAGGTGGCTACGGGAATAATGGCTGTGCCTGCATGGTTTCCAACTACGCTACGATGCTGGCATAAATAACGAGCATGAGGCTCAGTATATAGGGGGTAGTCTGTTCCTCTTCGCAGTAAAGCTGCCCTTCCTGCGACGGCCAACCTCACGCAGTGTGCCGCCACTCTGACTGCGGGAAACATCCTCCAGTAAAGCATTCTCCTCTAAACTAGCTTGTGTAGTTTGTTCAGTGCAGCTGCAAACAGAGTACTTTTTTATGTTATCTCTGTGTCCACTAATAACCGCTGCGAGGGACCCCCCAGCATAGCGCGAGATATCAGGAATGCTTGGTCGGAGAGGGGAGGCTTATGAACATCAGCACTTGGTTGGGCGACGGGTTTCAACACAGGTGCCAATCTTGGCCCTTCTTGTTTGTTCACTCTCCGACAAAAGACATGGAAAGCTATATAGGAGGTCCGCAGGTTTTGTTATACAGACACAGTATGAGCCTCGGTAGCCGCAGTATGAGCGCTCTGTAGAGAACTAGACTACAAAGGGACTAGTGTACAAAAGCTCGGCCCCCAGTTTTTCCGTCCCGTGCCAGGCTTCTTGTTTGAGGCGACTCGAGGCATCTTAACTTCCCGAGACTGCTTCAAAGATATCCTTCTCATACACTATGCCCCTCGACTCCTTGCAGGCGGGCTTTCACAGCTTCTTACACTGTTTACGCTAGTGGCGATTCTGAGCCGACTGAACATTTCTTCGCCCACGAAGTTTTTAGAAGAGTTGGCGGCGCGTCCCCTCATGGCGGGCCTCTCATTTTCGCTGCCTACTGGCCGAGAATCATCCGCTCATCACTGCCATCAGGCATCACCTGAAGGGGTTCTTGACTTCTCTGCCCCTTCTCTTTCTGCGGCTGAACAGGCACAGGCGCAGGCAGTCATAAGCACTCTTCTCAATCACTGCGAGCCATTGCAGAGCAGCAAGCCATATAAGAAGGTCACTCTTGTCCGCCTGACATATGAGCACTGTCACTCAGTTGACCTGTTTCTTCTTCAGTTTTTTACCTATTTTGATGTCTTCTATTGTTCTAGCAGTGGTATTGCAACACAACCTTCCTTTGAGCAAGGACTAGCCAGATGTGCTGGATTCAGCTCTCAGTCTCCAGCAGCCCAGAAGCAGAAGACAGAGAGTGTTATGGACTCCTTTGCAGAATACTTATTCAACAACTTCTTCCTCCCAAGTACGTGCATGGACTCTGACTATCCTTGGTATCATGGGTGTGCAATCTGAGTGCTGCCCAGCTGTCCTAGTTCCTTGCTTACCTGTAGTCTCTAGTGAAAGCAGTGGGGTCTAAGACGCCCCAGGCATCTGCAGCAAGTCTATCAGCCCCTATCATTGACAATGTTGTTGGGACGTCAGCACGTTTGTCAGTGTTGCGGCGTGACTGCCTCATGCGCGACCATCATCGGTGTGTGGTTACCCGCCAATTCGACCTGACAGAAGCCATAGAGCGAGCGGATCGTGATCCAGAGCCAAAGGATGATGATGACCGCCCGTTGGCCGGTCCACTTACACGATTAGAGGTCGCCCATATTATACCTCATTCAATCATGTCATCCAAGACCACGGATGGTGAACCAGAGTTGGTGAGCTGGATGAACCTGGTATATTCCCACGTCATCCTCTAATGCTGGTGCTAGAGTGCTTCTAGGAAAACCGCTCTTTCAATCCTGAAGATGTTTGACCCCGGTGTAATTCATCTAATTGAGGGCTCAAATATTGATCATCCAAGTAATGCTATCAGCCTTGCAGCTGACCTGCATACGTGTTTCGGCCTGTTCAAACTAACATTTGAAGCCGTTGACTCTACAACCTCCACTGACCATACATACACTATCAGCTCGTCGAATGCCCTTGTCCGGAACTCCTACAACCTCCCAGTAACACGGTCCCTGCTCCTCTCACCAAACCACACGATCGATCCACCATCTGTAAAGTTACTGGCGCTGCATCGCGCTATTGCTCGTATCCTAGAACTCAGCGCTGCGGGGACATACATCGACCGCATCATCCGGGACATGGAAGAGGTATGGGTTCGGAGTGATGGCTCAGCTGAGCTCGGGAGGATCGTTGGGTTGAAGTTAGGTGGATGGTTGGGTGGTGTGGCTGCTTAACTGTGTAGGAAGCAGGCCAGCCTAACAGGGATGCTCTTGGGCAGGCGCAATTGCTTAGGGTTATGGGGTTGGCTCAGGCGTAGCGAGGCCAGCTGAATTCGAGCGTGGTTCCGGTGGTTCCTTCGCTCTGCCAGGCAAAATCGCGATCTCTCGCTGACTGAGGTGCGAGAACCTGGCAGAGGGAACATAGCTAAGGGCAGGACGACTGAGATGGGTGACCAAAATCAAAGTGAACTGGTGTGCCCTGGGGCCTTGGAACTGTTCACGGGTTGATCCTGAATCTGAGGTATGGGGAATTGGACAACCACCGCCTGCTCTCTCCCGATCGCACCGTGCTGCCGTCACCTGCTTCGCCGGACCCTATTCCTTCGACGATTCCTTACCTGCCCTAGAGTTCTAGAGACTGCAGAGAACACTAGAATTCTAGTATCGACTACCCCTTACGGCAATCCTCCTTTGAGAAATCTTCTGAATTGGCTGGAAGAAGAGACTGGTGAGGGCCAGCATTATGCCCCTACAAGAGCAAAAGAAAGATCAAGAACAGCAGCAGCAGCGACTGGCATTGGTCTCGAGGTCTCTATCGATGATGCCAGGAAGCTTTCCGGATTCCCCCATACTAGGGCTAGAAACTCCCTAATAGGATCCTGTTGCTACGAGAACACCAGTGCCTCCCGCGCTCGTCGCGCTCGTCGCGCTCGTCGCCATCCTTCTTCACCCTCATCGCCCTCGTCGCCCTCTGGCCATCTCTTCGTCACCTCGTCACCCATAGCCTCGTCACCCTGCCATCACCCGTCTGGTCACATCTTGCAGGGCCATGTAAGCGAGCCGCTTTCGTGGGTGCACGCTGACAAAGGGGCATCTGGGTCCCGCCGGGTGTAGGGAAAAGAGATGAAGATAGCCAGAGATCATCAAAGCAGTGTGAGGAGGAGGTTTATATATCTCAATGCAATGGCGCGAGGCGCTTTACCCAATTAGGCGCACTATACTAGATCAGGAAATTTACTAGGTCTGCAGGTACAGGTGCAGGCGAATAGTACAGAGTACAAAGTCACCAGCCTCCTGCTATTATTTAGTGACACGCTTTCTGAAAAACTTGCTTTGGAATTCTCAGCTGTCAGGCTATGAGACAGATCAAAATGCGGGGATCCGAGGGCTCAGATCCTCAGACCCCTGATCAGCGGGCTGCGTTTAAACCCGTTCGAGCTTGGGGGTAGACATGGGTAGACATGACCAGCCACGTTCACCATTGGGGAATGCAGCTAGACAAAAAGGGGTTAAGGAGGAGCAAAACAGAGGATGCGGGCCACCACTGTCCGCTGGGCTATTTATAGTAGTAACTACTGCTAGCTGGGAAATTTGACACCCCTTGCTAACCGAAATAAGTGTGACAACCCCGCGATCGCTGGTTAGTTTTCGACGTTACTCTCCAAAGCTGGCCCCCGAGCCGCTACACAAACTCCCAGTTGTCGAGATATCTGGCGCCCTAGGATAGATAGCAATTGATCGGGGCCACCCTCAGTGTACTACATACGAGAGCTGCCGCGAAGGTTTGGACGCGGTACCGCGCCGGGACCTCACGTCTAATGTGGATATAATTGTTGCAATTTTAAGTATTTTAACATATCAGAGGAGAATTTCATTGTATTGGGGTATTATGATAATGTGTGTACTTCCAAGGGGAACTAAAGCGTCCCTCCACGTATATACATGCTTGTGGTATCTATCCCCTTTGTCGTTCGTTTAGAAGCAGGTTTGTCCATGTCCAAAGGTCCACGCCAGATCCTGACTTTGTCGGCTTCACCAACGAAATTAAAAAGAGACATGAGCAATATGTACGGGCCACTCAGTCTCAAAGGTAGAAATCCTCGTGCGGATGAAAGTGAGGTTTAAAAACGAACAGACGTTCGGAAAAATGCAGGAAAGTAATGAATAAAACGGGTATTAGGTGAAACGCCGTGGCTTTATGTACCTATAAATAGGTGTTCCGTTCACTTTCTTGCGTCTTTAATTTAAACGTTCTCCTTATCGGCCGTGACCTGAATATCTTCCAAGTCACCCTGCTTCTCCGTTAGACCCATCTCGGCCGCGAAGGTCGTGCTGGGTTTCCATTTGGCAGAGGTACGAGGGGTAGTCTCTTCCATCATACGATCGACTTGTTCGAGAGTAAGCCCCTTGCTTTCCGGCACGAGGAAGTAGGCGTAGACGAAGCAGCAGACGCAGAGAGAGCCCCAGAGCCAGAAGACATTGGTGCCAAGGTTGCCCTGGTCGGTTCCGACGAGGTAGGGAGTGATGACGGCGATGATCTATTTATTTGACCTCAAGTCAGTAAGGTTGTTATGTGCTTTGGGATAGATGCAGATATTATAGAACTTACGCAATTCCACAGCCAGTTGGAGGCCGTTGAAAGACCAACACCGCGGGAACGCATTGGCAGAGGGAAAATTTCGCCAATGACGACCCATGCACCCGGGCCCCACGTGCTGGCAAAGAAGAAAATATAGATGCAGATAAACGCAATCATAGCTTTGACCACCTGGGGGTCGTCTCCTTTCGTGACTCCCATGATCGCAACGATGAACTCGCAAGTAAACATGCCAACTGCACCCCAAATTAGCAAGGGGCGGCGGCCGAATCTCTCAATAGCCCAGAAAGAGATTGGGGTCGAGCACACGTTAACAAGAGTCGTAATGAGGCCGATGAGGAATGGGTTGTCGATGGTGCCGAGATCTTGGAAGAATGTTGTTCCAAAGTAGAAGATAAAATTGATACCAGTCCATTGTTGCATCATCTGCAAAGAGGTTCCCAGGATGGTTCGGCGCAGGTTACTGGAAGGTTTAGATAGCCCGCCACGGAAACAATTAAGCCAAGAATTAAGGTAGCTTCCTTGTGGAACTACCTGGAGCTCGTATTCGTGGTTCGCGATGATTTCAGCCAGCTCCTCCTGAATGTAATCTGAGTCAGCGGGATAGCCTCGTAGTCGGGCAAGGACTTCGCCCGCTCTTTTGTTGTTTCCTTTCTTCACAAAATAACGTGGTGACTCGGGTAACAACATGAGACCGATCCCTAGAATGAGAGCCCAGAGCATTTGGAGGGCAATCGGGATACGATAAGAACCAGTATCTTGCCGATTCTGAGTCCCGTAGTTGACACAAGAAGCAAGGAGGAGGCCGACCGTGATACAGAACTGGTAGCCGGATACAATTGCACCTCGAACCTTCTTGGGCGCGATTTCGGACATGTAAAGAATAATAATAGCCGAGACGAAGCCAACACCGAGCCCGGCGATCAAACGACCAGCCACCAGCAAGCCCAACGCAGTAGATGCTGTTTGAAGTATTACTCCGATAATGAACACACCGCAGCCCGCAACAACGGTGGTGCGGCGACCAATGAAATCCGCAAGGTCTCCAGCGATGATCGCACCAAAAAAGGTTCCGGCAGACAGAATGGAGGTGATGAGCGACTTCTTCCACGAAGGGAGTGTGAATTCAGGCGAGCCGGCAGGGAAGTCTGATTGTTTTAGTCCAGTGAACAGTTCGATAAAGTACGGCATGCCCATCACTCCGTTGATGTACCCGGAATCAAAACCGAAGAAGATACCACCAAAGGCAGCGAAAGCGCACATAAGGTACGCCTTCAGCGTGACAGGTGCCTCCACACGGGAGACATCAGTGGTTCCCGCCATTGTTGGAGAGGTTTGCACTGCTTCCGACCCTTACTTGATACCCCTGAAGGCCGTCCGGTGGGAATAGATCGGAAGATGAAGGGAATGCGAACACGAAAATACGGCCAAAGAGGATCCACACGATGTTTGAGGGCTAAATGAAGAAGCGATCAGGAAACGAAACAGACACGGGGGGGGGGGGCATAAGGTCTTCTTATGTATTCTGTGGAGTTGCGCAAACCTGGTCAAGGCCTCAGACTAGGGTGTTTGTCTGAGACGGGGTCACACAGGCTGAAGACTCAAGGGTCGAAGCCACTTCATTAGGGTTTGCGCTTTAGCGCCATGCGCATAAGAGCCGTTGGATTGCTCAAGTTTGATCCCTCTCGCCGAAAAAAAAGTTGATGCTGTTTCTGCAAGTACTGAACCGATGCGGGGCGGTAATGTTGGCACCCATTACCCCTAGCCATTCTCATCACGATGTATTGATGTATTTGCGATGTGAGAAAAAAAATATTGAACGCAGAGAAATAGCGGGTTTCAGAGCGCATTCCATGAGAGCGGGATGCGGTTCACGGGGGCCAGGCGGGGAAATGCCCTTGTCAAAATTGCTGCTAGCAGCAGGCGGGGGCGGTCAGCACATTGTCCATGACAGCAGGTGCAGGGGTGTCAGCGCGAGTAGCACCCAAAACAGCACGAGCAGCCTCCTGCATTTGACTTTTTTTTGCCCGATTCCTCTCCTCTTCCAGTCCTGACTTTTGAGTGGGTGAGCTTGATGCAACCTTGACGTGCGACGATGGTCACAAATCATGAAAAATCCGACGCCAGGGTCAAATTTTCATCGGCATCTTGCCCATCAAAATTCCAATTAGTGGTGGCAACTAAGCGCTCCGTGTCGAGCAGATCTAGAATCCTTCTCAAAGCGTCTCATTAAAGCAACTAAGAGAAGGTCAGCCGACAAACAGCAATTGATTCCAGATATGTGGGATACGTGGGCCTTGAACACAGCATTGACGGAAAGAAGCCTGGTTTGATATGAAAATTAGGATGGCTCCACTGATCTCGTCCAGATATCGTGCAGCTTTGATTTTGAAGTCGCCATGAGATATTGTCAATTTGCTCCCCCGATCTGGGTGCTTACAGTTTTCTACCCCAATTCTGTGAGCTCGGGCCGACTAGGTCGGGCATTGATCACCCCTAGTAGAGATCCTCATCGCCGACAGCTCCAGCGAAGTCCAAAAGAAAGTGCAGCGTGGTTAGTCGGCGCTCCCCTTCTTGCAGCGCGAGGAAGCTATTAAAATTGTATTGTCACATGCCAAAGTCCTTTGTTCCCTCGAAATGATAGGACAGGGTGATAGCAGAGAGCTATTGTTTGGGCTCAGAGGTTGACCGGAGGGCCAACGGCCGAAAAAATCTGTCCGGATTGATGTTGACTTAGCCTTAAGCCCGGCAATCATCTGGATATTTAGCGGGAGTGGGGTTGCTTTAGCCCTTTTCAAGAGCGCCACCAGAAGCGAAACGGCGCGACAAACTAACTTTTAACGTATGACAAAAGCGACCCTGGCGAATGCCTAGCCTGAATCATGGAACTAGACGGGCATAAAGATGGCAATTTCTGACGATCAATCCACTGTAGCATCCTGACCATTTGTGAACAGAGCATGTTGGCCGACGCTAAATTAGGAGTGTCGGAGATGCTACCGGGGTGCCCGGGGGAAGCCTGTTAACTGGTGAAGCGGCATTGAGGGGAGAAAAATTGCTGTGCGATGGTTCTTTGAGCTGACAATCGACTCCAGTCAATGCGGAGTACGGAGTAACGCCACCTTTTTGTCGACGCTGGCATGTGAGCGGACAGGGTGCAGCAGCGAGAGACAGCAGATTTGAGAGGTGAGGTTGGATATCGCCGAAAACGGAAAAGGTGAGGCTGAACCTTGAGGGTGCTGACACAGCTTGAACGAACTCCCTCCCGACACATCGCAGACATGAGACATCGCAGCCAGCTTGACTAGTTCCCACTCTCTGCCGGGATTCATGTTGCAGGAAATTGGCCATTTCCCAGTTCATGCTTCTCGAATAGGAAATCTGCTAATCCGTCATCCTCGCAATTCCTGGAGCTTGAGACGCGTTTCAACTGGGAATATCCCCGCTGAGAATTCCTCGCGTTCGTCGCGCCAATTCCACGAATTTCGACTGTGCGTCTTTATTGCCAGCTTAATTCCCTTGATCGCTCCAACAAAGTGGACCTTGCTCGGGAGTTAGGGACTCTCATTACATTTACGGCCGAGCTCTATTTTTGTGCAAACTGTGCACCTGTTGAGGGTCCGTGTGTCCCAGATGCAACATACCATTCTGTCAGTGCTACGCTGCGATCATGAGCTGGCTTATTCCTGTAATTCGTTTCGATGCGATGAGACTGTGGAACAAAGCGCCTCAGAGTTGCCGAATCCCATTATCACCGGGCTTGAGCCAGCCGTGAATAATCGGCGTCTCAAGCCCGAGACCAAGGTGCTGCGCGCAAACAAATCTCCTTCCCCTGCTCATCATTTAGTATGGAAAGTTTGAGAAGTCCTCCAGGAGAATGCAAGCCAAATTTAATTTAAACCCCGATAAGAGTCAATTGTGCAGTACATTACGGGGCCGCTTCGACCAATTTATCTGCCCAACATCCATTCATGCATGTCTACTCCGTAAACATATCGCGGACAACATTTCTGAAGATTGGTCCATACCTCTTCCCTGTGCTTGCAACGGTGGTCATCGCCCCAGAGGACTCCCCAGTTTCAATTTGCACAAAAAGCATGTGCCTGAAACAACCAAGAAATGGACCAACAAGCCAGGAAGCGCCCCTATAGGTTGGCTGGTATTTTAAGTTGGTTGATTTGTTCGTCCGCTGGGTACCTGCATGGAGACCGTGCCAATCCGGGCCATCTGGACGTAGAAACCGGTTTCATACTTTTTACTGTCAAGTAGGGAGTGTCTACTTTTTTTGGTTCCTTCATTGCTCGGCTGTCATGCTTCTACATCAGACAGGAACAGTATTATGACTTGGCTTTATCAAACTCCGCCTCGCTTTTGCGAATCCCGCAATCCCGCAATCCCGCAATCCCGCAATCCCGCGGCATGCGACACTTTCTTCGGCGCACGGTACCTGCACGAAGGGAAAGGTCACTGCACAAAGCGGCAGCAAACTGAATGATACTATTTCTGAAATCCCTACTCGTATTCGGTATCACCTCTAATTTGCTCACGCAGTATTAACAGCAGGTATGTAGTTGGTCATGGACCAGTTTCCACCTCCACTCGCTAAATGACAATTGCAGAGCTGGTCCATGCTAAGCTACAGTAGTTAAATAAGAGAGCGCAAGGGTCGGGATTCGAAAATATTTTTCTTGTGAACCAAGATCTACTTCTAGAAAAGGGGCATAGCCATATTAGCTAATAACTGTGTATCTGATAGATTAAGATAGCCTCCTTACACAGGACTGACCGGGATCTGCCTTCTGACATTTCCGTTCCTGAAACTCTATCCTACTTTACCTGTGATTGTCGTCCAGATCTGAAGACCGTGCCTCAACAGCCAATCGTGCTGATTCCGATTCGCATCGCTTCTGGCATTCCTCTAGCCCTATTACCTGCCACCAAACCTTTCCTAGTTCTATACCTCGTACTACTATGTAAGAACATACTATACCTTTCTCCCCGGGAACGATGTTCTGCCAAATATGCGTTAACGGAAGCCAAGGATACTTACTCTAAGCTCCATGGTTTGGAAAAGGTAAATATGTATTGAAAAATGGGATATATGAAAACAAGGCGACGACAACCTTCCACAATGTGGCTGCATTCCCACAGGAAACCTAGCATAACCGCGTTTCTCGCCCTTATATACAATATCTGCTGTGGAATCAAAGTATGTCGCCCACCAGAAAACCAAACTTTGAAAAGAAGAACAACTCTGGAAACAATTTCGCCCAACCATACCCCAGGACTGACTAAATATCATTGCCATGCCCTGCCGTTTGGATATATCTAAATAGTATATCGGAAAGTAGGTGATCCCTCAATGACCATTTCTCCCCGGTCTGCTTTCTTGTTGCATCTCCAGAAGTAAAGGCTCAATGTGCCAACGATGAGAAGGAGCAGAAGTTGACAGCTATAGTTGTGGAAAACAGTTCAAGTTAGCCGAATGATCTACCCCGTTGATAATTCATCCCTCCATTGACCATGGCTTCTGTGGGAAGATGAAAAACTTACGCAATAGCAGCATAAATGCCGGGGATATATTGGGGCGCATCTTGCGACCGGAAAACCAGACTACCAGCAATTCCTCCAACCCCACCCATTGCCACGAGGGTGGTACTAGCAAGAGCTCTCGTCCACTGACCACGAATGTTATTGGCCTGGTAGGCGAGCGAGCATGGAATATTTGCATTGACACCTGCGGTGGTCAGGAAAACTCCAAAGTAACGCACGCCATTGCTTTCTGCGAATCCCATGATTGGTAGCCCGACGATGGAAACGAGGCTGTTGAATGCGAGGATAGGCGCTCGCATTTTATATTTGTCCGCTACCCAGGAGGAGGAGAACATGAGAATTCCCGCCAGGACGTACGGGGGTGCGATGAGGCATTGGGATGCGCCAACGCCAAAACCCATGTTGTCGTGGAGGATGATGGGGAGGAAATAAGCGATGGCGTAGGTGACTGTGGTCAGGCAGCTGAAATGGGATATCAGTTAGCAACAAGGAGATCAAGCAGGAACGAAAATATTATTCGCAGGTTGCATACAAAAATATCATGCCGAAGGCCCATATTTTCAAGTCCAGCGCCGGACGGAGGAATTTCTTAATGCTGAATGCTTCTGCATCCGCATCACCTCTGTCTTTGTTCAATCGTCGAATAACGAAGGCGCATTCATCCTGGTTTAGGAATCGCCAGGCTTTATAGGCTTTGTCGGGGAAGTCCACGAGGAAGATCCAGGTGAGAATTGCAACGACAATGGTTAACTATTAGAGGTTAGCTTTTCAGTGGTACAAGAAAAAGAGCCAGAGGAATAAAAAATAGGAAATAAGAAACGATAAGAAGATGTGCGCCCAGTTACTTACGAGACCTTGCATAATAAAAATCCACCTCCAACCCAGCATTCCTTGAATACCGGCCATCTGGCTAAAACCAAACGCGAGGATACCCGAAAGTGCGGCCGCGACGCATCCGATCAAGTAAAAGATCGAATAACGCTTCTGGACTTCGTATCTTGAGTACCAGGTCGATAGCAAGTATACTGTCCCTGGGAAAAAGCCCGCTTCCAAGATTCCTAGAAGCGCTCGGAGGGCTGTAAGTTGCCCCCAGTTCTTGCACAGACCAAAACCCTAGTGCAAAGAGTTACGTTAATATAACCAGGCTACATAGAACAAACCGCCTTCAGGTTACTCCAATACATGGAGATTTGTTATTGATACTTACAATCAAACAGACCCCCCATGTAAACACAATACAACTGATGAACTTCCTTGGTCCGAGCTTGCGAATAACTGCTGTCATTGGCGGTTGACAGACAATATATGTGATGAAGAAGACCAGGGCGACAATGGACTACGTTGAGCACAGCGCATTGTTAGCCAAGGGAGGGACAATAATAATGGAACTAGTTCAATAAATCTAGGGGCACGAACATATCGAAAGCCAATGGTGAGTTCGAGCTCCTTGGTCATGCCAGCGATGGCAGCCACTGGCAAGTTCGTCCGGTCCATCAAGCTGATGCAGTAGCCCAAACCGCACATAGACACGAGCCGGCGGTCGACGCGGTGGATGATTTTCCTCTGTTCCTCGTATGAATATACCTCGTCGACGTCAACATCCGAAGCGTCTTGAGTCGTTGTCTTGTTGACATGGTCAACAGAGACCCCGTCTGGGGCTTTCTCTAGATCACTGGACATTATTGGGCAACCGAGTTGATGAGGAGAAGAAGTGAGGATATTATTGCTGTTCAACGGGACAAGACAGGTTGTTGGGCGAAGATGAAGCCCTTTACTTGACGTGCATTCTGTTGCATCTTGTTTGGGTTTCCCCTTTGGATTATATAGTAGCAAAAGGATCCCCCGCATTGAGTGTTTCTTCACAACTTGGAAGACCCACCCACGAAAGGGTACAATCCCGGGGAAATCGACTTGGAGCCGCGGGTAAAGCAACGCATCTTGAGGAATAGCCAGATTCCGGCCGAGTCATGGTGAGGAGTGCAAATATGGTATATCAATGTGGATACAAAAAAGGCTAACGCCCATTATTGGCATCAAACTCGAAACCCCAGACGGGGAATGAGTTCGCTACTTCGCCCCTCCCGACATCTTAGCGGAATTGGGTTTGGTGGATAGTCGTTCCTGGCTGTTGATTTGTCGAATGGAATGGACAGAAGGCTGCCAGGTCTCGCCTTCGGCTAAGTCTGCCATGGCCCATGGGGCAGCTCCTCGTTAGCTTGACCACAAGGCAGAGAAGTTCGGCAAGCTGCAAGGATGCCCACCAGATTGCTCATTGTTATTATTTGTTTCTTCAGCGTTCCTCAGCAAGAACAGAATTGTATATAAGGATTAGCCAAACGAAATAGAGCGCTCCGAGCTATCCAATGATGGGGTTGATATTTCCTACTTGAGTATCTGTCGTCAAATTATATCAATATTGAATGAACATTACGCTGCATATAATGTTTAGGCAGGCCAAGGTAGCTCTGAGCATTGTCATCTTGGCAGTTTGACGAAAATTTTTGTTGGGAAGAAAATTTCTCCTTTTGCTAAGAATTTTGTCATCGAGTCCTCAATTCTGGGGTAGATATGAGGGTCTTCCTACTACAGTGGGTAGTGGAAGACTGGAGTGGCGGTAGAAAACATGCTCGCAGTGGAGAAGAGGGTTTATGGATTATTTCCCCATGGGGCCTCGTGGCCATTGATAAGTTTGATATGCTCTGCCTGTGGGTTCAAAATCAAGGTAAAAAACCCAAGCTACCATGTTTTGGGAAGTGTGCTCCGAGAGACTTTATGCTGTAGAAATCCCACCCCACATAGAATAATAATGAGAGCTCTAGCCTCTAGCCTGCCCACATCAGAGCTATTATTGCATGTTGCAAACATGATAGAAAAATAGGCGGCTTGGAACATGAACCTTGGGGGGGATTTAAACATGCCGCGCCCGAACCGGAGCTTGAAATCATTATAGCTTCGACGGAGTAGACGCCTGACTGTCGTTGCGTTGGAGCAGGATCGATATTTTCTCATAATCTCAGTCATTGCCGACATTGCCCAGCCCCCGCTCCTCAGACCCGCACCGAGGATGGAGTGCTTCACTAACCCCGCAAAGAGGTTGGGAACCCGCTAAGTCCAACACGGCGAACATTGTCGCCACGAACCAAAACCCGGGGATTTTTTTTTGACTTTTTTTGATTTTTTTTCGCCCGGTTCCCCGTCCGGTGTCCGCCCTGTGTCATTTTTTTTCTATTTCCTTTTCAACAAAGCCAAATTGTTCGGGGACCTAGTCTAGCCAAGATCACGGAGCCATCAACAAATCGATGACGATAAGGCCAGTCACCAAGCCCGCTGTTATCCCGTTCCCTATCCCGTTCCCTATCCCGTTCCCTGTTCCTCTTCCAGGCTCACTGATCCAGACGCAGGATTCCGTAGACCCGCTTTGGATTCATCACAGGCAAGACACTATCAATTCAGTCTCAGTCGCTTGCTGTCTAGCATGCCCTGGCCGGGCTTCAGCGTTTGGTCTTGTTCCTAGTACCTGGGGAGGACCCTTCGAATTTAACTTTGGAAAAACTCTCGCCAAGTGACTGGCCCCAAAAGTTCGAAATTGGAGGAAAAGGTTAAACACCAACCTGCATAGGAACCTAGCTCCCTCCTTTGGGCAATCCGGCAAAACCTCGTGCAGCGAAAACCCCTTTTTAAGAATAATAACAAGAATTCGTAACTCATCCTGCTGCTAATCGTGGCTGCATGGTTGGTGGCTGTCATTGCTCTCTGGGCTTTAAAAGAAATACGATCAGGAAGCTTGGCTCACGCTTGAGGAATTAAGCATTGGGGCCCTCCAACGCTGATTCGTTCCCATTATTTGGCTTGCTGCTCCCGAGGCAGCTAGTTAACCGATACTTCGCAGCTAAAATTCTTGTTCAAATGTACGCCGCGTAGAACTTGTCGGAGCGAATGTCGTCCAGGATCGCAGAAGCCGCGATTAGTAATCTGCCCTAGCCTTAAATGGGTTTGGTGAGGCAAGCATCACTCTTCAACCTTGAATGCTCCAACTTTGTTGAACCCTCATTGGACTCTGTGCTGCATCTGCCCAATATCTTTTTTCATATCATGCTATCATGCGAGAGTTGAGTTATTATTATTTGGTTTTAATATGTCTTCATCGGTATCTACTGCGCAACTAAAATATTTGAAATACTCAGCACAGCACCTTGCTTCCCAAAGTCCATCCACTTCCACTCACCTCTTGTCGGTTCACAACCAGCTCCTTCGCGATGAATTGAAGCCGCTGTCCGCTGCTCAACATCGTGAATTATGTGGTGCCTGCGGGAGCATCAGAACCTCTGGCTCTTCAAAGACTATAACTGTCAAACGCAGTAGTGTGCCGAAACGTCGCAAGAAGCAGGCATCTTTGGCGGAGTCCGCTCCACTCGTTATATACAGATGTCTACGGTGCCAGCGCCAGAAATTCCTATCTTCCCAGAGTAATATCAAACATTCAACGTCCAGGAAACTCCATCCAACAACCATTGCATCGACAACGCAAACATTCTCTCAATCAATAAAGGTTGATTCCCAGACCGCGGGACCTGAACCCACTGCCAATACCACATTGCAGAAATCTACGGAGAATCTCAGCAGCAAGAAGAGAGCCAAAGCCCGCAAGCAGCAAGGGCTGATGGCCGCCCTAGCAGCAGGCAAGCAGCGCGCGCCGCCTCAGACCTCGCCGTCAGGATCGCTGGGCCTGTTGGACTTTTTGAAACATTGATGGCCGGAGTTCATGTTTATCCGACCCGAACCTTAGACGGTTAGCGCGGGGTATCGATTTTCTGGTCTATGCCAAAGACGGACTAGTCTCATTACCGCCACTTTTTTTTACAAGGCAATTTATCTCAGTGATTTTGCCCGGGCTCGCGGTCCAACGCAGAGGCAGAGAGATTTCTTGACATTTCCTTACCTTTTTAGTCAGTGAACCACTGCCACAGCTAGAGAGGTAGAGAGGGGAAGACGTAATTAAACCCTCATTGACAGTTCCATGAGTCCAACTTGAGTCAGAATTGAGCCGCAGTAATAGCTGCATACAACCCGGAAAGACTCCTACGATCCACTCTCCGAAGTGCGGTTAAACAGTCCCCGCCAACCCTTCCTCTCAGCCTTTTCCCCTTTGGCACCCAACAACGAGACCAAGGAAACCCCAAAGCACACAATCCGCTTTTTGCCTCAAAACATACCAGATAAATCAACAGGACTGAGCACCCAGTTGGAAACCATGGATCCCGAAACTGCACAGAAGCAGGGTGATGAGAATGAGATCGATAGCCATAACAAAATTGAAAGGGATGATGATACTGGACTGATGCAACTGGAAAGCCTTTGTATGAACTGCCAGGAAAATGTATGTTTATCTGTTGATATAAATATATGTGCTATTTATCGAAAACCTTCCATTCTAATAAACCTCGCAACCTAGGGAACTACGAGACTTCTCTTGATCAAAATCCCTTTTTTCCGAGACGTGCTTTTAGAGTCTTTCGAATGCCCTCATTGCCATTTTAAAAATAACTCCGTTAAATCCGCCGGCGAGATCCAAGAGCAAGGCACGAAGTATACGCTCGAGGTGACGACCCTGGAGGATTTCCAGCGTCAAGTTGTCAAGGGCGATTCGGCAACGTTTCGACTCGAAACTTTAGGGATTGAAATGCCAAAGGAATCAGGGCAGTTCACCAACATCGAAGGAATCCTGACCAAGATTCTCTCCCAGTTGGAAGCTGAGCAGCCTGCCCGCAAAGAAGCCGACCCAGAATTATATAAAGCACTTGATGGTATCATTCAGAAACTGAAGCTGATGGTTGAAGGCTCCTCATTCCCGTTCACAATTTCTCTCGATGACCCGTCTGGAAATTCATGGATTGCGCCGGCTCCGCACGATGAAGGAGGGAAATATACGCGCAAGGATTATCCGAGAACTCGGGCGCAAAACGAGGAGCTCGGGCTCACCGTAGAAGGGGAAGGAAATGCCGACGCTGGCGCAAACATGGTCATGTCAGCAGGTGATCCCAGCGACCTTGATATCATTGATGGCCAAGTTTATACCCTACCATCGGAATGTCCTGGTTGCACTAAGGCCTGCGTCGTGAACATGCAGAAAGTTAACATTCCACACTTCAAAGAGGTATTTATCTGGAGCACTGTTTGCGACCACTGCGGATATCGCACCAACGAAGTGAAGACAGGCGGCGCCACTCCAGAGAAGGGCCGAAGAATAATTCTCGAAGTAGCGGAAATAGCGGACCTCTCCCGGGACGTTTTAAAGTCAGACACATGTGCCATGATGAGCAGCGAGCTCGATCTCTCCGTGCAGCCAGGCACGCTTGGAGGGAGATTCACCACCGTGGAGGGTCTGCTCACCCAAATCCGCGACCAGCTTCACGGGCAAATTTTCGAAACGGGTAACGAGGACCTTGCGCCGGGTGACTCCATGCAGGCGAAAGACAAGGCGATCTGGGATCGGTTCTTTGCACGTCTCAATTCCGCCATCAAGGGAGAACTGAAGTTTACTATTACGCTAGAGGACCCGCTTGCCAATAGCTATGTGCAAAATCTGTATTCGCCGGAGCCCGATCCGCGAATTAAGATCGAGGACTACATACGTACGGATGAAGAGGAGGATGAGCTGGGCTTGAAAGATATGAAAACTGAGGGTTATGAAGAGGATAACACAACCGAAGCCGCTCCATCTGCTGAAGCGGAACCAAAATCATAACGATTTTTGCATCACTTTTGTTTGTTTTTCTGGAATGGCTTGTATGACTTTTACTTCTTACTTAACCAAGGCGGGGAAACAGCGTAGCTCTGTATCCGTCCAACCCTCACTATCTTCCTTGACCCATCGGCCTTTTTCTGCGTGCCACCCTCTGTACCCACAACAAACGCCTCTGGTTCCGAAACAGCCTGATGTCCTTTATATTACTAGAGCCTTGCTTTTGTGTCATAACTTCCTCTAGATGTTAGACTAAAAAAATACATAGAATTACGATGCAATATTTCGCATCTCGTCCTAAGACACACTATTTTATTGCAGATGTATTCCCATCTGTGTAAACAGTTTCATCCGTCCTTTCCCTTGGTCATCCAGGATATCACTCCATCGTAAGTTTGGTTATATCCATACAAATGGTTTAACCAACCGCACCTGTTAAACATTCCTCTTATTCGCCCTGTTCTTTGGTCCCATATACCAAGACAACAAGGTTGTCGAAAGAAAATATCCCCGCGAATTGAGGGCAGCACAGGTCGCCTTGATCGTGTGGACTACAAGTGATCGTGTGAATACTACGGCTGAGTAGTTTGGCAGGCTCGATCGCAAAAACATGAGAAGCCAGCACCTCAACAGTCAACTACACGCCCCACACATCCCATGTTCCAGAGTTCACACGCACTTCGAATCAAATCGAATCAGGCCCAAAAACGGGTATCATACCCACCCGCGCAGCACCACCAACACCATCACTATTACTCTCCAGCGACAGCAGACACATCATACCGCAAATGGATTCGCATGAATAGTCACCCTCTCAATCCCCACAGCCTCCCACCCATTCTCCTTCACCTCTTCGTCCTCCATCGACGACGGCTGCACAACCCTCCCCTTCTTATCAATCTTCACCTTCGCCTTCTCCAGTCGCTCGAGCACGACCCCACCAGGCTCACCCTCGCCCGCAGCCAGCACTTTGCCAAAAACGGTACTCTTCCCATCCAAATGGGGCGCGGGTGCAAACGTGATGAAGAACTGACTCCCATTGACCTCCTTAGTCTCCGTGACGCCAGAGGCGGATTGCGATTTTAACGATTTGCTCGCCATGCTGAGGATGCCGCGGGCATTGTGGCGGATGGTTGGGAGGTGGATTTCGTGAGTTAGCGGGGTCGGGTGGTAGATGGATGTGCCGCCTTTGGGGATTTCGAAGGGGAGGGACGAAGGATTTTCGCTTTTGGAGAGGGAGATGTCGCCGCCTTGGATCATGAAGGAGGGGATGAGGCGGTGGAAGGGGGTGTTGTTGTACGCGCCCGAGGCGCAGAGGGCGAGGAAGTTCTGCGTGTGCTGTTGGTCAGCCAAAAGTGATGAAGAGAAAGGTGGGGGGGTAGGAAGTGCTAGATTTTGTAGGTCATACACACCTCTGCAGTCTTTGGCGTTGCATCATGGAACACTTCTACTTTGAGGTCGCCGTGGGTGGTGTGGAGCTGGTCCCGGGGAATACGTAGGTCAGCTCAGGCGGGAACCTCATTCCGGGTTTTGGTCAGGGTTGCATGGGGTAGTCGATAGCTTACCGTTACAGACATCCTGGAAAGCACCCCCTTATTAAACCGAATTCCCCCGGTAAACAACAGATAACACTTGATAGAGCTGATAGGGTTTCAAGGATTGCCTGAGCTTGATGGGGTCTGGTGGTTGCGCTGATTTGACCCGATATCACATGATAGGATCTTATCTGATTGATAACGGATCCTGGCGCGATCGCGGCTCGTTTGTAATGCGCGAGATAATTTCTTATTCTAAACAGCCACCAAACCTACAGCAGAAGAATTGTGATGAAGGTAAATCAGGAATATACAGGAGAGACGGTCGGAGGCTATTCAGCCAGGGAAAAGTCTGTAGATATGAGATGATCCATGCATTTATGAAGGAAAAAAGCAGACGTGCGAAAGTTGGATGCAAATCCCCATTTACATACTCCGTACTCCGAACACACAGGTACCTATACTCCGTAGTCTGTAAGATGTGGCTCTTTTGTGATGCTGCTTTAAGTCAGGTTCTTCAACATGTGATACTAATATTTGATGTTGTGGATGATAATCCTCTGCTCTTGAAAATGGATAAATTCAACTCTTTTTGCTTCTCTTGAGCATCTCTTTCTCCGACCTTTGTTTACTTAAGTGATAGCGTTTGCACTCTTCATTTCAGTCTCTTTGTATTATGTAGTCACTACATCTTTTCATAATCTCTACTTGCTCTCTGAATAAGTTAAGAAAAGTCAACATGACTGAAAGAAGATAGATAAAAGATTCACCTCAGATAAATATTATTGAGAGATACATTCAGATTGACTTGATTTTAGATTATAAATAACAAAGACAACTATTAATATCAATTATATTCAGTGCTGTTGAGATCAGTAAGTCTTATATATATATGAATTTAGTAAGCATCAAAAGGAGGAGAAAGAAGAAGAAGAAAACATGAATTCTGAGAGAGAGCTCTGAGAGAGTGTGTCTCTTATGCTAAGAAGCAGGCTGCAACAAGGAGAGAAGCAGAGCGCGCGGAGGCAAATACTGCTACACCAAGCAAATTCTGCTGACATATAATTACTACAGAATGTACAATAATTGAGTGTATTCTCTGATTCTCGAAGCATCAAATGAGCCCCACATACGTCATAGGGGCGGACTACTCTGTACACAGTCAGCGAAGAGGAGAAACAAATGAAAGACTTGGTAGTTTCAGAATTTCTGATGCTCATTATATCCACCTTCCGTAAGGGGCAATATAAACCGCCAAGATGGTGGACATTATCTATTATACAAATGCACTGGGTTTTGCCACTACAAACAGAATGGGAATATAATTATTAGTAGTATAAAAGATTGCCTTGTGCCTATGAGATTCTCATTGCGTAAAATATTTTATATTCATCCATACAAAGTTAACTCTCTATCTACTGTTTTTATATCACGATAAAGCTATATCCGCCCCTTTTATTCCCCTCACCTTCTCCAACCTTCATCGCCCATATATTCACCTGCTCGAACCTTCGTTGATTAACCAGGCACTGATTCACGGGCAAAATGGCCGCTTCCAAAGTTAACAACTCAGTCACGATTACCCATATCGGCACGGCAACCGCTATTATCGATATTAACGGCGTCAAATTTCTCACAGACCCTTTCTTTTCTCCCGCCGGCACAGAATGGGATATGGGCATGGCCGTCCTCAAGAATACCGATACCCCAGCTTTGGGCCTTGAAAACCTGCCCCCCATTGACGCTATCCTTCTCAGCCACGAAGACCACCCAGATAACCTGGATGAGTTGGGACGCCGCCTCCTGGACGGCCGCATTGTGCTCACGACAATGGATGGTGCAAAGAAATTAGCTCCTCGTCCTGGTGTCCGTGGCCTGCAGCCTTGGGAAACTGTCACCTTGGTTATAGGAGGAAAGAAATTCGAAGTCACCGGTACTCCATGCCAGCATGTACCCGGCGGGGAATGCACAGGGTTTATCGTAACCACAGAGGAGTTTGGCGTTAGTTCCGATGGCCGTCCAAATGCGATATACGTCTCGGGAGACACCGTCTATATTGAGGAGTTGGCCAAAATCACGGACAAGTGGCACATCACTATTGCAATTCTTAACTTTGGCAATGCGCATGCACCATTGCCAGACGGCCCTATCCAGATTACTATGTGTGGCAAACAGGGGGCGCGTCTCTTCCGTGAACTAAAGGCGGACGTTCTTGTGCCTATGCATTTTGAATCTTGGGGTCACTTTACACAGTTTGGAGACGAGCTTAAAACAGTTCTGACAGAGGAAGGTATTATTGATAATGTACATTGGCTGGTTCCTGGAGAGGCTCAACGAGTTTTGTGATCCGTGGCGGCGTGATTTTCTCTTAAAAAAATATCAGCATTCATACAGCAGTCCTCAATAGGGTGCATTTTCTTGGCTATTTTTCCAAATCAATGTTGCTTTATGATTTTGCATAGATAACTTTAATGTATCGATGTATGTACAGTACAATATATAGATCTCACAGAAAAACAGTCAAAATTAGTAAAATATGATGCCATAAACATTAGCTTGCAACTCTAAGAAAACACTGCTAGGCTTAATCCTTTCTTGTAAGAATACTTCACAAAAACCATCTTCTTTTTCACTGCTTGTATAAAGAATTTCTTTTTTATACTAGTTATTTACTGACTTGCTTTATTTACTTTTCCATTTCTTTTCTATTAATGTATGTAAGAAATTAGATAGCAATAAACACTACAATTCTTCTAATTTTTTCTTATTGAATTTCTTCATCAAATCTTCACAATTTTTGCTATCACTAGCAAACAGCATAATCCTTGAATCTATGGAGCTTTAGAGCTTATATAATGATTCAGCATTGTCTTGTTTTCTCCCTACTGCAAAAACGAAGCAACCGTAGCCATGAAGGGCGCAACCCAAAGAAAGCCGAGGGGCGAAAGCATATTAATTTTGAAGTATTGCCATCCGACAAACCCGCCTGTGCCCATATACGTGTAAATAACCCAATTCTCCTCCGAGGACCCTGGGCCCCCAGTCGTGGCCCATTTGTAATTCAGAAGTGCTAAACAGAAGCAGCAGTAAATAGAGAGTCAGCTGTGTTCTTCAATTGGTAATGAGCAGAATAAATACTACTCCAGCATTAAAAAAGAAAACAAAAAGGCTTCTGGTACTGGTACTTGTGCTTACCTAGAATTGCTAAACTGCCGACCCCAAAATCCCACGAGGTAGGGGCAAGAGCCTTTCCGAGCGCGTATTCAGGGGAGGGAGGGATCTTTGCTATTGCTTTGTAGACATGCTTGAACCCAACGAGGATATGCTTTGGGATGGTTATTGCGCATAGAAATGCGGACGCATAGTAGAGAGTTGAAGGGAAGTCTGGCATGATGGTGAAAGTAGTGTTTTTATTTAGGTGCTCTCTCTCGTGCGGAGTAGATTGACTGAAAAGCTAACAAGATGATTTCAGCGTCTATTGAGAGGCGGACAGAATGAATGAAGATTTAATAGTATTCAATCAAATAATATCAAATACCAGTGTCTCTTTATACATTTTAGCACTACTATCGCCCGCGCCTGCCCAGATTCCCAGGTGCCCGAGCGGGTAATGATACCGGAGTTGGCTTAGTGTTTTTATAGAATAGTTGAATTGTAGAGAGAGCTACCAATGTATGTATCTACAGAGAATCGTAGAGAGGTTGAGCACGTGATCTGCTGATCTCGGGAGATCGCCATGGATGTTTGCCCAATAGAGAAGTCAATTTAAGGTTTCATGCCGCGCTAGTCAATCAAGCTTTTCTCACGGGTTCTGGAAGCTAGCCTCTTTTGGCATTGTTCCCCGCCAAGACCTGCTCCTCCTCCATCAACCTCGGGAACAGAATGTTTCCAAGGTAATCCTGATGCTGATAAAGAGAACTCTTTATTCCAAGGTTCCAAGGTTATTGTATATCTTTTCTTGATTGAACGGCCCGCAATAATATCGCATTAAAATATTATTATTTTTTTTATGTGTGAATCAATGCTGCTGACCTGGCGGCCGGCCGAATATGAAGGTCAAGCGGGGTTCCGTCTGCCAGACGTGCAGAACACGAAAAATCGGAGTAAGAGTGATATTATCTTCCCACCACTATGACAAAGCAACTGATTTTCCTTCCACCCCCAGTGTGATGGGAAACGCCCAGGATGCAGTCAATGTGTTCTTACAGGCCGAAAATGTGACGGATACCCGCCCGAGTGGCGATTTATATCGCAGAATGCGAGATGTCCAAATCCCCCAAAGCAAAAGCAGAAACGGGGTCAAGTACCAACTCAAAATGAAGCTCAAGGGGAATTATTGCACACATCCAGCACTGCGTCGAGCATATCCAAAACTCGAGAGCAACCTTTATCCTCACCTATTGATAAAGCCAATCGAGACGAATTGATCGCATTGATTGTGAGGGCTTATGTTCCCGAAGATGAAATGCCCTACATGTCCAACAATTCTGATAACAAACAATCACGTATATGTGGCGCGTGGGTAGAAGCATTACCTGAACTCAGCAGTCAAACTGAACCTGATAGCATTCTGTCAGTAGCAATAAAAGCCTTAGCCTCATCGCTTATGGGGAATACCCCTCAGGAAGAGGGCGAAGTTCTTCACCATGCACAAGACTATCATAGGGCAATTAAAGCTCTCCGCAAATCTCTCTATTCGACTAGTCACCCATCCCATTCGGAGTTGGCAGCGGCGATTATGTGTCTCAGCTTAACAGAAGTACGCGCCCCCCCCCCCCCCGCCTTTTTTTAAAAAAAGAATCTGGGCACCAACAGTTTATCCTTTAAATGCCCGCTAACAGGTTGGGTTGTAGCTGATGCTCCCGGATTCTGCTTATGGTATCTCAGCACATATCAAAGGGGTTGGACGATTAATTCAGACCACTGGTCCAGATCAGTATAAGTCCGGAATCCTTCACAAACTGTTTGTTGGATTTCGACCGCTGCTGGTATGAAAATACCTTATTCCAAACCACCGATATTTTTTGGATACCTATCTAAGCTTATCGAATATTCAGATCACAAGAGCTTGCCAGGCTCGCCAAGCAACGTTTCTTGCCCCGGATGAATGGACCAATATCCCTTTTTCTATATTCAAGCCCTCCCACATACAAAGTCTCTTTGGCCAGGTAGCTATCGTCCCCACCCTCCTTCAGCAAGTCGATCAGCTCTTGGCCCAAAATCCACACGATAGCAGAGATCTTGAAGCAAAGCGTATTCTTTATGCATTTGTGGACACTCTCTCGAATCTCGAGAAATGGGAAACATTACTGCAGGGTGACTCAGACGTTCCCGGCTACTCTATCTGCACCGGAGACTATCCTTCGCCAAGGCCTGCACTCTCCAAAGACAATGACATTGTCATATGGTTCCCAAATGTTACCATGGCCAACGTTTACACTCATCTCTGGACGTTTCGTATCGTCTGTCTAACTGAAGCCGAGAAAATCCGGGCTCTGTTGCCTCGCCACGCCCTCGAAGAAGATTCAATGTTGTTGAGACAGTTCCAACCAGCTCTAGTGCAGGAGAAAGTACTATGGCTCTCCAGCCTGATTTGTTCCAGTATGGAGTACTTGATGCAAGATGGGATGAAGCTCTATGGACCGGCTTCAACATTCCTACCCCTGCAGACCGCTTATCATGCTTTCAGCATGAGTGAGTCTCAAGAGCCCAATATATCACGTATCAAGACAATTGTGGATCGGCTGGTTGGCAGAGGGTTACGGGCAGCCCCATTTATTATATTTGGTGAGGGGATGATGACAACCTGGGTAGAATAGTTTGGGAAACAATCAATCAGCGGCTAGATCAGCCACGAGCTTCCCTGTCCTCATCAGGGGTTCACTGATGAGGAATTCTAGAGGTGAACATAGATGCGACCATTGGGCTACACACAATGGACCCAACCATCCCAATTATTGAAGGTGGAATTAGTGATGGCAAAACTGCGGGAAGAGGATGCCCGATTGGGAAACCTTAAGCTGTTAACTGATGGTACAGACAATCCCCAAGTTCCCGTCTCAATCATTTCTACAGCTCTTGACCTGAACAGCTTGACTGACAAACCTTTGATGAGCTTAGTGATACTAAGATTCCTTCAATGCCGAATAGTCATGCAATGCAATCAAACTTCTTTGTAGAAGTGAAGGGACCAGAATAATTAGCGGCAAGTAGCTAAAAGACAGGCTTGTTATGATGGCGCACTAGGTGCTGGCGGTGCAGTTACTTCGCCTTCAATCGTATGGCAAAGTACAAATATGCCATCACAGTGTCTATTTCAACAGCTACACTCAATTGACTCTGAGATTCACCTGCCAACTCGGATGCAGTCGGTATTTGAGGAAGCGCAGTTGGAGCTCTCAGATTCCGGCTGGGGGCAAGAAAGCAAAAGAGCCTTAACTATTTCCCAGCATATCAAGGCTAGCGATATCGCCGATGGAAAATGAAGCTGCCGCATGGGATTTGAACCTTGTATTTATAGCTGAGAGCCCTGCTTCTGATGATGAGTCGGATTGACCTTTTGATTTTCTGGTCTGGTGTCGTGTACTGTACATAACTTATTAGCGGTACTGAACTATTGCCACAAGTAAGAGGTCTTCAAACCAACCTACAAGTATGATATATACGAGATAAGAGAATTGTGGGAAAAGAAAAGAAGATATTCAAGCAGAGAGAGAGAGAGAGAGTCTATATACTTGAGAATTGCACTAAACCTGATCTGAATGAGGCTAAACTCTACAGGGCAAGATACCTACAGATACCTGGGGATACATCAGACAGGACAGATGGTATTGGAAATACGTGGCAACTGTTTGAGGCTGCGGGTATTCGGTACCGGGGCTGAGCCTCCTGTCCCTCCCGAACACGCGCGTGGGATGGGCGACGCCGCTTGTACGGAGTACATGTAATAATGTACTGGTACCGCAACCCCTCCCCCAGGCGTACCGTACAGTACCCCGTTAATAACACGCGGCATGTCTCCTTTTCCCACACACCAGACGACGACGACATCACCGACGCAACGGCAGCTCAACATCACATCAACAACACCGCAAAAACAACGGAGCAGGAGTTTTGATGCTGCCTTTTCCCCCGTGGTTGTGTGGACAATGACAAGGCGACCATCAAAGCCGCCTCCTGCAAGCGTTATCCACTGCTAAGTTGCTAACTAGACAAAGCGCCAGCCGTTGAAAGCCACTGCACACTGACTACACTACTCACTCCGTGCAGCACCCCATCCTTCAACCTCGTGTTTGGCGTTTCTGCCACCCCCCCCCAGCTCCTCTTTCGATCCGATCCGTATTTCCCAATTCCTCGACGCTGTTTCATCCAACTTGCAGACGCCTACTTCTGCAGAGGGTTGAAGAAATCGAAGCCGTGGACAACTGGATCACTCACTCTCGTTTCTCTCTGAGCCTCCTGTCCATCCTTCAGCTCGGCCAATCCATCCCTGGCAAGCTTGTCCGCCCAGCCACCAATAGGCGTGTTGACTATAGTCGTCCCAAGGCTGCGATTCTCAGCCCAACACGCACCACTCTCGGGACCTACAGCCTACAGGAGTCAAACTTCATTCGCACGGGAAAGGATTGCACAATTAATTTCCATTTGAGCCCTTTCGAGTGCTGGCAAACCGCACCTTTTTTTTTTTTTTTTTGCGTGTCTCTTCCATCGATAAATCTCCTTTTGGCTGAGGGCTGGCCTTCCGTTCCATTCCATCCCCCTCCCCTCTTAAGCGCCCGCACCGCGATTCGTCATCGAGAACCCACCGCCCTCCTCCCGCCCTGCGATCAGCCGCCTAAACAACCCACCCCAGGCCACTGCGTGCAGGAAGCCAGGAAACGAAGGCCTACACCTTTTTTTTTTTTACAGACCCTTCATGTGCCAACTCCAAGCCTTTCGCAATCATCGCTATCGACAACTCCCACCGCTGAATACTCCTAAAACACACCGGACTCCTCTCTCCACATCTGATGGTGAATTAGGGGGAAGCTCTGGACCAAGATGGCCGCATTCGTGCGTGTGTCGGGCCCCCCTAACGGTCACTTCCTCGTTGGATATCCTGGCATAGCCGCGACGCTGGTAGGTCCCCCTCGCCTCACACTCTGAAGGAGCTACCTCTGTATTTCAAAGCCCTATTGCTCCATCCTCTCAGATTTGATGTTGGCGCGCTGGCTGCTGACGATCTACTCTTGGGTTCTTGACCTTGTTGCTAATTTTTGGGAAATAATCAAACAGCCGCGCATTGAAGGCAAGGTCGAGATCCGCCCCAGCGCCGGTATATCAGCACCAGTCAACATCGCCATGGTCACAATATGCCTCCAGCGACGAGAAACTATACATCCTTCCGCAGATTCGGTAACGAAGAGACATCTTGCGGCGCCCCGGAAAGAAATAACAGAAATCGTGGGAAGGGAAATGCTGCTTTTTAGATGTGCAGTGGGCCGCGAGCATGAAGAGATCATCGCCATGGACCTCCCTTTTGTTTTATTTATCCCCTATGATAAACACGGGCAAAATTCATTACGGCAGGTGCCAGCAAGTCTCCAGCTACCAAGTAGAACGGCGGAGACGTACTATGAGCTAGTGGTAATGGTGCAACAAGGTCCATCAGAGCAACGGAAATATGCATTTCCCGTCCCAATCTCGAGATACGATACCCTTTCGAGCTTTGGCCTATTTAAGCAGCCCAGATCACTAGAAAAGGTATCAGACCATTTGGTAACAATGGGGATATCGGTTCCGCGCACGTCGTTTGGGCCCCTGGATCCAATCAGTGTGTCTATTAAACTTTCTCCCAACCCGGATTGGATGAACAAGGCTCGACGAGTAACAATACACAAAATCTCCATCTCCGTCGATGAAGAAATCATCTATAACCATGAAGGCGACGAGCCGCAACGTAAATCCAAATCCCTCACGAAACGAATTGAGAGTGTTAATATGAAACTACCCGAAGCTGGATATATCACAAACCTAGGTCTCATATTTCCCTCCAGGGATCTCAGGGATGCGGAAGGAATCTTACCACGAGGGAAACCGGCGTTCCCCATGTACGCTGTCAACGGGTTTACTACAACGGCGACACTATATAAAATCGAATACTATCTGACAGTAAAGGTGCGGTGTGGCATAAATAACCTAATCAGTTATAACATCTTTTTATAATTGGCATGTCGCGCTAACATTTTCCCATCTAGGCACACCTAACGTCGGCGAGGGATATCGTCCTGCGACAGCCCATAGTGGTTTGCCCATTTGACCACGCTGCATGCGTGCAAGAAATCGACGCCATCACGGCAGCATCTACTAGCGCAGCCAACATCAACCCGGACAACCCGATGCTACCGCTCCCTACGATAATTCGAGTTCGCGACCCTCAGGCTTTGAAATACCTGGGTGTAGCTATCGTCGGCAATGTGAAGAAGCCAGTGATCGAATGATGACGTCTCGACTTGCCCCCACCGCCGAACCGAAATTTTATCTATATATATATCACCCTCGCCTCAGTGATGGCATCATCTGACATTTATGTCCACGTCAGGTCGATCGCCCATCTCATCTTTTAACTTTTACTACATTACCAGTCGGACTCATCATGTCCCTAACGCGGGATGAAAACGTTTATGAAAAACTACTCCTGATAGCGAATAGCAGTGGTTTGATATTAGATGTGTCGGAGACATTGAAAACGCGAAACAACTGCCGGCTTCCAGCCATTTGAAAAGAAGCAGGAAGCGCCTTCTTAGAGCCTGGTCCCAATCCATCTATCTAGTCATCTACAATCACCGGCTTCTCCGGCTTCTCCGCCAATTCCCTTCGCTTACTTCATTAATTGCACTCTTCTTCTACCTTACCTCGGTCTTGTCGCTCTACACGCTTTGATCTAGGGAAACCCTCACCATCAGTTACCATTGAACAAATATATACTGTGTCAACCTGCATTACGGCAAGCTGGGATTCTGCATAGCAAAGGTCTCCACCAGCGTGTCCTCGATTCCTTATCTCTTCCCCATATCCACGCACTCTCCGTTTCCATATTCGTTTCGCTTTTTTTTTCTTTCTCCTTTTTTATGTGTCGCTTCTCCTATGGATTTCTCATTCAAAGTTGCTAGGTCAACCCAGGCCTAGCAGGACATCATGATATATGAGCCCTGATACCCGGGCGGGAAACTGGGAGGGAAACTTTATTTGGATATACCTCTCGCTGTTTTGTTTTGCTTTGTTATGTTCTTGGTTGATTTTTTTTTTTTGGTGGCACAAGCATAGGAGTATATTGGAGTCTTTTTTATGGACTTGATCTATTTGAAACGGTGCAATCGACATCTGTTGTCTGCTGGGTTTACATTTTTTTGCTTTCCTTTCCTTTTCTCTTCCACTCTATTTTATTGTGCGATGGGATGAAATATGAAACGGGAACTGGTCCAGGCGCATGATTGTTGTTCTGATTGTTTGTCTTATTTGTTTCTCCTGATTTCTGCCCTTTTTTTTTCCTCCTCTGGCATATCCACCCCCATTCTAAACCCAGTTTTCTATCATTTTTCTACACTGATGACTTGTTCATTTCTTTCTTTCCTGTTACCCTCTCATTAACTACACTATACTCATTAGCTTTTATCCCTTTTACATGTTAGCCCCTCTCCCCGTTTTCATTTTACTTCCATTACCTACTTCATATCCTCTTGGGAACCTTCCCCCATCCCACCCCCCTGTTTTATGTACTCTTATTTCGTATTATAAGGGAGTGGATCTAGATATGCGCCACGATGCCGATGTCTATATCCATGACAAGGGCACGATCTTTTTCAGTTGAGTCAGGTTAAATAATTTGGGGGGAAACGGGGAGAAAGGGAAAGGGAAATTCAATGAAGAATTTTCTGTTTTACTCTTTATTCTTCTTGTTTTATACTTGATGTTATACTTTTACGCTTTTTATTTTATTCTTGCCCTGCTTGATTTCCATGATTCTTGAGATTTCATATAGATTTGAGTGCGTGGGTAACTAATCTTTTGGCCTCGCCTTCCTCCGAGATTCTTGCCTACTACTGGTCTCACCGGACATCGCATAGAAGAAGCCTTTGGGATGATGGCGTACATACATTGAGCAGTCACTCATATATACAATCATGGCATAAGGACATCTTCTATATCTGAATACCCGTGTAAATATCAGCGTTTAGCAAGACGTATAAATAGAGAAAGCCAGCAAGCATCATAAACAGGCGCCATTCATAATTCATCATTCATCATAACCGTCTTCGACGAAATTGGATATCCCTCCAGCAGTTCAATTTACACGTTCAACCCCTTTTCCAACAACATTCTCAGCTCTTCAATGGCATCCGCCGCTGTAGTCGCTTCACCGCCACCGCCTTTATTTGTAACCGTAATACCCTGCATCTCTAGCTCCAGCTCACGAATACTCTCTCTCAAGGTATCCAACACGGCAGCGTACTGAGTGGAGTTGGGCCCGAAGGTCGAGAGGGTATTGGATAGGTTTGTGGATATCTAGAAGAGGGGAAATGCGTTGTAAGATTGAGTTGGTAGAACGGGGATGTGTATGATCTAGTTATGGGAATACTGAAGGCTTACTTGGGAGATTATTAGGTTGGATTTCGCACTGGCCATTGTCCGTGGAGGGGGTGTCATCTGGAATATAGAGGGAATTGTAATCTCTGTCTCCCTCTCGCTCTCTCAGTACATATATATACGTATATATATCAAGCTCGTGGGTGGGGTGGCGTTGAGGTAGGAGGTCAAATACGAAATAATATATCAACGGGATAAATTATTTTATTGTCTGTTTTATCCTATCCTGTCTAATAATATATATATATATATCAATATATTTTCTAATATCGGCAAGCCACTTGTCGCCGTCGCCTTGAGAGAAGTCTCTTTTTGTGCCTGTTCCTTATCGATAAGGACGCTTAACTTGGCGTCGCTGAGAATTTTAAGCTCCAAATCCCCGACTCACACCCTGACTACGGACATATTTAAGCTGTACACAAGCCCTTCCAGCTCCACTCCAATCGTCGACGCTTTCACTGAATCAAAGACTACGAGCATCGGCCTATCTCCGCCCAGTACATTACGAAGGATATACCCACAATGGCGGACGCCGACGAAGATGCCCTCATCCAACCCCCCTCCTCCGCCCACGACCAATCCGCCCACATAGACCAAGACCTATCCGACGAAACACAAGACTTCCGCTTCCTAAACTCTCTCTCCATGTCTGTAACACGACGCTACGACCCCTCCCTCTGTTAAAATAAACGAGCTCAAAAAAAGCCCGGCCCGCTAACCCATGAATACCCTCTAGCCTCCCCGACCCAAACCAACCAGCCTCCCTCCCGCGCCGGGGTGAAAAGGACTTCGAGCCCAACCCAACATTACGTCAAGCTGATGTCCTCGCCGCGTCGCGCGATGCCATGCACAATGCGCTTGCGTATCCAAGACTACATAATCCGAAAACGCGCGTGGTGGGCATTTACTGTCCGACAGGCTTGTTGAAGCCGGCGCAGACTGGCGGGTCCAGCAGCGCGGAGCAAGTAGTAAAGGAGGAAAAGGAGATGAAAAAAGAGCAGGCAGGGGAGCGTGAGCCGGAGCATAAAGATGAAGACCAGATAGTACCTCCAAAAAAGAAACCCCCTCCACCTCATGGGGTTGGAAGGGGCACCTGTGTCTGTGTCCCTAGTCCGCGGGGCCAGCACTTTAGAACCGTCGGCCGATCCGACCACTGGAATCGCGTGTGGTTGTTACCCGAAGAAGCCCTGTATTTGCTGGAGAGAGGGAGTTTAGATATCAGGTGGCCTGCACCGGCAGGAGGACATGCAGACGGAAGCGCGGAGACAGGAGGGGGACACGGAGAGAATGCTGAGGATGTGGATGGGGGAGTCCCGATGAGTTTACAAGCGGCGTATGCATGCTTTCTTGGACGTGCAGGGTTAACATTGGAGCGGTATATCGTCTATGCGGGCCTGAGGAGGGGCGGGTATACTGTGATTCGTGCACCAAGTTGGGATGACGGGGACGGGGATGGGGAAGGGGACAACGACAATGCCAGAGGGACAGCCGAGCAGGTTTCCATCGCCGCTGCTGCTTCGACGACGGACGAAGCTGGGATACATGCACATACGGAGCAGCGGCGCGGGGGGTTAATTAGCCTACTAACCCGTTTTTTCAACTCGATATTTGAACCTGGACCTACACGTCGCTTAACACACGGCCCTGTCATCGGTTTAGGTATACACCGTAACTATCGTAAGTCTAATAGCACTCTACTCCTCCCCAGGTCAAATACTAGAGAATCCAACCAAAAAGCCATCAAAGCTAACCACCATTTTAGACGACATCTACCGCGCCCTCTCCATAATCCCTACCCACAACCCAACCCACCCGGACCCCATTCCACCCAAACACACCACACCCCCCTACCGCCTCGCCTTCAACGTCTACAAACCCTCCACCCCCTTCCGCAAATCCTCTCCAGGCAACCCCGACTTCCGCCTCGCCGTCATCGACTCCCGCCGCAACCCCACCCTTCCCACACTCCACGAGTTATCAGCGCTGTTGGAAAGTACGCCGCTGGATCCGCCGCGCGGGGAGAAAATGGAGCGCCTGATGTACATGCGGCTGCGGCATGGGTGGCGGAATGTGATTCTGGCGGTGGTGGATCAGGGGGTTGTGAGTTTTTTGAGGGTGGCGGATGCCGGGTTTGTTGGGGTGAGGATATATGAGGGGAAAGGTGGAGCCGGTGGGAATAAGGGGGGGAGGAGGGGAGGGGGAAATGGCCGCGGCGGTGGTAATGGACGTGGTAATGGACGTGGGCGTGGGAGATAGGAGGTTTGGGCATAAAGGGTGGGTGATTGGATTATGTTTCTTTTGAAACTTACGACTGAAGAGAATATGAAGCCAGAAACCTGTAAGATATGTTGGACTTTCCTTTGGGTATGGCAAGGTTTGTAACATGAACGTTATGTCTGAGCCTGGGAACAGGCCACTGAAACGAAAATGATAATGTATGATCGACAAATATCACCCAGCAACTCCCTTGCTGAACAATATTAGGTGCAAGGAAGTGGGCGAGACAAAAAAAGGTTTTCGTGCTTCTGCCCCTGGCAGTTAAAGACACAAAATCGACTAGAGATCAAGCACTTTAATCTTCCCATTGCAATATTAGACGTTTCGATCTATGGGCGCACGAGCAACGCTGACGTAGAGGAGACGTCAGTAATCGCATGTGCCATTTTTGCCAGAGGGAACGTGATGCGTTGATGGGGTGCATTGTCAATTTCTTGTCGACATTGCTATTGCATGCAGTGTTGCTCCCATTGCCAGGCACGACGCAATTGGTAGTTCCAATTCTCATTGAGATCTTTGCCTCGACTAAATAACGCCTCGTGTACCGTACATAAGCTGTATTCTATATCTCCCTTTGTAAAACGCCTGACAACGCCCGCTTCCCGTTTTTCCAATAAAAGACGGATATTGCACATAGACGATATTCCCGATTTAAGCTACAGATAGCCATTAGCGCTCCACGATCCATCTGTAGATTTCAGCAGAGAAGAAGAACATACTATCCAAGTAATCTGCGGCGACCAATAGCTCTAGACACAGCTCGAGCGGGAACTCCATGTCAGGCACGTTATTCTGGCCTTTATTCCGTTCGTTATAAAGGAAGTATTCGCACACTTTTTCGAGCACGACTCCGCTATAACGAACGAGAAGCACGGGAGTGGGTGTCAGCAATGGCATTCGTCTGTCGGGACGTCCTTCATGTTGGAAATTGGGTATGGGAGAGGAGGTAGGGGCGCAAAAACGAACTTCATGTTCTCAAAAACACAACGGCCTGTGACCGCTTCGGAGAAGTTGCCTGGTCAAGTAAACGTGCTTAGTATGGGTGGGGTTGCGTGCGCAAAACATCAAGTTGGATAGAGGAAACAACTCACTTGCCGGATCCAACATGCGCCGTATTGTGCCAGATACACAGGCAGCACTGCGGGGTATTATGAATTCGAATCCATCGTTGGAGGCCAGAGTGACGTACTCCGGCGGGGATGGCCTAGAAGACATCGCCGTGGGGATCGCGCGAGGGACGATGGGTTGGTCTTACAAAATTGGGATAAAAAGTTTAAAAGGCTGGTTGATACTGGACTGATGAGTTGTGGAATTGGGCGTGCATAGCTACTTTATAGTTATGATAGCTTGAGTTCCAGGGGCCCGCTGACGACAGCGTTATGCATCGGGTTCCTTTGCAGATTAGACTTATCTACAAAAAATATATATTGAAGTCGCGAACTTCGGCGCAGAGTCGCGAAGTCATGTGACGCAAGGCCGGCTTTCGTTTATATACCTCGGCACCGTCAGGGCTGATATCTTCCAATGGGCAATTGGTTTAGTGGTATAATACCCCCTTAGCATCGATTCAATAACTGAATCAAAACACTGGGGGTGGTCCAGGGTTCGATTCCCTGATTGTCCATTCTTTTTGGTTTTTATTTAATTTATTTATTTATTTTTGCCTCTTATCCCTTTGTTTTTTATCCAAACCCATATTTCCGATTTGTCTTTGGATTCGGGGATCTATGTGTACATGTTCAGACGGGGCAGGTGGTATTTCTTGGCGCGCATCCATTCCGGCTTCTGATTGGTCAACACCTTACCCCATCCAAAATTGGCAAAAATTTCAAATCACATGACTCATATCAGATATTGATTAGCAAGAGACTAGAGTATACAGACACAGAGTTCAATCTTCAGATATAGAGGCAGATATTGAAATTCAGTGAGTTCCGTGGTGTGATGATTCTTGTATTGATGTATTTTTGGGGCGTACCCAATTCTCCGCCTATAGGTATACTTGGTGAATGGGAGCTTCCTTATCATGAGCTCCCTGAAGAAACAACTACACCTCGATTACATCCGTACAAATCTATTACCACCATCAAGTACAGGCAAATACTTTTATAGATAAGGCGTTTGCCATATATATATATATATATATATTCGGATGGGATGGGTGAGTGACAGGCTGTTCAAAGACTGCTTTTTTACGTTACTAACTCGAAAAACCTAGGAACCATCATCTACCGCTCTAATAATAATACTTGAGCATTATTACTGCATATAAAAACTCATCACAATGCCTCCCTGCGTATCTTCATTGCCTTCACGCTTCCAGTCCCGGGGGCTGGTAGGCAGCGGTTGTTGGATATCTGCAGCCCTAAGACCCCCGGTACGGGGTTCGACATGTTCGCTCCCTAGACGAGGCCAACGCGCAATCATTTCCCAGTTATTAATTGGGCGAGAATTTCGCCGTGTACTACTGTTGCGGCCTTCGAGGAGTTTCTCAACAAGTCATGGCCGGGCTGAGACGTCAAGCATGTTTACCCCGACCTCAAAGCGGCTTCAAAATCAACCGCCGCTCAAAGGGCTCACATGTATGGTTACGGGTGGCTCCTCTGGCATTGGCCTTGCAATCACACGAAGATTTCTACGTGAAGGTGCAGAAAAGGTGATTCTTGTCGGGAGGAGCAAACACAGATTAGAGGAAGCGGTTAGGGATCTAGAAGGAGACAGCGAGATATCATCCTTCGACGACCTCCCGCAAAGCGATGGAGTGAATATTCGCGATGCAGCAAAAAGAGCAATCCCGCCCTTTCAAAGTATAGAATACGACAACATAATACATGATCAACCGCACGACGTCGGCACGACAGCTGCGAAGGACTGCGAAATATCTCATCTGGGACAACGTTTCACGCTCGCCGTCGGAGATGTTGGAAACCCGGCATTCTGGGGTGAGGAGATTAAGAAATTAATGGTACTATATAATCAGCCTCCAAAACAAACTAGACCTCTGCTTCCTATATAACTCTAATACAAACACAAAAATCACGCACAGGACACCGTCGACATCCTCATCAACGCCGCCGGAATCTCCTACACCTCCCTCCTCCCGCTAACCAAAGACGAACACATCACCACCATGCTCCACACAAACCTCCAAGGCACAATCTTCGCCTGCAGAACCATGGCACGGCGCGCAATGAGGGCCCCATCCCGCGAAAAATTCACAAACGAAAACGCCACCAATAAAACCCCTTTTACGAAATGCATAATCAACATATCCTCCCTCCACGCTATGAAGGGGGGTGCCATAGGCGCTGCGACGTATGCGTCCACGAAGGCAGGCGTGGTGGCGCTGACGCGTGCGATCGCAGCGGAGAGCGCAGGCGGAAGGGAATGGGCGAGGTTGCGAGCCAATGTTATTGTGCCGGGGTATATCGAGACGAAGATGGTCGATGGTATGATATCTCATCTTCCTTTTTCAATTTGGTTAGGTTAGGGGGTTAGAGTTGGCGAAAATTGCTAACGTTACTCCTTTTTTCTTTTAACCAAAGACCTAAACGCCCAGGTACGCGAGAAGGCGCTGCAATCGATTCCGTTGCATCGTTTTGGCACCGCGGAAGAAGTTGCCGATGCCGCAGTTTTCCTCGCGACCAACCAGTATGCTAATAACTGCGTGCTGAATTTGGACGGAGGGTTGAGTGCGGTGTAGACGTGCGCCAACATGGTGAAGAGGAAAAATTGTATAAATACAGGCAAGGAAATGGACCTTGCAGTTGATTGTTCACCCGTTCTACAGCGGTTTTATTTCGCTTCAAAAGGATGTAACCGTACTTTTTCAATCGTTTATAAGGGTATCTGGTGGAATTAGGCCTAGAAGGAAAACAGAGGCATGGATGGGAAAATGCTACCTTCTAGACCTGTGTATATTCCTATTTCGCGCTTTTAGCACAGTAAAGCTATCTAGGATTTGTATTCATCTTCCTATTTTCTGAGAGAAAAACCACAATATGCAACCCCCTGACTGTAACACACCCCCCTGCTTAACCTGAAATCAAGAAACCTGCTCCACATATATGCAAAATCTCTGTAAAAAATGCAGAGAATATGAAAACAAAAATGAAAAGAAATTTAAAATTCCCCTATCCATACCCAGGGGTTTACTTACCTAACCAGCCAACCATATATCCCGAAAAAAAAAGAAAAAGAAACAAAAGTAATATCACAAGCAAAATAGGCATAAGAAAAGAGGGGAAGGGGGGAACAGGGGAAACTGTCTGTTCTATGCATGCTTTTTATTTCCCTTTCTTATTTTTGGTTTCCACCGCTGAAAGGAATTGGCGCTGCGAATGGCGGGGACGTGAATGTATGTCTGCATTTATACAATATTGAAAAGGATACACAATAGGGAACGAGGGGAACGGCAGCGGCGCCCATCGAGAGAGCTAGACTATCGAGTACAGCTAAGTAATGAGGGCCGTGCTTCCAAGGTTCTCATGTATGCGATCGAATGCAGGTGGAGAATTAGACTTTAGCGGGTGTCCAATTTTTATCGCGCCTGTTTTCGTTCTTTTGCGAGTTGAAAACGAGGCTCAATTTTCAGTCGTCATCAATCAGAATAGTGCCGGAGTCGTCTTCTAGGATGATAGGCTGATCAGCAATATCACCATCACCATCCACCACTGACATTTTCGCAAGGCGCTTTGCCGATTTATCGTCCTTATCTTCTAGATTTTCGTCTGCTTCCCGTTTCCGCTTTCCCGTTACGGTTCCGTTGGTTGGCAAGATGGTCCCATTGGTGTTTACCCCGCCATTAGCAATGTCAAGAGCTGGTTTTCTGGGGATGTCCAGGTCTGCTGGGAGGGAAATGGGTTTTGTTGTTGTGTCGGTTGATAGTCTATATTTTTATAGTTAGTGAATGGACATCTCGTAGTCGCTCGCTCGACCAAGAACGTAAACAGTGATAAATGTCCTCACCGTTCAGATACAAGCAAATCCAAATTCACTCGGGTATTCTCATCTTCCTCATCAACAACCGTGAGAAAGCTGTCATTTGAGACTCCCAAATCTTTAAGTTTCTTCGGTAGGTTGTCATCAAGATCCGGGTCGTAGATGGTCCCCATCTGGTTATTGATAGAGAGCTCTTCACCGTACCCAAGCTGTCCACGAAGAACGTCGTCGACCAAATCTTTCAATGTTGCTTTTTCGAGGTCAATTGAAATCCTTCCCTGTGCCACGCTGCAGACTGGACATTGAGGATTAGGGGGGCTCAGATTCGCAGTATTTATCGCACGAGCGCCTGATCGCTCGAGAAAGACCTGTTGCTGCGTGAGCAATTGTAATTTGAAACGTCTAAAGAGTGGATCTGACCATTTTAGCATGTGAATATTCGTCCTTCAGGACTTTAAATGCCTGTAAAACACACATTGCTGCTGTCATGGCATTTGTCGTGGCAATTGCTGGTATGATATTCCCAGCCATCTCTGTTCGCAGAGTTAAGTCGATTAGTAGATGGACTTACGAGGGTCTTTGCTTCAGGGCTTACGTTTTATCTCGAATTTTGATTTCATTTCGATTTCAAAAATGTGTGATCGGAGATTCGCGCTTGCTGTGACAAAATCAAGTGTGTCCAAGTCATCTTTATCAAAAGTTATAGCAGGCTTATGCCCATCCGTAGCTGTAGATTCGAGTTCCTGCAGACTCCGTGAAAGACGACCAAGACTATACAATGTCAGTTTATCGCTTTATCAAAAGCAGCCGCACCCACTGAAACGAGATAGTAGTACCTGTCTTTAAAAACTGCGAAATTCTCTACCAAACTCCAGACTTTCTGGTCATCTGAAGATATCGTTGAGTCCACAGCAGTCGCTTCTTGTTGTAGGGGATCAAATGATAGAGGCTGGGGCGGCTTCCTTGCCTTCCACATATCCTCCATTTTTCGTAGTCGGTCTACATCTTCATTGAAAACCTTGGTGAAGACTTTTTCCGCAAAGTTATCAGATCCCATTGATTGCCGAATAGAAAGCAACGCTTGAGCCTCTTTTTGCAAATTTGCAATCTCCTCCGCTAGAATAAATTGTGTCAGTGGTCTCGCAGAGGAAGAAAATTCATGGAGTTTCCAACCATATGCATACCATTTTCGGCGTCTTCGGAATGGTCGAACTCCTCCGGATCGCTTTCGCTTTCCCCAAAAAGCTCTCTGAGAGTCCTGTTAGCAGGCTTAAAAAGATGTTATAAGGGTATGAAGAGTCTCACGGCAGTAGGTAGCTCTTTGCCCATACGATGCAGTGTATGGCTTGACTGGGAGTGCTCCGTATCGTGCATACCGGGAACGACTTTGGCACTTGTTTCGGATTGCAGTCATAACATTCAGTACGTCCCTAGCTCGCGTAAGTTTTTATTGCCTACAACTAAATCAGGCTCCAGTATCCCCACCTTTTTTATGACCTGCACTTGGCCGTTGAACCCAGTGGTGCCGCTTTCAATCAGAGGAACGTTTGCCGCTAGACACATGCGATTTACGTGCCTGCGCGCATCTAGATTATCCAATGCATTGAACACGATATCGAACGATTCAAAAAATTCAATATTGAACTGCGGATCTTTAATATTGGCATGATACGCGTGGAGGGAGGCGTCTCGACGAAATTTGCTGGCGACTTCCTTTGCGACCTAAATGTCGAGAAACCATAAAATTAGCTATGATGAATACAGTATAAGATGCTGAACAGGACATACTAATGCCTTGGGCTTTTTTATATGCTCCTGTCTGAACAGAAATTGTCTATTCAGATTGCTGAGATCTATTGTGTCGAGGTCTATGATATGGATTTCGCCAAACCCAGTGAGCACCAGGTTCTTCAGCAGCTCACAACCAATGCCGCCTGCGCCGACTAAAAACACGCGGGACTAGATAGATTTGATAAAAGTCAGCCTGAACCCATCTATTTCTGGGTCATTGCCCATTGACAAACCTTCTTTATCTTCGTTAAAAGAGAGCCCAGCGGCCGCTGTTGGAAATTATCCATGCTTGAGTTGGAGAGCCTCCATGCGACCTGCGCAGAGGACGCGGCGACAGATGACGGTACAGGATGCTCTGGAAAGGGATGGACGTCCAAATGAAGCCGCCGAGGATGCTGTAATAGGTAGGGAGCAGTTGACAGGTCCAGTCCAAAGGGGTTCGTTCACAGATTGAAAAATGGTTCCGGGAACGGGCGAGATGCAGCAGTTGGTCTTGGCGGAGATGGATGCGACGCGACAGGAGTGACATCAGACTAGAAAAAAGGAGGAAGATCACAGCAACACGCAAATGTTGGCAACACAACAGATGCCTATATATCAATTCACTTCGGACTCATTTCTTTGCTGCCTCTCCTTGTCTTGGGGTTGCTTCTGATAGTTTCCTTTTTTTTCTCTGTATTGAAAATGCCTGCAATTACATGCACACAGGACTGTTTTTGGGACACCATACAATAGTCGGGCGGTGGCATTAATGGCAAAAGGAGCCAAGTTTTGATTTTTCTTTTTCTACTTCTTTCTTCCTTGAAGCAATTGCATTCTCTCTATTTGTCACTATGATAGCTGGAATTGAAAGAACCAGAATCTGGCAGAATCCTGTACATAATGTGATAGCTACAACATAAAAGATTTTTGAAAGTACATTTCATGATCATACTACTTTCTGAAATCACTGCTACATGAGCTGTAACAGTATATATTATTCAAGTATTGCTTGTTCATATAATTGTCACTGGGCCTCATGTGTCGAGACAATAGAAAGTTAAGCTTCTGCTGGCTGCTGCAGATGCATTGTTTATGAAGAATTGTTCTCAATATTCTTCTGTCATCTCTCTGCAATCAACATCTTCATCAATTCCTCAGTACAGATGCTCTAGATAAAATAATTTGCCTTCCACCAATGTTAAGTTTGGTCAATTGCAATCCCACAGCATTACAGAGAAATATCCACTGGCAATTTAAGTCACAAACTTTAGCATCCTAGCTTTGATATAGACAGCATTTTCAGGGGGAATATTTTCAAATGCATCTGAGTTGTTCATGTTGACAGTCATATCCTCGACCCATTTTCCACTGGCAAAATATGACAACAGCCTGGCCAACTTCTGAAGACGAGATACTAACGGTTCAAGGGCGGAAATCGGGAACGTCTCTAAGAAGAATGTATGCTGCGAACATGCTTGCAAGCATCTCTGCATGGGCCCTGCACACGGTTGTAGGAAATTATAGAAACAAACTCGGGCGAGTTCAGGGGGCATTCAACCCTGATGGTCTTGCACACCATACAAGTAAGTAGCAATCAGCCACGGGACTTCTGATTCGCGCTCTTCAACACATCCCATAATCCTCTGTGGCTGGCATACAATATGGAATGCAAAGTGCAGAGGATTGATTCCCTGCCATTGATATCCGATGATTCGAGGCTCAAAACCACAAAATTAAAGTTCCTCCGGGACCCACAACAGCGAACTTTATTCGGCCCCACATCCACCAGCGGCTAACCAATTACGGTATGGCAGTCGTCATTACGTAATTTTCCAAGTATCAACCACTTTTTCTTTTCTTTCTGTTCAGTCATGTATGTCAAAATTCTCAATTATTTGATATTGAATTGGCAGCATTTTTGCGCCAGATGCTAAAAGTGCGGCACTATCAAATTCAGTTGTCTGTATTCTTTATTTTATTTTTTTTCGTAAATCTCCTGGGACCCAATTTCCTTTTCTTTGCGAGCAAGCAGTAATTCAGTCAAGAGCTGTCTTGCCCCTCTTTTGAAACAGCGGTCTATCCCTGACCCTTCTTGACAGTTTTTAAGAACACTACAAATACAAGAAGCGCTGCGTTTATCATACAACATCCGCGATGATATGATATCAAAAGCGTGTATAGGCTGAAATTTCTTCGTTTTCCAACTCTCTTTCTTGTTTACCTCATTGGGCTAGAAGAATTAGCGTAAAGAGGCATAAAACAGACCTCCTAATCCCAATATCCAAGAAGAAACCATGTCAGACGACGAGGCAGATCCCGAGCTGCTGGAATTGCTCCGCCAGTCCCTCGGCCTCGGCCGCCCAGCCAAATCAGGGCCTGCCTTAGATACAAAAGTGCTCGCGGGCGCCCAACATGTTTTCGACAACTCCGTCGACGTGGCGCTGGACCCCTTCAAAACCAAAGCCGCGGCAGAGACCATCTGGCAGCTGATGCAGAAGAAGCGGTATTCGACGAAGAAGTGGGCAGAGCATGAACTGCACCCGCAGACCAAGGATGAGAGCACAGTCGATTTCATATTCACGATGGATTTGCTGAATTTTAGCTTCTGGTCGGATGAGACGGATGAATCGAAGCAGTTTGCTATAGAGTATCGAGGCAAGAGGTGGAAGGGGTATTGGAGCCTAGTGGCTGCGTTGCAGAGAGCTCTTGATGAAGGTATGGATATTATTTTTCACCTTTTGTTTATATATGCATAATATATTCTTAAGAGACATGAAGCTGAGGTTATCAGAGATCCCAATCACGAGCTCGGATTTTTGGCAGAACGAAGACGAATGCACAGACGAAGTTTTGCGCCATGTCTTCCGATCCGCGACGGATGAGGAAATCCCTATGTTCAAAGAACGTGTCGATTGTCTTCGTGAGGCTGGGAAGATTCTTTATGATGTGGGTATTCATCTGCATATACATGCGCAGATATTGATTTATATTGGAATAATAAAACCAATTTTGCTTTACAGAAATACCGCTGCAGCTTCACAACCTGCATTGAAGAAGCCAACGGCTCCGCCGCAGTCCTTGTGAACCTGCTTGCAGATAACTTCCCCTGCTTCAGCGACAGGCTGCGGTTCGAGGGGAAGGAAGTACGCTTCTACAAGCGCGCACAGATCCTCGTCGCAGACCTCTGGGCCTGCTTCCGTGGCAAATCCTACGGCAAATTCCACGACATAGATAAACTCACCATGTTTGCAGGTACGTTCTGCATTCATATCTTCTTTTTGAATACTTCTCCCTTCTAGACTGTTCGTTTCTAACGGGATTGGGTAGACTACCGAATCCCCCAAATGCTACATACCCTGGGCTGTCTGCTCTACTCCCCCCCGCTCGAAACGCACATCCGCAGACGCAAAGTGCTGCCGAGCGGACACAAGTGGGAAACGGAGCTACGCGGCACAAGCATCTGGTGCATCGAGTTGATCCGCCGTGAGATCGAGAAGCAGCATGCCCAAATGGCGCGGCCCGGTACGTACGCGGAGCTGACGCCGCAGGCCATCACGGCGTCCGGGTCAGCGGTGGCGTCTGGCACTGTTTCTGCCAGAGGCGCTGGAGGGGAGGGGGATGTGGGGGATGATGAGAAAAAGCGGTTGGTGGAGAAGGGCGAGGATGATGAGGAAGACGAGGATGAGGCGTATCCATTGGGTGTGAATGCAGTCTTGATTGATTTTCTGCTGTATGATACGATTAAGGAGATGGAAGGGGAAGGGAAGGAGACTATCCCACATCATCGGACGAGGAGTATCTGGTACTGATTTCCTCGTTGCTGTCGGCGGAAAATATGTCTTGGTGTCTCTTCTGTGTGGAAATCGTTTTTGAATTTTACCTTTTTATTTTAATTTCCGAGTCTATTGGCGTTTCCTACGATCTTCGAGTTTAGATTCCCGAGTTGACTTGACGCAATCATGTAGATAAAACCTTTATCTAGACATGGCAGTTGGATCGAAGGCGGCGTTATGTGGTTGGTCACTAACTCCTGTTCGATCTAGTACATATTCTCGATGCCTTCCCCCGAAACATGTGCTTCTACGTATGTAATTTTCGTTGTAAACATTCTACAAGACTAAAGAAGTCGAGAGGGGGGGTATCATATCCGTCATACATCATATTTATAAAAGCGCACAGGATCTCCCACAAACTGGTGGAAGACTGGTGAAGACTGCTTCTTCCTATGGAGCAATCATCTCATTTTCAATAGCCCGTATCCTCTCCATAACCCTCTCCTTCCATTCCAAATACTCCTCTTTCTTATCCTCGCTCAACCAATTGAGACGATCCTGCATCATGGTCCCCAAGCCCGGTTGCAAACCGCCGTTTGCCTTCGCACCACCAGTTTCGCTTCGCCGCTGATTTTCTCGCCGGATCACTCTCCTCTTTTGCGGGCTAACAATTTCATCATCCTCGTCGTCCTCGTGGCCGCCTGCCCCTTCTGCCAAGTCCACATCCAGATCTCCGTTTGCACCGTCAGCAACCCTCTTCGCGGGCCCAGGTATATTGTCAAACCACTCCTTTCCCACAGTCCATTTCCGCGTCACGATGATGGAGAGCCAAACATCCACGTCGTTTACGTAGGTTTGCCCTTCCAAGCCAACGCTCGCCAGCGCCGTAGTAGCCATTTCCACATATGTGTCCACATCCAAGTTCTCAGCTGGGGGAGAAGTTGAGGAGGCCAAGGAGGATGCGGATGCGGATTTTGTCACAACGGGCCGCCGACGAGCAAGCACAACGAAATACACAGCCACGATCAACGTGGTGATTCTATCTGTGTAAAGCTTCTTATCCTGGGTTTCAGGCCCATGCCCCTTCGTAGTCGTTTTCGTCCCCGCTGTGATAAGAGGGGAGAGGAATTGTGTATGCTTCCTATCCCCCTGCTCCTCCATTTCAGAAACGTAAGAGAGAATCGATGAGAGCCCAGCAAAGATATGTGGAGGTAAGAAGGTCGAGACTGCAGGGCGCGAAAGGGGCGTTGAGGAAGCGGTAGGCGTAGCCAATGCTTTGCATACCCGTCGAATAAGCGGCATTGTCCACGACGGAGCGTCTTTCATTGCATTTTTGTTCGAGATCCCACGGGTCCCCCTTCCCCGCAGCGATACGTTTGAGCGACTGTTATCCGTTACTTTCCGGGGCGGCGTTGTAGGCAGAGGGCGCTTAAGTGGAGAACCATTTGCCGTCGTCGAAATGGCGGGGGGATTATTCTTTGACGGTGTCCGCAGAGACGTGGATGTGCCTGTGGATTTCCTTGGAGTATTTGGTGCGGAGGTATTGGGGCTTGCGGCCGTGGATGGTCTCAGGAGCGCCTGCTCGAGATATGTATATATCTTCTTGTATACGCGGGGTGGACATGGCGGCCTGCCCAGGAGAGGCGGCAGTTTGAGAGCTCTTCTTAATCTACATATCGACATTCATTCACATGTAATCGCGCTTGATTAGCCAGTGTGATTGATGTAGATTTTTTTTTCTCGCTCTGCGGGCTTCTCGTGGGAAGAAAAAAAGATCAACCCACCGCTTGCAAGCAATTTCCGCACAGATGTATGGCCTAGCAATTTCTTCCTCTGGCTTCAGGCTACTGCAATAGGTGCGCGACTGTGCGAGGAGACTTGAGGCATGTTTGACGAGCTCTGGCGGGAGCGCTTCGGCATGGGTGGGGAGGAGGTTTGCTAGAGCCTGCTCAAGGGATTTGTTGCTCATGGCGGCGGACGAGGAGGATTGCGGACACGTATATATATATATATATGGATGGATAGATTGGGATTTAAGATGTCGTGCTTTGTCCAAAGGCCTGGGGGTGGTGAAGGTGATCGTGTTTGAAGCTGCGGAGTGGAAAGTTGGTGCTTGTCATCATAATTGCTTTTTCCGATAAGATAAGGAAACAATTTCTCAGCCATCGCTTTATTTATTTAAGTTATCCATTCAGCCAAAAACAGTTCATGAATATATGTATATACATATATCTATATAACTATGGAGTTCTCTCTTGGTCAGTTGGAAGACTAATACCATGTTGCCATATATATACATCCATATGAACCTATTAAACCCGTTTGGATGCCTTTTTGATAACAAGCAGATACTGAGTCAGTGACACCAGATCTTGCAGAGAGCAACGGCTATTGGGATATGCGGCGATGCATACGGCATCGAGTTTACGACCTACATATCTCCATTATTGATATGCTCTAGTGTACTCCGTATAGTTATCCAGATAACCTTTTGCTTCTCCCGCGTTTCTGATCCGGCTAGGAATAAACTTCCCTACTCGACCGGCGCTACGTCAGGCTCGGCTCAGGGTCGAATGAATCAAAAAAAGAAAAGAAAAATAGTTGAAGCTTGCCAAAGTTGTCATGGGGCCGAGTCGGAACTCTGATGCGGGACTTGAGACTGGAACCGATCTCCAGATAAGTTTCTTTCCCCGCAGAAAGGTTCGTTGCTCGCTTTCGGAATATCCAGCAGTGACCGGCTTCGGCTTCGGCTATGTTGGGGTTGGGTTTCGGATACACTCTCGGCGGACAATTCCATTCTAACAAATGCTCCTTTGGATGCCCTCGAGTGGCGTTCCTGAGTTGCGCTCGGCCACTGGTCATCTGCGCAAGCCTGATATGATATGATATGCTTTGCTCTGCGTTCTGTCCCACCAGCGCATCCATCACCAACCCCGCCATGCATGCCCCTCCTGCCGGGATTTACATACATCTGTATAAAAGCCCGGGTTTGCTCCCCTAGATCAGTCACCCTTTATAGATTCCAAAGTTTGACTACTATCGAACTATTGAATCTCGTTCAAACAAACAAAAAATGGGCCAGACATACAAAGAAATCTCCGTAATCGCGCGGAAACGGCGAGATGACGCTCTCGCTGCCTTCTTCCCGATTCCTGATATCGCAGAGGAAACCCTTCCCCAGGACCTGAGATCGTACCCAAAGACCTCTCGGCTGCTGTCGCCAGCGGAGCTAGATATCATCGATACCGACGCCGAGGCGCTGCTTCAAAAAATAAGGGATAGAAAGCTGACCTCAGTCGACGTAACAAAGGCTTTCTGCAAGGCGACTGTGATTGCCCAAAAGCTTGTACGCATTCTAATCATTCCAGCGACTGGCCTTTACCGCTATGTGTCTGCAAAAAAAAAAACAACAACAAATACACTAATAGCCTAACCATTATTTAGACCAACTGCGTTACCGATGTCCTGTTCAATGAAGGCCTTGAGAGGGCCAGGTATCTCGATGAATACTTGGAACGGACTGGATCCGTCATCGGGCCTCTGCACGGATTACCGGTGTCCCTGAAGGACAGTTTTATAACCCCGCCTCATCCGTCATCCATCGGTATGGCGGTGCATGCGAATGTTCCCACCGAGAAGGACGCCGTCCTCGTATCCATGCTCCGAAACCTGGGCGCAGTCCTTTATGTGAAAACCAACATCCCCACGGCCATGATGATGGCAGAAACTACAAATCGGATCTGGGGCGAGACCAGAAACCCGGTCCACAAGGGGCTGACTCCGGGCGGGTCTAGTGGCGGCGAGGGAGCTCTTGTTGCCATGAAAGCATCGCCTCTGGGCGTTGGAACGGACATTGCGGGTAGCATTCGCATCCCAAGCGCCTTCTGCCGGCTGTACGGCCTCAAGCCGTCGTTCGGGCGCTTCTCGACGGCAGGAGGGAAGCCCAGCATAGCTGGCCAGGACTTCATATATGCCATTTGCGGGCCGATGTGCCCGTCTATCGGTGCTGTCAAGCTGTTCTGTGAATCCGTTCTATCTGAGACAGCTGCGCCCTGGAACTTGGACCCCAAGATCATACCCATGCCATGGAGACGGGACGTTATCCAGCCAAAGGGGCGCAAACTGCGATTTGGCCTTCTTGGACCTAGCGACGGGACAATCACTTGCCACCCGCCAGTGGAGCGCGCTTTGAAGACCGTTGCTAATGCTTTAAAGGCTGCTGGACATGATGTGATTACCTGGTGAGTTCCCTTGACAAAAATACATACCTGGGATACTACTGGGGAGATATATATATATAGAGAGAGAGAGAGAGAGAGAGAGAGAGATTAACCACCCTGCCTTAGGGAGCCAATTGACCACAAGGAGATTGTTGACCTGCTCAACGAATCCTTTGATGAATTGGGATCTGACGCCATTATCCCAGTATTGGAGGAATACAAGGAACCCTTGTTCGGCTCCATGGAGAGAGCTTTCAGCGCCTGCAAGAACAGCACCCGCAAGTTCGACCCGGCGAAACTGCGGCAAATGATCGTGAAGCGAAACCAGCTCCAAGCTGCTTACCTCGAGCGGTGGATGGCAACCAAGACAGATACTGACGGGCCCATGGACGCCATCATCGCCCCTGTTGCGCCCACCGGTGCGCCCCGCCTGGGCCAGGGAGAGACGGTGGATTATGTCGGATTTACTGGGTTCGCGAATTTGCTGGGTAAGTTCAGAGCCTGGGGGGCCCTTTTTGCTACTTTAAAAAGGGCTACAGTTAAATATCAAGAAAGCTGCTAATATAGTATGTTGTGAAAGATTATTCTGCTTGCACATTCCCGGTAACTTATGCAGACAAGTCGATTGATCTCCCACGCGGCGACGGGTGGGTGCCGCTGAACCCAAAGGACGAAATGATACAGAAGGATTACGATCCTGAATTCTACCATGGAAGCCCTGTTTCTCTGCAATTGATCGGGAAGAGGCTGGAGGAGGAGAAAGTGGTTGAGATGGTTGAAGTTGTGGCGGATGTTCTCAAGCACGAAGTTGCCAAATATAATTAAGCTAAGAGGGGTGTTTTTCTGGAGTCAGAGCAAATACGCGCGATCAAATAGCTACAAATAATAGGAATATGATGTATAATTTTGTAAATTGTCTCTTCTTTGACCTGCTGAAACGCGTCTATCCAAACCACTTAACGCGCTCCTCCCACGGCGAAACTTTGGCTGGTTGCGCGGGCAACCAAAACGTCACTGGATACGAGCTCAGTTAGGCTGAAGCCGGCATCGACGACCGCCAAATCTTCACACCAAACACAAGATTTGCAAGAACTCAACACTTTCCATATCACAATCGAAGTACTCCATACGTAAATATTATATATATATTACATATATATATAGATATACTACATACAAAAGACACAATGCCACCACCCACCACCCGCCGCCGCTCCGGCAACTCAGCCCAGTCTACCCTCTCCTTCGGCGCCCAACACAAAGTCTCCAAACCCACAACGACAACGCTCGCCGGCAAAAAGGGCAAGAAATCCACAGATGGCAGCTCTGCAGTCCCGGCGCCAGTCACAGAGCTCCGCCAGCGGAGCGCTTCAGGCTCAGCATCACCCGCGCCCGAGTCCCCACTTGAACCCACATCACCACCAGCAACAACAAAAGAGACCGCTCAACACCCCCCTGAGATCGAGCCGGAGCAGAAGCCCGTTGCGGCATCGTCGCGGAGCGAGAATATCATCAGCGAGCAGGCGAGGGCTGAGCTGCGGCTGCCCAAGTCTGAGGAGGATCGCAGGGCGGCGGCGTTGACGGAGGGGGATATAAGGAGGTATTGGGAGAATGAAGAGGCGGGGAGGCTTGCGCCGAGGGGTGAGTTTTGCCCTTATATATATAAATATATATATATATATGCAGTGGACTGCGGTACATTCGGGAAGGAAGCATGTTAGAACTAATTGTTTTTGCTATACTGCCATAGTCCATCAAGAGCACCTGACGATGCACGAGAAGATCCTCCGACACTTCGACCTGTCAAATCAATACGGGGTACGTGATATAATAATCAGAACATAAAAATCTCTCCGAAATAGATTTTCCAACTTTTGGGCTTGAACCTCGACTAACGAACGATGAATTAAACCAGCCGTGTATCGGGATTGCACGACTAAAGCGCTGGAAGCGAGCGCAGATGCTCAACCTGAACCCGCCGCTTGAGGTTCTTGCTGTCCTGCTGAAGGACGAAGCAAAGGGGATTGCGAATGAGAAGGCATATATTGACGAATTGCTGTCGTGATGATGATTGCTGCTTGATATTACTCTGTACAGCGGAGAGGGTTTTCTGCATGCACTTTTCTTTTGTTCAATTGTTTATCATTGATAAATTCTGCTACGTTCCGGCGTTGCCCTTCGGTTTGCTTGCCGCCTGCACTTTTTCTTCTTCTTTTTTGTTGGGAGTCTGATGTGAAATGGGATCTGGCTCATCGGGAAGTCTGGCGTCGTTTTCTTTCTCACATGCTACATATGTGGTTGATTTATTTATAGCAAACCCTGAATTTTCTCATTCTTCTCATGTCTAACTGTTCCAGCTTGATCTGTTACGTTCCTGTTTCAAAAACTGAAAAAGAGCTTACGCAGACCGCCACCACCAAGCGACGATAGGACGAAAAACGAAGCAAACGCACGCGCATGTGTCCTGGAATACACGCTCGCCATGACATCGCAGCATCCGGTTATGTTTGAACCTCCAAATGGATGCATGTGAATCGCAGAATTTAATGGATATCATATGCATTTCATATGATGACCCCGCTATGGTCAAGGATAGAAGGCAGTGTATGGGCATTTCGCACCTGAGGAGTCCTAATAATAAATAGTAATCTGCTGGCGAAAACAAAGGGGTTGAAGCTATGTATTTAGTTCCTCAGATCCACATCCAGATCCACACCCATACAGTACTCCGTACTCCGTATGTATTCGAGAAACAGAATTGCCGGGAGGATGGCGGTGTCGATCTTAATTTTCCAACGGGCAATTTGATGTTGTTTCAGATATCAATCGATAGTTGAAACTTTGACATACTATGTATGAGCTGAATACGCCCTGGGACTCGGGAGGCCTCCAGCCAGAGAGCAGCGTCTGCCCCATGAGACACATGCTCGTGCTCATGTCTGTCTGTCTGTACAGCCCAGTCCAGTCCAGTTGATCTGTTTGCTGTGGGATCCCATCATTATCAAAATCCGACGAGGAAAGGAACGGCGGGGATCTTATGTACATAGCTTGCTGGTGGCAGCAGAGCGCTCGGCAAGCTATTTTTAGATAACTGATCGGGTTTTGTTCTTCGAAATAAATAAATAAATAAAATAAACGATAAATGATACCACCGCTGGGTGTATTCTGAGGCTATAGTTCCATGATCTATTTCCACTCGTATGTTTCATCGAGGCTTCATCCATTCAAACCCCCCAGTTAAGATAGCTGTCACTACAGAGTGTATCCCAACAGATCAAAGGCTCAAAATGTCACATCCTGCTTCATAAATAAATATGTAGTGTAGCAGTCGTAGAATATCCAATGTGAGGAATTTGGGTGCAGGTTCACATCACATCATCGGCGAGAAAATTGCGTGTAGTTAGTTCAAGTTGAGGATGGGAAAATACAACCACTTTTTTCTCATATTAAAAGAAAGGACCTTTTCGTAATTATTGATTCTTTTCATTAGTAGTTACCAGTCAAGCAGAGATATGTATCTCTCTCTCTGAACAAATAAGCTCAGCAACACATAGAAAATGCGTTTCACCAAAGGCATTTGTCTCACCGCTGCGCGCATCTCTTCGGCCCTGGCCATGGTAATCCATGGATGTAGGTAAGACATGTCGTCTCAATTCCAGAAGTCTGAAACCCCCCTCACTGACACTCCTCGCGAAGGCTCTTCCGCAGGCAGACCCCTGGCACTCCCAAGGTCGCATTGAAAGATCTTGATATATATTGAATGAAAACAAATATGTTTTCCACAAGCGGCATACATACGTATCTTGCAACCGGACAACGGACGGACTTTAATCAGTCTCGCGTACCACGCCAGGAACACACACATATACGTAGCCGGACAACGGACGGAGATAATGCTCGTCTATCGATTTAAGAACCCGTCTGCTCGCCCTCATTCCAATACCTACCTCAGACAAGAATCGTGATCAAATTCGTCACCCTTTTCCGTTCCCACTTCCGCCGCCGTGTGCTTGTGTGACATTGCATCTCATCCCGCCGGTGGGCTAGATTGTGATGTTCGTCGAAGGGCCGGTACCGCGTCCGTATGGCATCGAGATCCAAGTTGAGATATTTCAATCTATTAGCCCTCCAAAGTTTCGAATATGGATACCCAGGTTTACCAGTCCAGGTCTACACACTTCTTTTCAGGCGGGGAACTCCCCCATGACGATCACATCGCTGTGCCTGACGCGTTTGGCGTTTCCCTGGAATAACAATGGCGATGACGGTGATGATGAAGAAGACATCAAATGCGGGGAGTAAAGACACAATCCACCGGGACAACAAGGAGTGAGTGGATATAAATATCGGAATCCATCCAAATGTTGGCTGTTGACGTCTGCCAACGTTCAGCCTGGTCCAAGTTCTCTCTTCAACACGCAACAGCAAAATGCAAAATGCAAAATGCAACTCCAAAACAGGTTTACGAAAGACATGCAGCGCGTCATCGCACTATACGAGAGGCGTGACACATGCCAGACCGTCGCGATCCTGATGTCATGTTCAGGCGCAAGGAATCCGCCAAGCCGCCAAACACGTCCGTTCTGCCGCCGCCCGAGTGTGCTGCGTGGATGGGATGGATAGATTGGGTTTCAAACGATGGCTTTGTCGATCACGAATGGATCGTGGAGTTTGGGCTGATCTCGGGATTGTGAGTGCTTTTTTTCTCTTTCTTTTACTGCGTAATCTCTCGACCAAAAGTACCTGAATACAGAACATGATAATCATCATTTCATGTGAAAAATACAATTATCCGGCAGCCCTCAAGCCAGCGGCCACTGGTGGTACGCGCAAAATACAAAAAAACACCTGGGGCTTTTGTATCCCAGGGCAGCGCGACAGGGTGGGCAGACAGAAGCGATTTTCGTGGCGCATTCCAGAACATGGCCATGAGTTTTTGGGAGATAACGGCTTCAAAAAAAGGAATACAAGACTTTCCCGCTCGCGCCGTTTTCTTCCCCGCACCCTGAGAGCCAAGAAAGCGCGCACGCAGATTCTCCAAAACGCACTTGAAAAGGAAAATCAAAAAAATAAACAAAAACAAAAGTAAAGGAGGCTCAATATGCTCTTTTCGGCCGCATATATCACCAGGGTTTCCGAGCCCAACCTCCTCCGCCCAAGGCGCGAGCGGGGATGCGCTAACGATGGGCACAGTCTCATTCGCCCAAGGCACTCAGGATCCCCTCCTACTGGCTCCCAGCCACATCCATCGTCGCCCAGGACTTTTTCCCGTTGATCGATGGGCCACAGCGTGCTAGCTTCGGGGGGCCGCTGCCCACTTATGCAAGACTTTCCTGTGCTGCAGGGGGGTTACATGGCAAAACCCGCTGGCAGTTGCAGCATGGACATCAAGTATGGACATGGAAGTAATAATAATTGAGCGAGAAGGATACATGTATGTACACAAGAAGCTGTGCTCATGTCCTCCGTATTCTTTGTTCTATTCACGGGATGGCTGAGCGACGTCGTCACGTTTTCCAGCTAGGGCTGATTTTGCCCTGCATGAACTCTTTCTCGAAGATTCGATCCAGGAAGAGCCTTGGGGAACAATGATTATTCATGTCAACAAGATGCAACCACAGAGAAAAAAAAGGGAAAAAAGAAAGGCTGGTGGTTCTATATTATTGTCAGTGGACAAAATAATGTTTGTACGGATGTAGTAAATTCTGCGGTTTCAGTCAAGTTGATCATTATTTCGAGGCAGAGAGTTTTGAACGAATGAGCTCTGGATGCCCAGCCCGGGTTCCGTGGTCCAGCCACCCGTCGCAGGTGCAGGCATAGTCGAAAAAAAAAAAAAAAACACAAAATCAGAGAAAATTAAGCATCAGTGTCAGGACCGTGACAACTCCTGACGGGAACGAGGGAACTTGGAAGACTCGTACACAGCGCGGACAGAGTTCCCGTCTCTCCGTTGCGATTGGCCCAGTTCGCCAGGCTATCTTTGCTGCTATCTCGCCGGCCAACCCCGCAACGGGGAAAGCATTACGACAGCAGCTGCAAGAATACGGCTTGGGCTATTTTAGTGCCAGCCGGGCCTAGGACGAGGCACAGGACCCGTGAAGCTCTGCTCTGCCATACAACATATGTACATCCCATCCAGATGAAGTTACATCTCGCAGAGCACCTTTATCGAAAAATTGGGGAGAAAAAGGGACAGCAAAACAAAAGATGCAATGTTATATCCGTTTGCCTGGATGTACAGAGTACTTACTGTACGCTGTATGTACTGTACTGTACAAGTTTTGAAGAAAATATCACTCCGTTGTGGTTTCCTGCCCTCAACGCCCTCTCCGATTGGCGTCGAATGATTCGCCACTGCTAGCTCTCTCCTGCCAGTCAAGCTCTGGCGATGCGTCCGAGAATCCTACCTTGCCGCTTGTTCCCAGTTTTTATTCGAATGAGCTGTGGGGCTCCCAGTCCCTCAGCCCGTCCATCCATATGGGCTAGCAGTGCCTAGCATGGCCATCGCTGTTTGGTATCTCTGGTGTTGTTGCCAACATAACCGAGCCCACCCGTTGCATGTGAAGTCGCCCTCGCTCCCTGACGCCCAGAGGCACAATTTGGGGCAGATTGAGGGCGTGTCGGGGGTGGAGACGGCATTCCTGATTGGGCAAAACCCGCTGGCAATCCATGCCGGAGTGTCTCCAGTGTCCCCAGTTTCCTGAGAGTGTCTCCTGTGGGGGGCAAAGTAGTTGACGTTCCCCTGGCTACTCACCTTCGTGGCTCTGGACCCCGTCGGTGTTTATAAGAAGCGGCAGACCCGGATTCTCCAGCCGCGTCTTCCTTCGTCTTCCCTTTCCATCGTCGAACACTCGTTTTCTGCTTCAAAACAATCTCCAAGCCGGTCGTTTGATAGCATATCCTAACAAACACAAAAGTTCTTCGCTTTTGTCGATAATAGACCTTTAATAATACATCCATTTTTTCCAAGATGCAGTTCTCCCACGCTCTCATCGCCCTTGTTGCGGCCAGCCTTGCCAATGCGCAGCTCCCTGATATCCCTCCCTGTGCTGTATGTTTTGTGTTTTGAGAAATCCCATCCTGAAGAACAAGCCAAGAGGAAAACTGACCAGATGAATAGCTGAACTGCTTCGTTGAAGCCCTCGGTGGCGATGGTTGCTCCAGCTTGACCGACTTCGAGTGCCACTGCAAGGTCCCAACTCTCCCTGGCAAAATCACCCCTTGCGTTGAGGCTGCCTGTGAACCCGAGGCCCAAACCTGTAAGTTCTTTTTGTTTTCTTGATTCAGTGGCCCTGTTGTTTTCTTCTGGGTTGTTTTATCATGTCTAACCAATGTGTTAGCCGTCTCCAACATCGTCGAATCCCAGTGCTCCGCTGCTGGTGTCCCCATCGACCTTCCCCCAGTTGGTGGCGGATCTCCCACCGGTGGTAGCTCTGCTGAGCCCACTGATGCTCCCACTGATGCTCCCACTGATGCTCCTACCGATGCTCCCACCGACGAACCCACCGATGCTCCCAGCCCAACCCCAACGGGTGGCGAGGAGACTCCATCCGGTGCTCCCTCCGGAACTGGTTCCTACACGGTTCCCGCCCCCACTGGCAGCGTCCCACCTGGAGAAGGTGCTGGCTCCAGCCTGAACGCCAACATCGGAGGCGTTGCTGCTGGCCTCCTTGCCCTTGCTGCCTACCTGTAAATTATTTCCCCCTTGTGATACCAGGCACACATTCATCGATGACTAAGGGACGGACGGGCTTCTTGGATTTCTGTTCTATTTGACCAATGTGTTGGCTAGCATCGTTGGATGGGGCCGCAATCAATCTTAACTACATGTTTCTTTTTTATATAGCTTTTTCAACTTATATATAATATCCTCCCCCCCTCCGCTAGTTTTCAAGTACATGTATAAAGATATTTTGGTTCGTTGTATATCGCCCTAGACAATGCAACGTTGCCTTTTTTTTTCCTGATTTGATTAATGCGCCGTTGGCTTCTCTCTCTTTTGGTCTACTTATTGTGGGTGAAGTTCGTCATGGCGCAGAGCAACTTAATAACAAAGTTTTCCTATGGTGGACAGCTCTCACGTATCCAGTTGCGGCTTGTCTTACTTTCTCTACATTCCTTACAAGTCTATTATTGTTTCTATACCTGATAATTCCTTCTTAGGTTGGGATATTCTTTGTTTTTTAATCATAGCTACCCTCTCGGAGCGAATTCCCTGCGTCAATAGCGCAGGTGCACGAAGGGAGTAAGAAACAAGCGCAGTGGAATTAACAAAAATTAATTAATTAATTTCCATTGATTTTCCTCCATTTAGTGAACCCCAGGGTATTTATGCTGTTATAGTCCGGGGGGAGCGTTTCTTGCGGGTACATCAGCGATAGTCCTTTGCCAGGGTTTTCTAGTGCCAAATTTTACGGGGGGGAGGTCGGACAGAATTTGGGAGTAGACATGGGAACTTTTACATACTATTCACATAAAAGTACCAAGCCACGGAGGATAATATGGCTTGAGGAGCTCGGCGGTATTCATTTCCAATGCGAGACTCGCCTTGAGCGGAGACATGGAAAGATACTCTGAAACTCTTTGGCAGTTGTTTACACCTCACCAGCAGAGGCGCACACACACCCTTGGATGTGTCCCTGGCAGCGGGAAACCTGCGTTCATTACTTTGCAAGGAGGTGGGTGTGGATGGTGGCGCCAAATTCATCCAGATATGTCGTTTCCAAGTTTTTGAACCGCTGTAGCGGAAATTGTCTGACTGGCAGTTAGAGATTTTGTTCCCCTGGTGACAATCCTCCCCATTCTGTTAAACTGGTCAGAAAGGTGGTGCTATGGAGAAGGGTCAGAAGCCAATTTTTTTTTAAAGAAATTATTTTCTATTATTTGAAGGGTTGATGATTTGTTGATAGTTTTCTACAAGTGTGTATACAGAACCTCACGCCACCCAGTGAAGTAATTATTCAACAGGACCTCGGGAAATTTGCTCACTATACCTCTACCAGCTCGACTATCAGTCAGTCACCAGCCAGTCTCAGATGTTCAGTGATGGAGATTAGTCGCTATACGCCTGTCCATGGATACAACCATTATTCACGATGTGGCAGAGTCTGCCTTAAGGTAACTATTTCGCTTCGGCCCGATGGCCAACGTTCTCACCAGAGTTAAGGTTGAAATTAAAGTTAACGTTAACACCCGCAGCCGGTGCCTAATCCAAAAAAGGCCGGCTCTCGGCAAAACCGTTCAACAGGGAGAAAGAGAACTTGTGTAGGTGCTGTGATATCGCGGACAAAAAAGGGCGGAAAATGAATTTAGGAAATATTATATTGAGTACAGAGTGTGCCCGGTGGCATGTCCAAGGCTAGCTTTTGTCACACTTAGTTATATACCTACCACTCTCAACCAGAAACGACACTACATAGTATGTAACTGCTTGCGGGGACCCTGTCGACATACTTGGGATTAGCTCGAGGGATGACTGTACGATGGCATGGCTGCATATAGTGCATAGAGGCGATGAGCCGGAACAGGGATGGATCCCAATGCCCATTTATATGGCATTCATAGACAACGACAGATGAAACGTATATAATGATAGTTATATCCCCATTCGGTAGTGTCCGGTGTGTACGACAGTATAAAGAAACGCTATAATCGGTGGATTAGAGAAACAAAGAAAAATATAAAATACCCCATCTCATAAGAAATCGACGTGCAACAAGGGGGAAAAAGAATTAAAAGCACAAGAACAAACAACAAACAAACCAAGAAACAAATATCAACTAAGACGCAATTCTATCGCGGAGGAGGATCGCGCATCAAGTAAATCAGACTATGGCCCTCTGGAAATGAATCCCCCGGAACCCAATGAATCGAATATCCATTCTTGCCACTGGCACCGTCGAGAGGGTATGCAAACCAATTCCCCTGGGCGCCTGTGGTAATATCAGGTGTGACCTGAGGGCCACCACAATGGGGACCGCAGCCGGCGCTGGTAGCGGAGAAGCTACGAGAGTTGCTTCTCTGCGCCGAGGCCGAACGGCCGAATTTGAGGGTCTGATAGCCTGCGAGCGGATGATTGCTGACAGGGTCCAGGAAGAATCGCCCGTCGTCGTCACCCTGGATCCTCATTTCGCCCTTTGGGAGTGGCTGGATGTACTGTTGTTTCGCTCCTCTCCTGTTAGAATATAACCGTGTTTTGCGCAAATGTAGTAAGCCAAAGGGAACCATGGTGGTGAAGCTCTTACGGCTATAAAATCCCTGCCATCCTTTGCTGGCCCAACAACAACCGCATCACCCGCAATCTGAAGCGTGCCGTGGATTTCAGGTGTGAGACTTCGAGGGCTAATAGCCCAGAGGTTGAAGGGGAAGAGGTCGAGGTTCAAATTTTGATCAGGAACGGCGGATGAGAGCGGAAGAAAGAGAGCGAGAGCAAGAGCAAAACTTGCAAAGGCGATGAAGGATTTCATGGCGATGACCGGCAGAGCTGGGGAGACTATCTCTAGAGAGATGAATGTACTGTAAGCTGTGGAGGGATAATGATAATGATCTCATTATCTGGGGAGTACCCGGCCTTTATGTAGTATTTCTTTTGATGGCCTCATTGCGGCCCAAATGCACACGGATCCCCAGTCACACAACCACCTCATATAAGGCGATGTTAACATGTACTGCGCATTTTCTTGAAGCCCAATCCATAGGGGGTTGCCGTGTATTCTGTAGACCCTGCGGAACCCTGCCCGCCTGGGTCGAATGCGTAAAAAAGGCACCCAGGCAATTTGCGAATTGAACTCCCGGATTGTAATAGACGTGAACTCAAAAGCCAGGCGTATTTTAGGCTCAACTCTCTCTTTTTTATTCCCCCAAGGCTGTTTGCAGTTGTTCAACACATACATTTCAATGCACGCTGGCAGATACAAAGAATCGCGCATTGATGGCGTGATTGGCAGTGTCTATAGTTAAAATCTTAATAGCCGTACTTTCTTCTGTGCGCCCAATCTAAAGACTAGGAGTAATGAGCGCATGTTAAAGCTCTGATGAAAGCATCGATGAATACTTTCGGCGCTGCAGCTAGTCAAATGGAGCAGTTACAGAGAATGTCGCCCCAACCAAGTAGGAATCTGTGGAAAAGTAGTCAGTAATTGGCGATTGTTATAATGAACTGGGAGGGCCGAAGGGGAGGTAGATGTCAACATGCCCATTTATTTACAAAGTTGGAATGCGGAGCGGCAAAATTACTTACTGAAGCCGGGAGAGAGATGGGCCATCTCAAACAACAGCTGAGCATTTGGGATTGTCGGAGCTCTGAGACTCCCAGCACTGCACTGGGGAACTGAGTGTGATATTTAAACAAAACGCCCTTCGCATAAATAACGGTGTGGAAGATGCGAATGAGCAAGGTCCAGGGCCCGCGGTGGCTGGTATATTTTTGCGGAGACTAATGTTTCGACGCTGTGCGCGCTCCTCTGTAAAGCGTGGAAGACTCTTGGAGGAAGGTTAGCAACTGCAATGGAGGAGGAGAATCACGGTAGACGAGTAGTTGGTTCTGTCAATGGTAGCATCATATGTTGGTGGGTTTGACTTGTATTCACTTGTGGTTTCCTGCTCTCCATGACCACTGTTGTATACTCGCTTCACAAAAGGATAAAGAGAAAAAAAGGGCGGCAAAGACGAAGAATCGGACGTCATTAATTCTCTGTGTTGTTCTGTGTATAATCTTATTTTGTACGTATTAATCTTTTGTATTTCGTCTCATGTCCAGTAAAGTCAATCCTAGATCCTTTCCATCCATCCATCCATGCATCTATCAACCAAGCTCGCACACACGAAAATATTAAATTCCTAGGCAAAAAAAATTGGGGGTGACCAAGGTCAAAGAAAAAAGAAAACGAACACACATCGTTACGCCGTCCCAAACTCCTTAACATCCGTCTTCTTCCCCAACAACGCCAAAGGCACAATGCCACTAACATGCATCTCCGGTCCGTAGACATGCATATCAAGCCCTAACTCCTCGCCCACTGCTTTAATATTCTTCAGGCCCTCTTGATAATTCGGCCCGGCCCGCCTCACCCAAATCTGCACCTTGTGCTCCAGAAGGATGGAGGCCACCTCCCTCAGCGCGCGGATAACCCCCTTAAACGTCGACGCGACGTTGGTGAAGTTCGCAATGCCACCACCAATAAACAGCACTTTGCCATCTGGATGCATGGGGGCGCGCAGCATCAGGTCCAGGACCGTGCGGGCGTAGTTGAAGGTCTGGGTCTCGGTGGGCGCGCCGGAGTATTCGCCGTAGTTGGCCAGGTCGGCCACGAAGCCAGCGGAGGCGATCGCGTCGGCGTAGACGACGGAGGCGCCACCACCTGCGACGAGGGTCCAGATGCGGCCATTAGCGTTGAGGACGGTGAGCTTGAGCGAGGCGCCCGTCTTGGCGTCCATGTCTGCGATGAATTTCTCTTCCTTGCTAAGTTCGCGGCCAAAGGGGGCGGGGAATTCCATGGGCGGGCCGGCGTCGACGGTTACTTTTCCGTCTGTCTTGGGTGCATTTGGGGTGCCGAGAGCAGCGGGGGAGCGGGCGACGGCCCATTTGGTGCCGCATTCGAATTCCGCCGTTTGGTCTAGTTTTGCAGCCAGGTCGAGGAAGTGGACTTGTGCGGAGGTTTTTGTGTCGTTGGGGATGACGACGAGGGGGTTTATCTCGAGGTAGGTGAATTGGCAGTCGACGTATACGGCGTAGAGACGAGTGATGAAGTCGACCAGCACGTTGTGGAGACCCTGGGGGATCTTGCTGAGGAGGGTTGCGGCGATTTCGTCATTGGAGGGATAGTTCTTGAGGTTGACGGGGACGAGCAGTTTCTCGGCTTTGGCGTCGACATCGCCTACGTCTACACCTCCTTCGTGGGTGAACAGTATCCAGTCGCCCTATCGTTCGTTAGCCATTTTCTTTTATTATTATTATATTATTTATTTTGGGCGTTAAGATAGAAATATGTATATATATTTGCTTACCTCTCGTACAGAGTTGATGTTGATATAATATTCCGTTTCTTGGGGGTGGGGCACAAACGGTTCTACCAGGAACTGCCTGAGGACCCCGGTGACCGTCTCTACCTTCTGCTCTTTACCTGCACGTTCAGCAATCCAAGCTCTTGCCTCAGGCCAGGTCTTGTTGAGAGCCAAAAGCCCACTCTTTCCCCGGCGTTTGATCAATTGGTCTGGTTTTGCGACAAGGCGGGCATCCTTTGCGAGCAGCCAGGGATAGGTGCTCTCAGCCTGGTCGAGGACCGCATCGACGGAAGTGTCTTCGGGGAAGTGGAGAGAGGCCAGCTTTGGAGGAGGATTGTGAGTTTGAGGAGGCGGGAGAGGAGAGGGTTTGATGACTTTGCTTCTGGTGAGGTGGTAGTTGAGAATGGCCTTGCCATCAGCCTCGAGGATTGACTTGGCCGACATCGCAGCTGATTATGAAGATGGGAAATTATACGGGGAGAAGACGCAGCTGCAGCTGTAGCTCTAGAGGATCAGTATAGAGAAGCAATTGGGAGGGAGGGAGGGAGGAGGAAGAGGAGGGAAAAAATGTGTGTATGGGAGAAGAAGAAGACCAAAAGGCCGAAAAGTGGTTGATGTTGATGTTGTTGATCGTTGAGGCTGGTGGAGGCGGAAGGTGTCTGACTAAGGCGTGTCAAACCGGTGCGGCTCTCTCTCCCCTCCCCAGCAAAGGTTGTTGGGACAAGCAGAACCAGCACGAAAACAGCTCCAAAACAGCCGGAACCGCAACAGTCGGTGAAACCGTCAGAAACCGGGACCCAAGATACAGTTCCGTGCAGCTAATGAGAGACTCCGATTACGAGTACGGGCGAGTTGGGCACCGAATAGCGGTAATATTCGATTCCGCGAGTCGGGGCTAGCTTGCTTTTTGGCTTCACCGCAAAACAGGGATTCCGGAGCTGCAGACAAAGACGTTGGGAATTGTTCAATACTAGGTTCAAGGATACTCGAGAGTTCAAGGAGAAATCCAATTCCAGTTCTGTTTTGCCTCCAGCAACGGTTGCAGAGACGACAATTGAAAGAAGAAAGAATAATAATATATACAGACTGTAACCGGTAATTTATCCCCTCCCCGTGACAGCTCTCCCCAGAAATCCCGAGCTGTGGTGCTATGGACTGGCACACAGGCTGCGGGTACCCTGCCGCCGAACCCTGGGTGGCAAGGTACCTGGGCCCCATGGCCTGGCCCATTTCCCCATCCATTGGGGCGCCGCTAACCAGCCTCGGCTAGCGAGTCGCCCAGCTCCGAAAGCGGAAATCCATTGAGCAGGAGTCAAAAGCCTCAACAACTTCGAGCCTGACGACGACAACGACAACATCTTTGCTTCTGCAGCAGCAACAACAACAACAACTACTACTACTACTATCTCCAGCAATTCTCTGGCTTTCTTCTCCCCTAGATATCCTTCTCCCAGTGTGCGCTGTTGCTGTCTCTATCTTGTGTGTCGCATTGCTACCAGGGTCCTGTGTTTACTGCCTATACATACTTCCCCCACCCTCCACAATCTTTCCAAGGCGTGGCCTGTCCACCGTAGCTAATTCATAGGTAAAAAAAATATAAAGAGCTGCCTCTGCGCGCAATCCCTCTTCCACCCAACTCCACAAACCATACTCAACCTGAAATAATACCTATACTGACTGCGGTACAGCATTAGCCATGCCTTCTGCTGCCCCCCTCGCCAGCACTGCCAATGGCAACCTCTCTGCCAACGACAATATCCGTCGTTTCGCAGCTCCCAGCAGACCTTTCACCCCCCTGGAACACAACCTTTTCCACAACAAGACACGATGCTTCGTATAGTATGTCCTATAAACCCAGTGCTCCAACGGTTGACAGGTTCGAGGTGCTAATGCTGTCCAGTGGTATGCAACCCCGTGCAGTGCAGGGAATGCTCGACTTCGACTTTATCTGCAAGCGATCTACCCCCTCCGTAGCCGGCATTATTTACACTTTTGGCGGCCAATTCGTCAGTAAGATGTATGTATTACTAGTTTGATCTGCTGATGACCGTTTTTGATAAAAACACCGTTACTGATGACATCAGGTACTGGGGAACGAGCGAGACGCTGCTGCCTGTCTACCAAGAAGTCGAGAAGGCGATGGCCAAACACCCAGATGTCGATACCGTTGTCAACTTCGCCTCGTCCCGGAGTGTATACAGCTCGACTATGGAATTGATGCAGTATCCTCAGATCAAGTCTATTGCCATCATTGCTGAGGGTGTCCCCGAGAGAGTATGCGCCAACTCCTTGTCCCCGTTTATATACGTTTAAATATACTTGGGTATATCAAGCTAATTTTTGGTGTTAGCGCGCCCGAGAAATCATGGTCGCCGCGAAAGAAAAAGGAATAACCATCATTGGCCCTGCCACTGTTGGAGGCATCAAGCCCGGTGCCTTCAAGATTGGTAACACTGGTGGCATGATGGACAACATTGTTGCCTCTAAACTCTACCGCAAGGGCTCCGTCGGCTACGTCTCCAAGTCTGGAGGCATGTCTAATGAGCTCAACAACATAATTTCCCAAAACACTGACGGAGTCTACGAGGGTGTCGCCATTGGAGGCGACAGATATCCAGGAACCACTTTTATCGACCATCTCTTGCGATACCAGGCAGACCCAGACTGTAAAATTCTCGTTCTCCTTGGTGAAGTCGGTGGCGTGGAAGAGTACCGCGTCATCGAGGCTGTACGGGACGGTACCATCACCAAGCCGGTCGTCGCATGGGCCATTGGTACCTGCGCAAGCCTGTTCAAGACAGAAGTCCAATTCGGCCACGCAGGTGCCTCCGCCAACTCCGAGCTCGAAACCGCAGTCATGAAGAACAAGTGCATGCGGGAAGCGGGCATCCACGTCCCGGACACCTTTGAAGACCTACCTCAGACCCTTGCGGAAGTCTACAAGAAACTTGTCAAACAAGGCACTATCAAACCCCAACCAGAACCCATCCCCCCCAAGATCCCCATCGACTACGCCTGGGCCCAAGAACTTGGTCTCATTCGTAAACCCGCTGCTTTCATCTCCACAATCTCCGACGACCGTGGCCAGGAGCTCCTGTACGCCGGCATGCCAATCTCAGATGTATTCCGAGAAGACATCGGCATTGGTGGCGTCATGTCGCTGCTCTGGTTCCGTCGCCGTCTGCCCACTTACGCCAGCAAGTTCTTGGAGATGGTTCTCATGCTGACAGCCGACCACGGCCCTGCTGTATCTGGCGCTATGAATACGATCATCACTACAAGAGCGGGCAAGGATCTTATCAGTGCTTTGGTGTCTGGCCTACTCACCATTGGCTCGCGGTTCGGTGGTGCGCTCGACGGCGCAGCGGAGGAGTTCACCAAGGCATTCGATAGGGGCCTCAGCCCCCGTGACTTCGTCGATACCATGCGCAAGGAGAACAAACTAAGTGCGTATCCGTTCCTTTCCCCCTTTGCCCGCATCTTTTCTAATACCTTTTTTTCCCCTCATCACTAACATTTTTTTTCTCTAAACGTTTAGTCCCCGGAATCGGCCACAAAGTAAAATCCCGCGCCAACCCCGACCTCCGCGTCGAACTCGTCAAAGAATTCGTCCACAAGAACTTCCCCAGCCACAAACTCCTCGATTACGCCATCGCCGTCGAGACCGTCACCACATCCAAAAAGGACAATCTAATCCTCAACGTCGACGGCTGCGTCGCTGTCTGCTTCGTCGACCTGCTGCGAAACTGCGGCGCGTTCTCACCGGAGGAAGCGGAAGATTACCTGTCAATGGGCGTTCTGAACGGCCTGTTCGTGCTGGGGAGGAGTATTGGATTAATTGCGCATTTCTTGGACCAGAAGAGGCTACGCACTGGCCTGTACAGGCATCCATGGGATGATATCACGTACCTGTTGCCCACCTTGCAGAAGGGCGCGCCGGGTGCTGAGGGGCGAGTTGAGGTTAGCTTGTAAATGGGGGATTTCTCCTTTTTTTTCTTTTTTTTCTTATGCTCTTATTTCCTTCGATTTTAATACAGTTGGTTTTTAATGGGAGTGCGTTATGGAAGGGTTTGAAGGGGGTTTCGTGGGTGGAAGGACGGGTGAAGCAATAATTACATACCCACTACTACTACTACATATCGGCCCGGCTTTTTTAATTATTAGGGGGGGAAGGGGGAAAAAATGGGATATGGCTGTTCAATTTTTTCCCTTTCCATCACAGGTAGTTAACTATGTTAATAAACTAGATTATCTCACATTCCTCAGTCTAAATTCATCTCTGCTCACTGGTAATCAGTATAACATTCTTCTCTTTGCACTTGCCTGACTTTCACATGTAAATAAGTCATAACTATAGTTACTCTCAAAGTCTTAAGCTTGTGTACAAACTTGTTATCTCAAGTGGATATCACAAACTCTATATTATTTTTCATGTGAATGATGAGATTATCAGATTTAAAGTAATATTTTCTCATTGCTTTGTACAGATTACTTTCTTCTCAAGAATTAGCTCTGCATTGCTTTAAGTATCAACTTCTGATAATCTATAGAAAGCTGCTCTCTTAACCACTCTTCAATCTCTGAAACAAAGTAGAGTTCTCAGAAATCTGACAAGTCTGACAGTGCAGGCAGTTCCATCAGATTGTTTCAGCAGACAATTTGCTCAATTATGCTGCTGCTGAAACAAATTGAACATTAATAATTAGATATGAAAAGTATAATGTCTCACATTTTTTAAGCAAACACTAACTGATAAACATTTTTTGACTAATATGCCCTGGCTCTGCTTTTGTTGTTGAGTATGTGAAGACTTACTATACATGATGGTGTTTAGAGATCTCTAGATTCTGATGTTTCCTGTTATGTGACAGATAATGTATCTGAAGCTCAGGCGGATCTTGGGTACACGATAATCAAGATAGGATGATGATGATGACAGTAACATATACTACGGCGCAAATCAGCAAAGCTTGCATGTATAGTGCATGGAGGAGCAGTTACATATAACTAGAACTGAATTTAAACATAGAGCATGAAGGGAAAATCCGTGACAACTATGCCTAAAGAATTTCTAGCAATGGTGTAATTAGTTAAATTGTACTCCGTAGCGTAATTCACAATTCAATCCTTCTTGCTACTCGCTGTTGGCTCAAGGACGGCCGAAGCGTTAGTAAATATGGTTAGTTAATGCTTGTTTTGCGGGAAATGCAGCAGTTGTTTGGTCGCGATCAGCTTAAAAAAATATTTTGTTAGCCGCGGATGACGTTGATCCCCCTTCGCTTTTTAACCACTGCTGCTAACAAGAGCGGAATAAGAAAAGGACCAGAAAAAAAAAAAACAACTTATTGACAGGGAAATGGTTCGCTTTAAACACCGCTATCTTCTGATAGATATCTTGTACCCGCCAGCCTCGCACTCGGACTCAATTGTCGACACTTCAACAGCGGCCAAATCGAAGCATACACACACCATCCCCAACAATGAGAAGGATATTCACCTCCTCATCCACCGCCCGACCACTGATACATTAACGCCGCAGTCCCTAGCACGTGCCGTGCGCGAGCATGTTGCGGAGATGTTTGGTGATTGGGGAATGGGCAGGTTGGGCGGCAGCGGCGCGGGTGGTGTCAGCGGTATGTGTATTTCTTTCCATTGGTCTCCCGGCTCTGGCTCAGGGCATTGCTTGTGAGCACAGTGAGGAAAAGACAAAGAAAATACATGAAATGATAAAACCAATCGTAGCATTTGCTAACGAACAAACGATCACCCATGCGTGTGTGGGTGCGTGTGTGTATATATCCAGTGAAATATCTCTCCCCAGCAACATCCACGGCCATAATCCGCTGTCCCCGCGCGAGCTATAGACTTGTCTGGTCCGCGTTGACATATATGTCTCGTATACCACCTACAACGTCCAAGAGCGGCAAGTCTGGGGCGATGCAGAACGATTGCGTGTTTCGTGTCGTGAGGGTTTCGGGGACGATGCGGAAGGCGGAGGAGGAGGCCATTACGAGAGCGAGGAGGGAGGTTGTGCGGATGCGGATGAGAGGGGAGGAGGCGGTTGGCGGTGGGGTGCTGCAGGGGAGGTTTGGAGGGGAGACTGGGGAAGTGGATGGGGATGGGGATGTGGATGTAGAAATGGGGTTGGATGACGAGGAGGACGAGGAAGGGGAAGAGAGTGAGGAGGATTGAATACATGGGCAGTGCGTGCTTTTTGCTTCGGCATTCTCGATGGGATGAGGGAGTTTTCTGTCCTCGATCAGTTCACACGAGTGAGTACACCCTTTTACTACTATTGATTCTTTATTATTTTTGATTTGAAGATACCCTGCCTTTTTATTTGTTGTATTATACATTCATGTCATGAAGCTCGTTTCACATTCGTTACTTCCTTACAACCTTTATACCACTATCTGGTGGCACCGTCATGTCGAAATCGTCCATGTCAACATCGCCAGCTCCATCACCAGCACCGGGCGCATTCTTCCCCGCTTCTTCCCGCGCCTTAGCTTCCTCTTCCCACCCCCTCCTCTCCTTCTCATCCCACTCATCTTTCGCATCCAACCATCTTTCCTGTACATCCTTGATATCCATTGTCCCCAATCCTTCTCTAACCGCCACTTGCCAGACTGTATCATTAGCCCCCTCCGCGGAGCCAAACGCATACCCACCCGCCCGATCAATAACATGCAACAAGCTCATCATGCTCTTCTTATCCTCGACGGCGAGCGTTTCAAACCCAACTAGTCCAAAATCCTGCACCAGCTCGACGATCGCCTGATTCAGGGCGTCGAATTTCGGATTTGCCAGCCGAGGGGATTCCTCCTTTAAATGCGGCATGAGATAGGACAGGTCTTGGACTTCGGTGTAGAAGTCTAGATTGAAGGGGAGTGGGGGGTAGTTGGAGAGGTTGTCTATCTTTGTGAGGACGTTGATGTGAGGTAGATCCATTTGGAGCATAGCGCGGAGGGACAGGAGGAGGGCGGAGATGTACATTGAAGGGAGGGTAAGATTATAGGAATCAATAAGATGGATTACGACGAGCTGTTGAAGGTGGGAGGTTAGTTATGAATTGACAAGGAACTTTGCAGTTGGGGGGGGGGGGGAGGTTTTGATGAGGAATGGGTGAGTGCAGACTCTGTACCCAAGTTTTTGGATTTGGAAGAAAATATTTCGCAATGAAGCGTGGTGTGTGAAGAGTTCGACTTGGCCTGGGCAATCGAAGAGAACATAGTCATCTGAAGTTCATCCAATATACATAAAATTAGCCGCATTCTCAATCCATAAAAAAAAAAGGTTACAAGCAACACACCTCCTAGCCCCTCCAAGCCCTCTTTTAACCAGTCAAAATTCGCCTCTACCTCCTCAAGCGCATATAGTACCGCCCCGTTGGGTCCCAGAGTATCCTCCGCCATGATCTCCTCCAACGTCACTAGCTCGCGCACGTCGAGCGCAGGAGTGTAGGAAGTTCTGTCGTTGGCGGGGTCGAGGTTGACCACGGCGCATTTGCGGCCGATTGCCGACATAAATTGGTGCATGCCATCGCAGTACGTCGATTTTCCGGACCCAGGGGGGCCTATTACTAGTTGCGCAAAGGGCATGATTTGTTCGTAACAAAATTAATTTTGGTTTCATAAGCTTTGACGGTGTGGGGTTGTCAAATATGTCGAGAGAGCTGTCTGCTTGATGCCGGAGCGATGATGTAGTTAAGGCGGTGTGGACGGGCAGAAAATGGGCAGAATAAGAACGGAAATGGAAATGCAACTAACAAACAACAAGACCATATCACAGAACAGCAGATTGAGATTCTCGGTTTCAGTTCTTATATATTTGATTACTCGGATCCATGGCTTCCTGTAAGTCCTATGCTATGTGAAATTAAACACCCCGTATTTTGCTGACTATATCCACAGCACAGTTTGCCCTGGCTTCCCCGCCGACGGACGCCATCTCCGCCTTGAAATTCTCTCCAGACCCGAGCTCCACGCGCCTGGTAGTGTCATCGTGGGATAAGAATATATATTTATACGACCTGCGCGATGAGAACGGAGCCGTGGGTGAAGGTAAACTCATACAGAAATTCGAGCATCGAGCGCCCGTGCTAGACGTCTGTTTTGGAGAGAATGAGAATGAGATATATACAGGAGGACTCGATTGGGACGTTCGGAGGTGAGTTGCGATGACTATATATTGCACGCTTATCCACACGGATAGCGTTACAGAGATACCAGCTAAATACTATCCTTATACAGAATTGACGTCTCCACCTCCACGCAAACAGTCCTCAGTTCACATACCGCCGGCGTGAAATCTGTCGTCTACAGCAAAGAACACAACCTCCTTATCTCCGCCTCCTGGGACTCTACCCTACATGTCCACCGCACGACCAACCCATCTAAACCATCAGACCACCCCGATTCCCCTCCGACGAAAACACCAGCCAAAATCCCTCTCCCCGCAAAGCCCTTCTCCCTCTCCCTCTCCCCGACAAAGCTCGTCGTCGCCATGGCCTCGCGCACCCTGCACATCTACGACCTGCACGCCCTCTCTACCTTCCTCGACCAATCCACCAACGCTAGCCCGGAAACCCACACCCTCTCAATCGACCCCTGGCAGCGCCGCGAATCGAGTCTAAAATTCATGACGCGCGCCGTAGCCTGCATGCCCAATGACGCCGGCTACGCTTCCTCCAGCATCGAAGGCCGCGTCGCGGTCGAATGGTTCGATCCCTCCGACTCCTCACAGGACCGCAAGTACGCTTTCAAATGTCACAGACAGCAGGCGCCCGACGAGCCTGGTGTCGATGTCGTGTACCCCGTTAACGCGTTGGCTTTTCACCCGGTCCATGGCACGTTTGCGTCTGGTGGAGGGGATGGGGTTGTGGCGCTGTGGGACGGCGTGGCGAAGAGGCGGATTCGACAGTATCAGCGGTATCCGGCCAGTGTTGCGGCGTTGGCGTTTAGTGGGAATGGGAGGTATTTGGCCATCGGGGTCAGTCCTGGGTTTGAAGAGGGGAAGGAGAAGGAGAACGAGGATGGTGGGGACGGAGTGGTGAAGGTGTTTATTAGGGAACTGGGGGAGAGCGAGGCAAAGGGGAAGGGGCAGAAATGATATTAAAAGAAAATAAAAATAAAAAGAGTAATAGAGTGGATGATATTATTATGATTAAAAATATTTTCAAATGTCCCGGGAGAAGAGTTACTGGAAGGTTTGATCGCTCGATGGAAGGATGAGGAAAATATGGTTCTATTTTCTGATTATTATTTTTTCTTTCTTTCCCAAAACCTGCCCTGCTATACTCTCAAAGCGTAGCGGCTTTTGTAACATAAGCAACATCATAGTTGTATCCATACGAAAATACACATGATATCTTATCGGTTATAAACAAACACACGAATGAAAAGAAAACGATGGGAAGTACAGTACGCCCATCAATTCAAACCGCGGGATCGCCTCTCAGCCCTTAATCTAACTCGCCTTGCGCACCGAAACTGACCCATCAGGCATACCGAAATACGCGGCGACAGGTTTCTGCCCACCAATGCCACCAGTCGCCTGTGCCTGGGGGCCGGTCAGCCCACAGAAGAGACCAACCTCCAGCACGCCAGGGATCAATTTGACCCTCTCCGCCAGTGCCGTGACTTCCCAGACACCATGCGTACCCGAACCATCCTGGCCCTGAGCGACGTCGGAGGGCAGGAGGAGTTTGGGGAAAGGTGCGTCGATAAGGAAGAAGTCTTGGTCGGTTTTCACGGGTTGGCTATGTGCTTCCCCGGCTTTAACTGGTGCGGTGCGGAGTTTGGGCAGGGGGCTACCCAGTTTTTTGAGCTCTGAGGTTACGCGGCCGACGGCCATGGGGGCTACTTCGATGGGAATTGATGGCCAGTTTGTTAGGAGGCGGGCTTGGAGTTTTCGGGAGTCTGTTGGGGGGTGATTAGTGGTGAAATGTTTTACCGTTGGGATTTCTTCGAATTTTGCTCGGGGGAATGGGGGGATGAGAATTATTTTAACCTCGAGGGGTAGAAATACGAAAATAAAAAAAATAAAAATAAAAATAAAAATAATTAGAAGCAAAAGAAGTGATTTAAAATTAAAAACATTCCACATACCAGCTACGCATATAAATTCTTTCGCCTGCAGCGCAACCAGTTTCTCCTGGAACAGGCAAGCTCCACCACCCTTTATGCAATTGAGGTCATCGTCCACTTCATCCGCGCCATCGAACGCAACGTCTAAAACGGCACCCTCAGGGAGTGCATCGAATGCAATAGGCGTCAAGCCAGCGTTGGCAACGAGCTGACTCGACTGGTATCCCGTTGGTACAAAGCCCGTGGACGAGGTATCCACGCCCAGCGCCTTGATGGCCTCGACCACATAGACAATGGTGGTCCCGCTGCCAATCCCGACGAATTTTGGGTTTGGCGGGTAGTGTTTTGCTACAGCTTCTCTAGCGGCGTTCCGCTTTGCGTCTTCAACCGTGGACATATTGGAGGAGCGTGTGGTATAGAGAGCCCGTTGGAGTGGTCTATGCGCCAATTGACGAGTATGCGGAAAGCGGAGGAGTTGCAGGAATGTGACAGTCTGGAGCAGGGATGGAAGTAAATGACGGAGGATAGGGTTTGGAGTAGATATAAGGTATTTTGGAGGGGCAATTCGGGCAGAAGTTTGAAGATTGGCTGCTTTTTCAGGTAACTGCGCTGAATGGATAGAATTGTGGAGAACAGTGGAGGCGGACGGAGAATGCCTGTTCAGACACGATGTCAGACATAGTGCATTGTGGTAGCTGTACTTTGCTCTTACAATTGGCTATAGGATTTGGACGGGGATACTCACAGGGCACGAAAGATGTTGCGTATTGGTATGGGTTTCATAGACCTGGCTGGAGGGGTGAGTTGGTCATGGTGGGGAGGTCAGTAGTGTCCAAAAAGTATGTAGTTCACTACTTCGAGTCAGAACAAAGCGTGACAAAGCATGCCGCATCTACTAATGTCTCTGTGGTCAATGGGCATTACTAATGCTTTAGAAAGTTAACATCATCAAAGAATCAGTCACTGTCGAGCACTATCATAGGCGTCGACTGTAGTAGAACCTCGGTGGTTGTTGCACATGTATTAACTACATATTGGTTGATCGAGAGCGTTTGGCGGTCGTCACTGCGGCTCCGGGCCGACGTTGTTCCTTTAGGCGCGGGGGAACGCGATTAGATAAGATAACTGACAAAAAACGGCTTCGGCAGTGAAAAGACGCCCGTGTCCATGACATATAACTATATAAATATATATCTAGATACCTTGTTTTGCTTTCAACAACATAACTGTCTGATCCTAGTAGCAGCTGGTGGATATATCTAGCGTCTATTCTATCTCTGCCTTTTGCTGGATATAGACCAGTTCCGCTCCCTGATGACTGAATCTTCCCCCTCCAGCCTTGCGGGGCTCACATCAAAGGAGCGGAAATACGACCGCCAGCTGCGATTATGGGCTGCCAGTGGCCAACAAGCTCTTGAAAATTCCAAAGTTCTCTTGATTAACTCAGATGGCCCTCTGGATGACGGATATCCAGCTGTTCCTGGAGCCGTGGGTGTCGAGACGCTCAAGAACCTCGTGTTGCCTGGAGTCGGGGGCTTCACCATCGTTGATCCAGCCATAGTCGCTGAATCGGACCTGGGCGTCAACTTTTTCTTAGACGAGGGGAGCCTAGGGAAATCGAGAGCAAAGGAGACATGCAAGTTTCTCCTGGAGCTAAATCCGGATGTCGAGGGAGACTCCTTGGATAAGGTGCGATTATCTGAGCTGGGGTACAATGATGACGGTCCAACTGAGCAAGAACTGACGTTTGAGATAGCCGATTGAAGAGCTTCTAAAGGAAGAAAACTTTCTAAAGCCATATTCACTCATAGTAATCACAGCGCCAATGAGACGGTCTATGCTCAAAACCATTTCTGCTGCCGCCAGACAACTCGTGATCCCTCTAATCTATACCCATTCAGTTGGTTTCTACTCTGCCTTTTCACTCCAGCTTCCAGCCGTATATCCTATTGTCGAAACACACCCAGATCCAAACTCCGTCCAGGACCTACGTTTAACCAACCCTTTCCCCGAGTTAGTAGTCGCCACGGCAAAGGTAGCAGATTTAGATAGCCTCGATGATCACGACCACGGCCATGTACCATATTTACTTTTACTATTGCACTACCTCGACAAGTGGAAGGCGACCCATGGTGGAAAGCTACCGTTGAGTTATGAAGACAAGTCAGCGTTCCGAGAAATGGTTCGCGATGGGGCGCGGACGAATAACCCCGCGGGAGGGGAAGAGAACTTCGACGAAGCTGTAGCTGCGGTGTTAAAAAGCGTAAATCCGTGGTCGCTGAAAAGCAACGTCAGGGAAATATTTGACATGGAGCAGTGTAACAACCTCGACTCAAATTCTGACAATTTCTGGATAATCGCATCGGCCATAAAGTCCTTCTTCACTACCCATAACGTCCTCCCACTCCCCGGCTCACTTCCGGACATGAAAGCCCAATCAGCGGATTATATATCTCTACAGAACATCTATAAGTCAAAAGCACGCAAGGACCTTGCGGAAGTTGTCGTTAGCGTTCGAACCCTCGAAGCCCAACTCAGGAGCGAATCACCACAGCCTCCAATCCCAGAGAAGGAAATAGAAACATTCTGCAAGCATGCATCCAGTGTCAAGGTCATCCGCGGCCGTGATATCCCCATCCTCGACTCGAATACGCACCCAACCACCCTCAAAGCCATCCGCCAGGGCCTCCAACTCCCGGACTCCCTTATGCCAATTTTCCTCACCCTTCAAATTCTCGACACCCTCGTCAGCGAGTACAGAGAGAAGACCTCAGAAGTGCAACAAAAACCCCCGTCGTCTTCGTCAGCACCTTTCCTCGACCAAGCTGATAACTGGGCTGCGGCGCAATCCAAGTTCTTAGCACTCTTGGAGACGGAGGGCCACACGCTTGATGACGATGTCAAACTCCGTATCGCAAAGGCTGTGCAAGAGACGCGGCGCGCGGGTGTGGGCGAACTGCACAACATTTCCTCGCTGACAGGTGGCATGGTGGCGCAGGAGGCGCTGAAGGTATTGACGAGACAGTATGTGCCACTGGATAATACGTGTATCTTCGATGGGATTGGGAGTCGGGCGGAGATGTTTAGGTTGTAAGAAGCGATGGATGGGCTGCTGAGATCTTGTTTTGTAGGAGGAAAGGATACATATTTGCGTGTGTATGGGGTTGGGCCGGGCGGTTGAATTTATTGTGTTTGGTCAAGATGGATATGCTTGACGTTGACTTCTTGTTGTGCTGCAATGAAGCAGCGATATGATGGTATTCAATAATGAAAGATCGTTGCAAACAAGACAAGTATCCAGAATCTACTCAACATACTCTACCAAGACATCATGGTATACAAAACGGCTTGTTGGCACTCCCATAGTGCAGCCTGTTCATTTATGGAGAGCATCTACTCTTTGGAACTGAGCAGGCTCAAGCGCCGCTTAAAAATGCTAGAAAAGGGTTCTTTCTACAACAGATTTGTAGGTATCAAACCCATGCTCCTTACCAGAAACATTGATCATGATAATATCCAAAGTGTATGACAATTTAGTGATTCAAGTGCGTTGTTCTTTTGTAGAGTAAGTATTGGAAGTATGCACCTCAAGCAACTAAATTCCCGCGGCCCAGAAATTTAACTCCGCCGATTGCAAACACTGCAAACACCGGCGCATCCCAGAGCCTCCTGGGACGCTTCGGCAACTTCCAGACATCACTACAACTCGAACATAGTTATCCATCAGTGAACAACTCACTCTTGTTTGAGATCTCCAGGGTCATGGCTGACTTGTGATCCCTGGCTCTTCGTTGAAGTGCCTTGCGCGTCGAAATCAACAATGAAATCTTTACATCTCTGATTGATTCACCTTCAATCATTTACATCTTATCTTGTCTGCGCGCCCTCCCCCCGTGGCATTGATGAAGGCGTCGCCACTCCATTTTTGACGAGAGCAGTATTGCTGAAATAAACACGGTCGTTTTTCCCGCATAGATTTTCACTTTGTGTATACAGCAGGAAGGAGGGATAAAGGGAGACTCAGAAAACAAGAAATAATTGACAGTGGACAGGGCAGCAATCACGTCCCTCGCGTTCTCATATTACCATGGCGCTTCCAACGGACATAAACTCAATGGCGGACGCTGCTGCAACCGTGATCACAACTGCAGCAGAGGCAGCCATGCCGTCGACCTCTCTGACCCCTTCCTCTGCGCTTTTCCTGAACCTCAGCGCTGTTAATTCCACGCTGTCCAAACTACCATTCCTCTCCTCTACATCGCAAGATCTTTTACTATATCCGCTTCGCGTCATTTACCAGGCGGAGGTCTTCATATTCATCACTGCCCCACGCAGTGTTCTGCATTTCCTGGGACTGGAAGCGGCGGTTACAAGTATGATAGAGGGCGCTGCTGGCGCTCTCGGTGGCGGAGCCGGGGTCGGTATGGACGCGGCGGGTACTGCAGGGGCGGCAGCGGTAGCAGCTGCCGGAGCAGATGGGATAGGAGCAGCTGCTGATGCCGCGGTTGCATCGGGATTTAGTCTCGGCGATTTGCTCCATAATATGAGGAAATTTGGTGGATTCTTCAGCTACATGACTAGCCGATGGTCCCTCACATGCTTTGCGGTGGTAAGTCCTGCATTGATTAACATATCCGGAAGGGACTCTGTTGCTGGAAGGACACATTGGATTCGGCGCTATCAAATTTAATTAGATGGATTAACTGACGAGCGTGTTGCATTTTGAACAGGCACTTGCTTTGAACCGCGTTACTATATACGGTTCCACGAGGCGCCATCTTTCTTTAAAGTGGCAAGTTCGGTTAGCGCTGAGAATAATTCCCATCGTCCTGTTCGTTGGCCAGATAATTACACTATTGCAAGCCATCCGCTGTCAAACGTCTCCGGAATACCCACAAATACGATATGGAAAGCCAGGAAAACGTTCTAGTTTGGACTACGGAGGCGAAGGTGGTCTTCTGTATTCGCTTTCATCGTTACTTCTGCCCTGGCAGGATGATGAAGGTTCCTGCAATGCCGTCCATATGAACCGACTGCCCGGAACCAAAGAAATTCCTTACGGCTCATTTTCGCTCCTGTGGCCCGTTTTCCTTCGTCTATGTCTCAACCAGTTTGTTGAAACATTATCGTGTGCATTGCAAGGACGTGGGGTTGCCACGGAGGCGGGGATGTCTATATTTGAGCACTCTCTAGCATTTGCAGAAGCAGAAACGATGATAAGCCAGTCTATCGGCCTCGGCCTGTTTGGTCTGTCGAAAGCTACTGGCCAGGCATCCGCAAGCAACAGCACGAATTCTTCGTCCGCCACGCAGCTTCTTTCAAAAAACCAAGTCCTAGACAGGCTTAATGTTACCCCTGAACTTCTGCTGATTGCACTGATTTCATGTTGCAACAGTTTATCCTCGAACATCCTCGACGTCTTCGGCCGTCAGAACCAAGGCCGCCTCATTAACACAACATTCTGGGGTCTTTGTTTCATGGCCTCCATACTTTTAGGCTTTTTCGATGGTATGCCCCTGGGTAATGATATCATTCTCAAGTTCCCCACAGTATGCATCGTGGGATTTGTGCCCCATTTGATCATATTCGCTGGGATCTTGACCTGCCTTGCGATTTATGGACTGGCCTTAATCATAACGGCATTTTCGCTACCTTCCACCATGCCGCCTCCTACCTCCCTGCGTGAAAGATTCTCACTTGCGCATGCCAATATGCAAGGAGCGTCTCAAATTCGAAATGTGCGCCTCAATCCAAGGGAAGACTTTTACACAGCTCTGGTTAGGATAGGTTATGCCTCCCTAGCAGCAGCAAGTGACGCCGTTTTCCTAAACGAGGGAAAGAGCGTAATGGTTGGAACAATGACTTGGCTGGAGGAGGATAGGCTTTCAGAAATCGAGGCGTCAAGGAGCAACACTGACGCTCGCAGACGTACTGCCCAACCGATGGAGCTCCATGCTAGTCCCAAGGAAGCCTTTAGCTTTGATATCCCTGAACGTGAGCCTGAATGGGAAAGTGGATATTCACGGGAAAAGAAAATTGAAAAACAGAGAGGAGCTCGTTCGATGGAGAAACAAACAGCTCTTGGTGGAGTTGGGGCATTCCGAGGGGCAAGCAGATGCTATCATGGCTTTACCTTTTTCCGAGGCATTTTCTTTCTTTTAGTAGGTTGGGCAGCTTTTTGGTTCGTAAGAACCTTGGATCTCGTGGGTATTACTAGGCCACCTAGGTGGTTGGTAAAGCTGGGAGGTACTGCTCGCAAACGAGCTGTTCCAGCAACAACCGACAATCTCAACTCGCTCGACTTTTGGATTCTGACCGACCAAGGGGAGCTGAAACTCCCGGAAAACTACGAATACGATGTTGAAAAAGAAATGAGGAAGCGGGAGTTTGCAAACATTTCCCAGTGGGGTGAAGCGGAGGAAAGCCGTTTTGACAGAAAACTGTATAATTGGTGGAAGATTGGGGGATCGTGGGGCGAGCGAGATGAAAGTGGAGACTATGTACCCTCTCAGGATGATTGGGATGATACGACAAGCGTTGTTTCGATGTCGACAAACGCCGAGTCGGAGTGGGAGGCATATGAGTCGGATGGTCGTCGGACACCAACACAGAGTAACCCGTACACCATGGGGAACAATCAAGGCAACCTGTCTAATTCCAGCTCAACAACAAACACACCGCCCGATGAATCCCTTTTGGATATGACTTCGCTTGCCCGCCTCCTCGACCCTAGGGATCACGAGGCGAGGCACGAAGCTCGGGTGCTAGCCTCGCATCTGATGGCAGCTGATGAAGGCAAAATAATGACCCGCAGCCGATTTAAAAGCCAAATGGAACGCGACCGCGCGCGTGTTCTCACATCATCACGATACAACAGCGCTCACGTACGAGGCCCCGCATCAGCATCTCCCGGTTCGAATGGGAAGAAACGACCCACGCCGGAGGAAGAGGCAGAAATTCTTGAAAATCTGATACTATCGCGACGATTAGGCCAGGACTACTCATCGGGCGGCAGCTATGCGCAAGATCAACAGTACCAACGACAACAAGAGCCGGAGTCTTGGAAAACCGGTGCGTCAGGTCTTGGCGCGGACGGACCGCAATGCGTTATCTGCCAGGCTGCGCCTAGGTCGATCATCATTTGGCCGTGTAGGTGTCTTTGCGTGTGTGAAGATTGCAGGGTTAGTCTTGCAATGAATAATTTTGGAAACTGCGTTACATGCAGGCGGGAGGTTTTTGGTTTTGTTAGGTTATGGGTACCGTAGGGGATAGTGCTTTTGCTTTACTTCCCCCCTTTTCCAGCTCTATACGCCGAATCTCTAAAGGTTTAAAGAGTTTACTTCTTCACTTCTTTGCACATATTCCATATCTCATCAGTAGATTGTTGTTTTTTAGTGCATAATACTAAGTGTTAGCCGGCATCGCGTTGCAATGCTTTCTGATCCCAATACATTGTCTGTCCCCCCTTGTAGTGCTACCTGGCTGCATCTAATAATAACCATCAAACTCTCGCTTTCCCCACGCTTCATTCTGCGTATAGTAAGTATAGTATATTCTTGATTGTGTTCATCCCACTTGGTAAACATCTATTATCTTTGACTTTTATTTTGCATTGTGGCATCGGTACATCTGTATTGATTCATTAGTATTTACTTGGATCAAGAGAATTAATTATTTTGGTAGTTAATCCAACCGTCCTGTTCCAAACTCCCGACCAAACAGTTATAGCAAAAAATCATAGATTTAATTCATACTGGCCTTTTTATACTCCTCCTTTGCCCCTGCCAAGCCAAGCCTTAACTTAGCTCACAGCCCTAAAATCAACGTCCTGCATCATTAACAACTGTGTTCACAATACTGCAAAATACGCCCATGTCTGACATATTACGGGGAAAATATGGCATTTCCTGACTCTGGATACCCCAACGATACTTGAGAGATGACGTACCTAGGAAGCTGAGAAATCACGATGCAGGTGCCGTGTCTCGGGATAATGCGACGATGGCGCAACTTGTCCTCCAGATGAGAAATCGAGGGAGAGAAGATCATCCCATCCCATCCAGGATCCGGCTTGCTTGACAGGCTTGTTACCCTCCCTAGTCTTCTGGCCGGGTAATCTTTTGCAAGAATAACTCCGTCAGGATAGATGAAGCCTCTCATCCTTGTCTAAATTATGTGATCCTGATATGCAATGATGCCATGCAGCTCCCATGTGTTGAGTCCTGCCCGCAATGCGGGGCCCAAGGGACAATCCCCGTTTTCAATCTGGCTACTACAGGCTGATTGGAATTCTACTTCTGCCTATTTCTTCTTGAATGGCTGGTTGGTATATTAAACGGTCGTCTCGTTCGCTCTTCCCAACACTCGTTTATGAGTTTTGTCCTCTAAGACTTCTGTCCGTATATTTGGTGATTTACTGGTTTACTACCATCAATTATCGATCCTCTCCTTTGCTACCATGGCACCATCCCTTGAAGAACCCATACATCCCCAACCACAGAGGGAACCCATCACTGCAAAGCAACGAACTTTGCGGTACGAGCCCGGTCGGACGGTTGTCGAGGACGATGAGAACTACCCCTACGATGACCTTCTCCCCTCGTTTCCAAATATAAGCTGGGAGCCGATAGGAAAAGTTCCGTATCATGATAAGGGGATTCTAGGGGACGATAAGTTCAGAAACCTTTTAGACGCTGCCACGGATGTCTTCGACTATAATCCGAAAATCGGAACAGAGATTCATGGTGTTAAGCTTGCAAAACTCACGAATGATCAGCGAAACGATCTTGCGCGTCTAATCGCCTTTCGTGGGGTGGTATTTTTCCGTGGTCAGGATGATTTCGATATTGAGGCCCAGAGGGATCTCGGTCGATATTTTGGGACGCTTCACAGGGTGAATACTGCGTTTCAACCGAAGCTATGTAGCCGTTAACTGACAGCTATATGGCGACACAGCATGCTACAACCGCTGTACCTAAGAAGGTTGGGTTGGAGGACGTCCATGTGGTTTACACGGGAGCCAACTCCAATGATCAAAGAGCGTTGTTCACCCCAAGCTTTTTGTGGCATTCCGATGTAAGCCAGGCGATGAAAAGCCAACACGATAATGACCAAAGCAATTGCTAATATCCTTTCATAGGTGACCTATGAGGTTCAACCACCTTCATACACCTCGCTTAAGGTTATCTCGGGCCCTCCCCGTGGCGGTGGTGGGGATACGCTCTGGTCCTCTCAATATGCCGCATATGACGCTCTGTCACCGCACATGCAAACATACCTCAAGGGCCTGACTGCTCTTCATTCAGCGGATATGCAGGCAGATGGATCGAGAGCTGCTGGCCGGCCTGTCCGCCGCGAGCCAATTACAACTGAACACCCGCTCGTACGGACGAATCCAGTAACGGGATGGAACTCACTTTTCTTCAATCCCGGTTTTGTTACCAAAATTGTTGGGGTGCCCAAATTAGAAAGTGATGCTATCATTAGTTACCTCAACAGCATTGTTGTTACGACGCAGGAACTACATGCCCGTTTCCAGTGGGGGAGGAATGATGTTGCGTTCTGGGATAATCGTTCAACGGTACGCTTCTCCGTACCTCACACATTATTATATTTATGACCTACTCGAACTAATTCTGACTTGACCCAAAGAATCACACGGCGTCGTATGGTTTCGCGCCCCATCGTCGTCATGCTGTTCGTGTTGCATGCCATGCAGAACGCCCAAGTTTTGATCTGTCAGGCACGTCTCAAGAGGAAGAATTGGCCGCTAAGTATAACATTCCGCTTGTCAACAAAGATGGATCCCGCCAGTCGAACTACAATGACTGAGACATCTAGTTGGCTTCGGTTAACTCGACTTTTTCTACCTTATTTTTTTTTCATTCACTATGGGATTTCTTCCCCATGTTATTGCTTATTTCTTGACGTATTTGATTATTCTCAGTAGGGCTGTCTTTGCTTTTCATTCAGTGTCATTTATACATTTGTATAATCAATGACATGTACATGTACTTTCATCGAATTTCGCACGTTTTGTTCGGCAGGCGATGGATGTTTCTGGTCAATCACCATATAGGGTACATACTGGCTGCCTTCGTATTATCCAGTAATTTCTTCGCTCCTGGCTGACTCAATCAGCTCTTGAACATACCCTGACCAGCATAGGAGTAGAGAAAGAAAATATAGCTTCATTCAATATTCCTCAGGGGACTAGATAGAGGGTAGGGAGGAGCGGGTGATGTTGGTAGTCACGTGCTACCCCTATTTTGACATCCCCTCTCAGCCCATCTCTATCTAATAACTGGGTGGTATCATGTAAGATGATGGTGATATAGCTTTGAACCTTGAAGCCACTAGTGACATGAAGCTATACTGACCTAGCCGTCTTAAATGACTCAAGGGAAGGAAAAGGATCCATATTGCTCGAATTACCCAGACTCCGAAATGTCTTCGCCATCTGAACCATCTATCCTCGAATATGCACGATTCCACGATATTGCGAGAAACAGCATACCAGACCCCATCCTCTTGGTCCCGCCGGTGATCGAAGACATAGATCTATCTCTTTGCGATATATCAAACCACCCTTCCATTGGCTTGGAAGATATACATCGAGAAATACAGGCCAGCACACGAGAAAAGCTCGATGCTAACTGGGCCAGCGCACCCTTGTTGTCCTCCATTATTAAACTATCCATCGATGAAAGACCAATAGACAATCATTATGAGGAAATAGAATGTCCAATAGACCCTCGCCGAATTCGAGATATGAAATTGGAAGCCCCTATCCTGCGAACCGACCACGAGATGGACATGCGGGCGTTTCGACGAAGAATTTCACTTGATTTCATGGAGATAGACGTACCGTTGGAACAGCTTGATGATGAAAATGACCAAAGCTTGAAATTTCCGAGTAGATTCTGGAGCCAGGCAGAACATGTATGGCATATGGCTGAGGGGGAAAGGTTGAGTTGTCTGAAAGACGGCTTGCTTCTTATGCAGGGTATCAAGGGGGATATTGTGACCTCTACAGATGGGTTTGTTGATGACTCGTTGGACAACGGAATTATCTTCTGTGGCAAGGTTTGTCGTCTGCTGTGTGAGTTTGGAAGAATAAAAACATCTAACCAGTAGCCAGAGGAAAGACAGAGATCCCCTGACACCAATCTTGTTGCCCAGGGATCCAACTCCCGTTCCATTTCTCCCATCATCTCCCTGTCTGGAAATGGAAATATTACCGGACCCTGCAACGCCACCAATGGCTGAAAGCCTAGATGTGCAGAGGATTGAAGATATCCTTGTACCAAACTGTGACCGAATCGTGACTGATTTTCTTTCAGGCACAGACGCAGGCGACGTTGGAAATCCAGAGCCACGAAAAGGCGGACCTAACAGAGCATCACAGGATTTTGAAGACCTAACGTTATCACCCAATGTCCAAAACAGAATGCTAGGTTTGAAAGTTGAGCCCCCTATTACCCCGCCAGTATCTGCTAAGAAGCGGCCGGCTGAAGATGACGAGGATATCCTACAATACATGGCTCGAACCGGCGTCGTCCCTGAAATTACTTCACAAGATGCCATGGAAATTGACCCTGACGACCTCGTCGAAGAAGATCTCGCGGAAGTGGCTAACGCAGCAAAGAGAAAGACAGACAGCGAACTTAATGCAGAACGCATCAGGGGCATTAGTACAATGACACGATGCACAGTGCCCCTCCTTAGGACACCGACCATTCTCCCACCGTGGCCAGGACTGGCTGGGCTCTCGGACCCTGAGCTGAAAGGTCTATATTGGTCCTTTATTTCCGAAATAAAAACGGAAGCCTTAGCTGGATTGCGCTATTCTATTGGAGCTGCTGAGAGGAAAACTGATCTCAAGTGGCAACCATTTTCAATGGAAGTACGGAGGCTGGAGATCAATGAAAGCATGACTTCTGAGGATTCCTCCAGTGGGGTTCTCCGTGAGATTGGTCGTCAGTTAAGCGGTTCGGAAATTGAAGATGAAATTCCCCAGCTAGTTTGCCATTATGAGTTTCAAATTTCAAGTTTGGATGATAATGAAGAGCTTTCGCCGCGAATGGTTTATGAAGAGGCAGGGTCCATTCCTCCGCTTCAAAGGAAGGGACGTCAGCATTATACTGGAAAGGATGAAGGGAAAGGGAGTAATTCGGGATCCTCGCATGCGGAGAAGCGGCTCAAAGGGATTGACAACAGAGCAGCAAACTCAAAGGCTACTAAAATTGGATTCAACGCCAAATCGGGGGAAGCTACCCTTGTTGATTCAGCCCTGTCATCCGTGTTTTCCCCCTTGGACTCACTTTCCAATTTTATGGAGGTTCGTGGTCAAAAGACTGCAACCTCTAATCTGAATAGATGTTCATACTTCGCCCACCCAGCACCACCTAATCCATTGACTTTGGCACAAGACGACGGGCATCCTAAGATTAACAGGCAGATTCCAGAGAGGGCAATTGAACCAAATGTTACAACCACATCATTCCCCCTGCTGGCACCTCCCAGCACCGCCAGGCTGCAAGGTGCCCTGACATTTGTTTTATCCACCGCCCTTCTACGGACACATCGCGCCGTAATTCATAATCTTGAATCTTTATCCCCAGCATGCCATCTGGTTTTCCGTGATTACGATACTTTGCCAAATTTATATTCGACTGCTGCCAGGGCTGAGAGTTCCCGCCAGCCGCGATTGATGGGAATTCAGCAGTTTCCCAATAACCTAGAAAATCACCAAGGCCAGGAAGCGGATATATCATTTTCCCCTACAGCAGGTGCTGTCCTAACCACCACTCAAGAAATAACTCAGAAATACCTGCCGGGCCAGCAACCAAACGACCAGGGAATCGCACAAGAACTGAACTATCCAATTCGTCGGCGCATTTCCGATATTTGTCTTCTGTACGAGGAATTATATGTGTTCATTTGCAGCCCTATCAATGCTCCCAATAAACATAGTTCGGCACTGCCGCATGCGGAAATGGAAATGGACAATAGAGCAGTTGAAGCTATCGAATCACTGAGGACCTTTTGCGAATCCCTCGACCATTTTTCAACAATAATCGTTCTTCCTGTCATGAACGGTGCGAGCAACGTAACAAACTGGCTAGTTAGTCTTGCGAATAAACATTACACGATGACTCCATGGTCCACCTCCGACGTCGTCCATGAGCTTGTGCAGCCGGACAACGTTCTTTTCCCGGTAGATCCCTCACCAAGCGAGTATTTCCTCCGGCAGTCCGGTTTCAACACCTTTGCAGCACAGATGGTCCTGTTACACCCTTATACGGATGCAGATGATGGTAGTGGATTATACTATTCCGATGACCATCCCACCCAAGGAGCTCAAAATCCACAAGCTGCGCTTTCCCGCTTCGTTTGTATGAACCCTTTTGAACGACAGCGTATCTTTACCCCAATTTTAGGGAAACGTGTGGTCGAACGTGTGGAACGGAGACTGGCTGTTGAGGCGGGGTGAATATAGGGGTGGGACTTCTGAGGAGTATGTATTTGCGGTAATATATATTATTAGGGCTGCGCTCTTAAAGTGGTGTGATGTTGTCCTAATGTAATACGATGTTGCTTTCTCCATATATATATTTTTTTTCATGATTACAAAGGAGTCTATGTCATTGTTCAGAGTCAGCCATTTCCATTGTTGAGGTAATTTACAAGTTCCTTTGTGCAGCTTTTAACAATTGAAATATTACTGCGATAAGTGTAATGAAATAAGAATATTCCTCTACGCATAATTAATTATTGCAATTGTCATAATTTTCTCGGGAAGCTACTTGTGCCAATAAACTGCGGAAGTGCCCCTAGTGGAGCTGGCATCGACAACCAGGAAATGGGGCCAACCCCTCATGGTGTGCAGAAAATCGTCTTTCTAACAAACATTGAGGTCTCCTGCGTGTTTCACAGTGTCATTCAAACATGGGATCCCGAACCTAGACAAGAAAGGGACAGCATGGATTATAGGCTAGTAGGAAGAAAATTAGAAACAAGAGAAACGAAGTAATAACAACACCATATTGAAAGTGACAATTGCAAAAAGGGTTCTACTATCAACCCACCCGGGAATGCATCGAAATGGAAAGAAGCAAACAAGGCGCGAATGGACAATAGGATAAAATTTCCAGTCATTTCTGTTGTCCCTCAGTGCCCGCCTCGAAAATCCGCGGACAAGAACGAATCTTTCATAGGCTCCTCTTCGGTTTCCTGTCCTCCCAACGGACACACGCCTCTAGTTTGCCAGATGGCTGTTCGACGCCTCCGCACAGAGAGTTTCTCTGTTCTGAACTGTCCCTTAAAGGTTTTTCCTGCTTTGGACCCCTGCGCGGCTGTGGTGCAACGAACATCGCAGTGGCACGTTTCGGCAGCCCATTGGCACCTGTTTCTGATCGCTGGTTGAGCTTCGATGTAGCTATTGGTTCACGACGCCGAAGCGCAGCAGAAGAAATACCGCCGCCGATATTATCCTCCGCACCCAGCAGTTGTTCTGATAGGGGATCTGAGGATGAGGTAACTTTCAGGTCCAGGGGCTGCGAGGCCTTATTGTTACGCTCACCCGCTGCTTTCTCGCGGTATTGGGGTCTCATAACTCTGGACACCGGCCCACTCCGGGAGAGGAGTTTATCCACAGTCCCTTCTTCCGCTGAAGCTGGCGGGGGAGTAACACTAACTGCAGGACCCAGGCCAAAAATCCATGGCCCTTGCTTTGGATTTAGTGATGGATCATTGGCCTTTGGGACTTCAACAGCGGTGTTGACACCTCCACGTCGGACAGGCGGTGGAGGGGGGCGTTTCTCTGGCTTTAAGGGAAACCAATCCGGCTTCGGGTATGGGTCCTCTTCACCAAGTAGGAGGCGGGAGAGCGGCGTCTTTAGTACTGAACCCTCCACTTTGCCGACTGAAGGGCTCATGCTTGTAGGTACTGGAACATGGGGCGGATCAGGAGCGGTGGCAGCAAGCACAGCCCGATCTGCTCCCCTTTCTTCGAAGACGTCACGGGCTCTCATACGAAATTTCGTCGGCCGACATCCTAATTTTTTGGGGTTGCATAGTTTTTCCGAGCCTTGTCCAACTGGGGGTTCCTTTGGGGGCATGAGGGGGTTGCGACGAATGAGTACCGGATACTCATTGTCCCTTCCGTTTTCATTTTGCCATTGTACTTGTATGGCTTCTGGTATTCCGACTTTTCTCGCAGAATTGTCTAGGGCAGGAGGTGTGGCGATGGCGACAATGGGAGCGGTAGTATCTTGGATATCTCGACGGAAGCGAAGCGGCTTGCTCGGTGAGAGATCCTCTTGGTTAGCCCTAGTATCGAAAGGGGTTGAAAGATCCTCTTGGTTAGCCCTAGGATCGAAGGGGGTTGGAGGGCCGGGACTGGCTTGAACGGTTCTCAGAAGAGTTAGGGCCAAAATAGCCAACAATTCTACCCGAGGAATCATTTTCTAAGAGTGATTATAATGCCTTGAACATTGAATCAGATGCTAATAACCTGTTGAGAATAGAATGCACCATAAGATGACAAGAATCAAAGAACATGGGATGTTCATTTGATTTTATATGGAGTGAATAAAGTTTAGGGGAAATGCAAATATATATATCATATATATATGATATAGTTGGGAAACAATAGAGACAATAGGAACAAAGCAGATGGGACAATTTGAGCATAGTTCATCTTAAAATCCTAAGATGAAGGGCAAGCTCAATGTGAAACCCATAAACATCAAGCAAACACCACACTGCTTGCAATAGATATCTCAGAAGTATTACACAAATAAAACCAAGTTCTATGAGTGTGGCACAGTAATTGCTGCGGTCGATTTAACAAGAACAATACAAGCGCAAGTAACGTACCCCTGCAGAGAGCAGAGGGCGGAACAAAGACTGTGTGCAGCAAAACTGGCAGCCTGCCAGAGATGATTGCTGTGCCCGCCATCCCTAAGTTTAAGGTCCATAAAATCTTTTGGTATTATTCTGCTGCATTCTGATGGACACTGTAATTCCAACAGTCGAAAGACATTGTGAATGAATGCAAACAGGCGCAAGGAGGCTTGAAAGGTTGTTTGTTTGGCGGGCAGATCATGCCCAAAGGAAGCTAGGGCGAGAAAACTTAAACTCAACTGCAAACCTTTTCTGGCGGCGCGCTTTGGCGGCGCTTATGGCGCTTCATGCCCATGCCCGAAACCCGGCATACACTTCCAGGTGGATTGGCCATTACATATCCCATTCGTAATGGAAAGAAAATGGAGAAGCTCAAGGACACCAGAAAAATTACGTGAATTTCATTGGTTGTATCTATTCCTATAGAATAATGCGGGAACATATCGAAAAAAGTCATCCAACTATGTCCTGTAAAGTATGTACATGCAGCGGTTTCGTCTTTGTGCGTAGTACGCATACATGTTCCATAGAACCATTTTTTCCACGTCGCACACGGTATATTATGGAGATGATTGAATTGGGGATCTTGTTTGAATACGTGTTTGGACTCCCCGCCATTTATTTTCTGGACATATGAAAGGATGGCTGCGCCTCTGGTCGCTGGGCTCCTGACCCGCGGCGTGGTTATGTTAGGCATAATAGAAAGTAACTTTGTAGTGACTTTTGGAGATCAGACCAGCCACTGGAAATTGTACAAGACGATTCTTTTTGGTTTGAAGTGTAAAGCAGGAAGTCCCACAGTCCGGATTACTTATCTCCTCAGTAATGGCTGGGAAGGATTTCGATATTTTTCTAATTTCCAAGTGATAATAGTCGAAGGAGCACCAAAAGCGGGGATGAGAGGAGATCGTGATGTTTAAATTATGCTTTCAGTAAACAGATATAAAGAAATACAATAACATATCAAAAGACTAACAATACGATGGGCTCGAACGTATTCAAAATAGACAATTCACAAGTGGAAAAGGGAGGGTCGGTTCAGTGCAGCTAAAAAAAAGCCAGATAGGGCTATGTGCAGGTGAGAAGTAACTGCGCCTTCCAGCACTAGTTATGGTGTGCTATTCCGGGGGGCGCTGCAACATCGTCCGGCCTTTCGTCGCATAATCCGTTTCTGTTTCTCCTTCCACTCTCCTGATATATTACTTGATATATATGTTTCCCTCGTGTAATCGCTTGGTTGTTTTCCGAATTTCATGATATTACATAATGTACAGGGCCCATGCTAAAGAATTGGTTCATTCAACATGGTATTATGACTCGTTGATTTTTGCAAGAATCCTATAGACGTGTCTCACATTAGAAGTGATTTTGGTGGCGGGTAGGTGCAAATGGACGTACTCAGAATCTCTGAAGAGGGAATATTCTTCGTCGCCGATCTTAACGGGGCTGCCTCCATACTATAACGAAAGAAAGAAAAGGGATTCATTAGCCACTGTACACCCACCAATTCGTAAATCCTTTATAGCTTCCCTTCTAAGTGCCAAATCTACACAATTCCAGGCCGGGAAACTATTTTACTCCCGCTATCCGAACATTGATGGTTTGTGAAGAGCGCGACATACCTGAGGAATCAGAACCTGGTCGCCAACAGTCACGCCCATTGCAATTCTGTTGCCCTTCTTATCGAGAGCACCAGGTCCTACAGCCAAAACTTTGCCCTGGTTTAGCTCTTTGACGGAGCTCTCGGGGAGGAAGATGCCAGAGGCAGTCTTGGCTTCGGCCTTGATTCTTTGAACAAGGACACGGTCCAAGAGGGGGACGAGGTTCTTAACGCTGCGGAGAGCCTAGTTGCCATTATGACTCCGTTAGCAATGCACAATAACTATGACGCATGATAATGCGGACAAGGCAGTAGGCTCGGAGTCGAAGTGCGGGAGATTTTGAATGTTTCGAATCCGGGGAATTGATAGCGTACCATTTTGAGAACGGAAGTATAGTCTGGAGAAGGGGAATAGAATTGAAACAGATGTTAAAGAGGCGTGGGGCCGGTAGGACAATCAACAAGGGGCGTGGAGAAATATACAATGCTGAAAGGAGGAGGAGAGAATTGCGTCTCGCTGTTCAACTTTTTTTTCTGCTGAGAAATTTCCAGAACTAACGCCAAGACTTGCGGAAGAGCTTCAAGCCGAATATGGTATAGCGCACTTTGTGACAAACAACGCAAACTTCCCCGGATTGCATTGAAACGCGTTTTACCTACCTCCGGGGCTAGATACACAAAGTACTTCTACCAGGGTATCGGTTGTCGAAAGAGTTTTAGAATTATTCGATATCCATGAGATAAAAATTCCATTTTATAGTTCATTGTGTGGTCCATTTAGTTGCAAAAACAACGCCTACATAGCCCAAATCAAACAGGGGAAAGTGAATATAAAACAAGGGCAATACCATGCTAGCCCAGAACCTATCAACCTCCAAATAAATATATCATGCCATTTAATTTTAGATGTTGCTGTACCCATGCTACCACCTTCGTCCACCCTTCCCTCTAACAAATCCACCTCCCCTTTGCTCGTATCCGCCGTATCCCATTTGCGGCTGGCCTCCGCCTGGTACACCAAATGGTTGTCCTGGACCTGGTCCACCAAAACCTGGCTGGCCACCGGGCGGACCGCCAGGACCACCCGGACCCGGACCCGGGCCGGGCCCAGGCTGGCCTCCTCCCATCATTGCCTGTGCATGCTGCATGAAAGTCATCGGATCCATTGAGGCAGGATCCAGTCCCTGCGCCATCATGCTGGTAAACATTCCTTGCATCATTTCTTGCGACATGTCACCCATACCAGGAGGCATTCCGGCCATTGCATTGGGAGGAGGACCGGTGGCTTGCGGCGGGCCTGGACCCGGGCCTGGCGTACCTCCGCCAGGCACTATATTTGGAGTCCCTGGACCTGGACCTGGGGTTGGACCTGGCATTCCTGGTATACCGCCACCTAGAAACGCGTGCATTTCCTCCATTTGTTTTTTCTGGTCAACGATGTCCTTTCGTAATGTCTGTTGCTTCAAGCAATAACTCGCCCAGGTAAATTCGTCAAATCCATAGTTGAAATAGTCAGTCATGTCTGATCCTGGTCTGCGCCATGGTTTGTCATTTTCTGTGGGGAAATCGGCATCTAAATCGGTGGAGAGGATAGGTTTGTTGGTAGTAGGGTGGACGGGGTTTGCGTTGATATCTATAGTTGATGTATGTTGCGCAGGATAAGCTGAGCCTGGTTTTTGAGGGGCTATTGGCTTCGCGGTTGTGGCGTGAGGGAGAGTGGGGGTTTCAATTTTCGGGGCGATAGAGGGAGTAGAAGGTTTAGGTGCGCTTGTTGCTTCTACCGATGAAGGTCGTAGAGGTTCATTTCGGAGGACAGAATGTCGGGAAGGTGGCCTGTGTTTTCATTGTCAGCGCGTGCTACAAAGGATTAAACAGTGTATTCGGCTGAGTACTAACTCAACTGCAGCGTCCGGAGGGGCCTCCGTTATGATTTTGAAGTCATCCTACTACGCAGTTAGTGTTTCCGAACAATGAAAACTTTGGTTTGCTTGAGACTAACATCATCATCTTCCTCCTCCTCTTCCTCCTCTTCTTCCTCCTCTACCTCTTGTTCTTCCTCCTGTCTCTTGTCCTGCGTCTCGGCTCCCTTTGCGACGCCAAAATGGGCGTCAGCACCTTTGGATGCATCAGCAGAGGGAGCAGTGTATGTGGGGTCGTAGAGTTCATCATCGTCCTCCTCCATCATGGTCGCCATGAAGCCGGATGCAGAAAATCTTTAGGGAGGTATGATGCCGCGAGCGCGATTCATGCGACTCCGGGTCCGCCGTTTAGCTTCGTCGCCTGCAAATAGCTAAATTGGACATCAGATAAAGCGCCAGTAAAATTGCGAAATGGAAGAGACAAGTAGATGTATTTACCAAGCGAAGGGCTTAAGCAATTGAAAATACAAGGATATATAAAGGTATCAAAACACATAAAGTGGAGCGGCGATCAAGCTTGTGCACCGTCTCCAACGGCCCAGAGCTGGCGGAGAGAGCATTTGAATCACGTGATATACATATGTGTATTCCAAGGTTCAGTTTCGATGAACAAAGTCTCACCAACCAACTTGAAATTAGAGGTCGAAAATCCGACGCATGGGCAATAAATTGTGTCTACATTTGCGTATACAAAATGCCGCCATCTTCAGAGCCTCAAAGTCGAACGTCGACTCCCCGTTCGTTTATGAATCAGACCGCCTCCGCCGAGGACCTGTTAAAGTCGCAAACTGTTGGCCTTGTGCACCTCTCTGACTTCCGGAAAAGGCGAGCTGAGGTTCTCGAACAAAAGGAAAGAGAGGCGCATGATAAATCCCTTTGGAGATTTGCTCAAGGGAACTCTAGAAGCGCAACCCCTTCCGGTGGAGAAACAACCGATGGGTAAGTTGATACCATCCATGGATCTGCAGAGAAGGCCGATTTCACAATATGCAGCGTAGCTAATAGGAAAAGAACAGTGCCCTGACGCCCCAAAATGGATCTGCGCGACAACCTCCCAAGAAAAAGAAGAAGAAGTTAGCCCATCTCTCGAAAAGCAAATTATCATTTGGCGACGATGACGGGGAGGATGCTCTAGAGGCTTCTGGTACTACGTCTGCGGATGTTAGCGATACGAAGTCCCCGTCGAAGACTCCCGCAGAAGGGAGCCCGAACCCCCCTGCACGACGCATCGCGCCCAACCCGAACCTCTCTGTTCCACCCCCAAAAGTTATCACAAAGTCTGCCCTGGAGGCCGAAGCGCAAACCCGAGACGCCCTCCGACGTGAATTCTTAGCTCTGCAGGAGAAAGTCAAAGCGACTGAGATATTGATCCCATTTGTGTTTTACGACGGGACAAATATTCCTGCCGGCACTGTGAAATTGAAGAAAGGCGATCCGATATGGGTTTTCCTTGAACGATGTCGGAAAGTAGGCGCGGAATTGGGCATTGGCGGTGCTGGCGGGGGCGGGAGGGGTGGACGAGGTCGTAGGGACAATCGTAGGGAATGGGCAAGGGTTGGTGTAGATGATTTGATGTGCGTTAGAGGGAACGTGATCATTCCACACGTATGTCCACAGTGCTCATCCTGCTTTTTTGTTTCTTCCATTTAATCGCATGACCCATTCGCTGACATGCTTTTCGCAGCATTATGAGTTTTATTATTTTATTGCGAACCGGGTCCCAAGCTTCACCAATGCGGGAGGGCTGCTCTTCGACTACTCAAATACGGCGCCGGCGCAGTCTAGCGATGACCCAGAATCAGAACCCACTCTCGAAGGTGCGGATATGGACCCAGCCTTGACAAAAGTAGTGGACCGCCGATGGTTTGAAAGAAACAAGCACATCTTCCCCGCTAGCCTCTGGAGAGAATACGAGCCTGGAGAGGAATTTGTGGAAAAGATGGGAAGTATTAGGAGGGATAACAAAGGAAATGCTTTCTTTTTTTAAGCTGTTACTATTCCCGGCGTTTTAATGGGCGGTTGGATACATAATTATGAGCACGGGCGTTCTATTTGGTTCTGATAAACGGATTGGCATATTCCAATGCATAAATTTTTGTTGTCTGTTTCATACAGCGAGTATCTCATCTCTTTCGGACACGAATAATCTCTTTCTCGCTATGCCGATGGAGTCCTGTCGCCCCTGAAATCTATCAAATGCGGCTCCGCGAAGCTCAACTTTGGAAGCACGACGGTTTCCTAATCCGGTAATCAACCTCCAACTCCCCAACTCCCCAGTTTCAATGTTTGTTCAACATTCATTTCACTTCATCAATTTCAGATATACAAGCCGAGCGCGTTTCATAGGTTTGAGCTCGTCCTTGGGTGTGTTAAAGCTGAGTGGTGCGGTTTGCTTCTGCCATGGCCCAAGCATTGGACTTTTGTCTCCGATGTAACTCTCTAAAGTGCAGAATAACCCTAAGTGAGAGGGCAGTGGTAACTACGTGCTCGTTCGTGCCCTATTCTTCGGATATGATTTAAGGATATGCAATTAACTACTTAGCTGGTTAGGCATATTTTCTGCCTTCAGTGTGCTGACAACCTTGGTCTCTCACGACCAACAACTTCCGAACGGCAATGCCCTGCCTGCAACGCCTGCCTTGCCAACCCTGACGATGTGGTCTCCACTGTTCTCACCCCTAGTGAAGATTACAAAACCAGCGTGCTGAGTGGACTTGATCCTCATACCATCATGGAGTGCGCTGGGCGTGCTTTGGCATTCTGGACATATCAGTCTGCCCAAGAAATGTATGCCTGACACATTACATGTTGATAACATGCGGATCTGACACGATAACAGCTTTTATCAAGAATATCTCGGCAAAAGTTTGACCGAGAAATATGGTGCCCTAAACCAACAGATGGACAAAGTTATTCATGACGCAAATTCTGAAATATCAAATCTCCAAAACCGAATATCAGGTACCCCCCCCCCGGGCACTTTAACGTAGTATTTCTTGAACAACCGCTAATGTATACTATTATCTATCTAGAGATGCAAATAAACCAGGAGCAGCTCCAGAAGAAGAACCACGAGTTAGTGGAGATATATCGTGAAAAATGCAAAAAGCACGCTCAAATAACGAACCTCTACAATCTTCTAAAAAACCGGGCAATGAGGTCCCAGATTCAAACTGCAGCGTCAGATTCCGTGACCCAGGTTCTTGAGTCCCTGGGCGGAGGCCCTAAGTCCCATTCGAGCACAGATGACCTGTTCCGCTCCGTAACCTCACTGGCGCCATCTCCTCGACGTAGTCCTGTGAGGTATCCAACAGCCAATACAGGAATAGAACAACTTCACCGCCATCAAAGAAGTGGGAGTGGAAGTGGTTCGAAAAACCGCATAGATTCTGCGATGCCCCCTCCAAGTGGCCTACCGCCGTCTTTCCGAACCGGTAGGTGTACATGTACATGTTTTGCCCAATGATATGGCGTAGCCTCTGCTAATATCTCCTAGCCACATTGCCGCCAACTACGCCGCAACATCGAACTAGGCTCCCTGGGCCTCCACCTTCGACCCAGAGGCCTGAATACCAGGAACGTCAACGGCATAACTATACGACTCATAATCAGATTTTCCCAGTTCCCCAGCATTTCGCGCCCGAAGGAGTTGACAGTAGATTTTCTCATAGTAACTCTGGTAACTATGGCCTGAGCGCAGGGATAAAAATCGGCCGTCCATCTGATCACTCTGCCCCCAATTCTGATCTGCGATCCAACCTTTTTGGGGTGGGAAGCAATATGGGAAATGGCACCTCTCGACGATAAAAGTAATATTTCAATATGAATACCTTCTTGTTACATTAATAGACTTGATTGATAGTATGCATAGCCTTTTCTGGGGAAGGGGGGCGGGAGGACTGCCCTCGGGCGGGCTCCCGTTGATTTTGTGCAGTTAACAACATTTCAAAGTAAGCATACAAAATATAGCGGATAGCGGATAGAGATATGGCAACATATTTATGGGAAACAGTTCATTATATCCATTTAATCTACTTTCCCAATAGATCTTCCAAACCTCTATGCCTAACAAACTCCCCTTAACGCCAAGCATTATGAGACGGTAATTGCAAACCAGGTCTGGACGCAATACTATCATAACAGCTAGTAGTACAAAATGGGCCCTGCAAGGGAGGAAAATTATCCGCATAACTAGGAAGCACAATGGGCTCAAAAGGGCAAACTTTGCTCCGCTTCATTAATTTATAATTATTTATTTCCCCGGTTATATTGTTCACCATCCATTCGTTATTCCGTTACCGCCTATACCCAAAGGCCCCAAAACAAGCTCCTGGACCTCTTCTCGAAGACCCCCAACCCTGCCAGCAACGCCAAGGATGGCCGTCTCCACATCCCCCAGCGTTGCAGCAAGTTCACTCGTTCTGGTTGCGGATGTATGGGAAGGGGCTCCACCATCCCTGGTCCTAGAAGATAAATCACTAATCTGCTGCGAAAGCGACGTCTCAACGCCGCGAAGGTAGTCTTCGATCTCTTTCAGGCTCTTCCTGTATTTCTGAACGACACCGTCCATATCATCGGCGCGCTGGGAGAAGTAATCGACTAGATTCGTCGGGCCGCCGGTGGCGCCCAGACTGGAGTCCGCTTCCGCATCCTCGGGGAGGGCGAGCATGTGGCGCGCGTTGAGGCCGGAGCGTATAGAGCGGCCTGGTAGAGGCTGGGATTGTTGGTTTGGTGGTAGCCATCTGTCTGCGGCTGTGTGTTGGTACTGGAGGGGCAGGAGGAGAGTGTCGAGGGCACGGAAAGCAAGCTTAGCCTCCCCGGCGTCCCGTGTTACGAGGTTGCGGGCATTTTCAATGCCCCTGGCGTCGTTTTCTAGGGCTTCTTGGAGGGTGTCTAGCTTTCCCTGGACGAACTCAACATCGTTAGGCACCAGGGCGCCTTGTGAGGCGATGGTGGGGAGGATGTCGGAAACTTCATTGCACATGCGGATTTGATTCAGGATAAATGTGTCAATAGTTTCGATTTCCCTTTTTAATTCATCTGTACAACTTTCGAATTTGGTTGTAGGGACGAGGTTTGAGACGTCAATTTTGACGCCTTGCACTGTTGAGCCTGCTGGCCTCTGCTGTGATTGTGCTGTCATATTTCTGTTTCCGAATAGCGAGAGCGAGGGTCCTTGTTGTGGTTGTGGTTGTGGCTGCTGTTGCTGTTGCTGTTGGGGCTGACTAGCACCGCTAATATAAAGGATACATGGTTTAGTAAATATACAAAACATGAAGGAGCACGAATGCAGGGCCAAAACTACTCACAATAAACCACCAGTTGACGTCGAGGTGGTGGTCGCGGCCTGTCCAAGTCCACTGAAAAGCGATCCGCCGGATTGCGGTTGAGAAGTAGATGTAGCTGCACCAAAAAGAGAACCACCTGCGGGCTTTTGCTGTGTAGCGCCAAACAAGCCTCCTGATTGTTGAGGTTGTTGTTGTTGCTGTTGCTGCTGGGTGCCAGCCCCAAAAAGCGATGCTCCACTTTGCGGTTGTGTACTACCAAAAGGGTTCCCAGAAGCTGGCTGTGTTTGCTGTGAAGCTGCTCCAAATAGGCTTCCTCCAGCTGGTTTCTGTTGCTGTTGGTTCTGTGTACCTAGACCAGAGAAAAGTCCTCCCGATTGTGGTTGTTGCGGTTGGGTGTTGGTGGCGGCAGCGCCAAATAAATTACCACCAGTTGTGGTTGTAGGTGCGGTCGACGTCGTATTTGCTCCACTATTGAAAGAATTTGAAAGTAAGCTGCAAGTATTCTCAATTCAGCGAGTACTGTCTCCTCCTCTTCCCCCTCGTTCCTAATGTGCGGCGCGATCCACCATCCACGACATTTGTAGAAACCCTCATCCACAACACACCCAAGGTGATAGGTCCAACCACCACGGATGGATATAAATCATGGCAACCAGAGTATCTGTAGGAACGGAAGGGGAGAAAAATAGGTGTCCTATAATAAATTTACTTACAACAAAGAGTTCGCAGAAGATGTATTGACGGTCAACCCTCCTAGGGAGGGTGCAGAAGTCCGTGCCGAAAACATGGCCAACGAACTGGCAAATCACCCAGAGAATAGCTCACTAGAAAGGAAGAAAAGTAATGGAGCTGATCCCTCTTGAAGAGCGATGTGATTTCGACAAGGCAGAAGACCGGAGAGTTGCTACATAAAATAAACAGCGAGCGATGCGCTAGATCAGAGCTGTTTGTGGTTCGTCGTCCAAAGCTGTTATTTAGGCGCAGGAGGAAAGTTTTCCCGAGGCGCGCGCTTGAATCTTGCGCCAAGGACTGGCAATACAAACTGCATCCCAATATCCAGCACGATGAGTTCATAATATTTGAGGTCCCTAGAAATAGGAGGAATTCTTTAGTTCATGGCGGGACAGACAGTAATGGGCAAGTTCAAATTTGTATTTGCCATGGCTATTTAGATGCAAATTTCTGTTGGGATTGCATTTGGCCTGGCGTTGGCCTGCATTTCATCGACATTATCCTATCAATGTTTGACGAGCTGAATATCCTAGCCCAACGCTGATGCTCTATACGAGAATTGTTGCCATAGTATTCCGACAGTATTTTATCCGTGATTGGCTTAGGTTGGGATATCCATCCCCTATTTTGTCACGTCAAGGAAAGGATTTGATCAAGCAATTTTGACCGCCATGGATCAAACTAATCCCCCATTGGCCTTAACATGCGCAGCTTCAACTCGGAATTATGGCTTCTCGACGGCAGGAAAGTCATCAGACAAGAAAAAGTCCATCGCGGGAGATAATAGGGCGATATCCAACTATTTCAAAGAAGCTTCCTGGTACGAGCGGACTTTTCAAGTTCTCCTAAGCCCTGAAGACTTTAGCCAGACTCAAAGCTAAATATTATCTCGATAGGACACCAGATGGGACCAGTATAATTACGAATTCTGCTGATAACACTATCAGAACATTTGTGCTGTATGTGGTTCCTCACGCTTGACGCTATGCGGATCTCATCTGAATAATCCCACATGTATAGACCTACCGATTTGCTCGAACAGGGAGAAGCACCTCATGAACTGGAACCGTATCATACAATTCCATCAGCAGAGCCAATCTATGCAATGGCTATTTACCCGTTCTATGGACTGCAGGATGCATCTTCGACACTACTACTCTCTTCTGTCAGAGACCATCCTATTCGATTGACTTCGGCTTTATATCCGGGATACTCAGCGTCTTACAGTCTTATATCCCCTACAACAGAGGCCTTTATTACACCCCATTGCATCCTTTATCCTCCCATCCTTAACGGGACGCAGTTTCTGACAGGTTCGGACAGTTTGATATGCCTTTTCGACGTGTCTCGCCCTGGAACGGACGGCCCTGTGTCCAGACTCCAAACAATTCCAAGCAAACGGAAGAAGATCGTTGGCGGTGGTGTTGGGATGAAGGGTATCGTTTCGACCATGGCTATCAACCCATCAGGCGATGGGATTTTGGCCGCCGGTACTTTCACGAGACACATCGGCCTTTACGCATCCAATGGGTGCGGTGATACTATTGCCACATTCAGTGTTGAAGGTACGGCAGCAGATTCACGTATTGGAGGTAAGGGCATTACGCAGGTGGTCTGGAGCCCATGTGGCCGATATTTATTCGTCATCGAGCGAAAAAGTAGCGGGATTCTCGTGTACGATATTCGGGTCACTGGTCAATTAGTGGGTTGGTTGGATGGGAGGGGAGGAATGACCAACCAAAGGCTTAAGGCGGATATTGTTCCTTTCGGGGAACGCAACGGTACGGAAATTTGGGCTGGTGGGGCTGATGGAGTACTAAAAATGTGGTCGGATCCTGCAAATGTTACTGAGGAAGGGAGACAACCGGAATGGGAGAAGAAAGTGCATGATGGTATGTGGTGCATCTTCAAACTAAGCAGAACGAGCTCGATGGAACTAACAACATACGATAGACCCGGTAACTAGTGCCGTTTTCCACCCTATGGGCGGTGTTCTAGCAACCTGTTCTGGTCAAAAACAGTATCCACCGTTCAACGATGACGAAACTATGGATGACAACGCCCGCAGCGATAATCGCCTAAAAATATGGTCACTTTAAAGAAACTTTGAAAGCTGAGCGAGCCCATCATTGGACATGAACGCTTTTATACATCAATCCCCAACTGGCACTGCGGCTTCACAGCCTTTTAAACCATGGGAAGTAGTCGTTGCTTTCAAGTTCAGCCTTTAGCTGAAGAACGCATCCCATTAGGGATGCCATATCAATCGCACGTCAACTTCTTCCAGGCCATTATCACCGACAACTTAAAGTCGTTGGCACGTGGGCATACGGCAATGTTTCATTGCGACAAGAATTAGCGCTTGTGGGGATCTGTAGGGTTGTCTTACGCTACGCCGTTTCACTATCGCCCGTGACGGCCCATTATGCAAAGTGACGGTTCATGATGCGTCTAGACAAATGGCCAGAATTTCAGGCGCTCGGGTAGATACCGCTGATAATTCAGTCTTCGTGGGCGGGGGCGAACTTTGTAATTGGATTTTGGGAAATAAAGCTTACACTCCCAAGAAGGGTGAAGACGGTGAAGGGAGCTGTCAATATTTCGAAAAGCCACGACTACAGTGGACAAGCAGGTCAGACCTCCAAGTACACGCTCTACTCGACATTTTTGAATCTTTGCACTTTTGCTTCTTGTTTCAAAATTCAAGAAGTCAGCATTGATAGGAGGCATATAGGCCTGGGAACCAATATTTATTCGGGGGCAGGTTGCCGTTTATCTCCCCCGGATACCCTGGCGCCACATCCGCAAGTAATTTTCCCATGAAGCTTACTTTTTCTACAGCGGAGAGGGAGGGGGGGGTTGATCGACAAGGAAATATTAGGACTTGCTCCTATCATGCAGTAGATAGCCTGGCACAAACCGCGACCACGTTATTGCCAGTCACATTTCCCCCCTCCAAAAAGAAAAGCAAAAACGTAATGTGAACACCTACGGGTGGCCAATTCTTTATAGTTTGGGCGTGTTAATGGAGTTATCGCGATTTCGAGAATGGAAATATAATAGCACACTACCTATTGCATACGATATACAAAAGTAAAAGTAACAAACGATAATGCTATCTTCCCGTGAAACCGCTTTATGCTTCGTGATTTTCCTTTCTTAAAGCTCATTTGTTTATTTTCGCGTTTTTTCGACATGCATAGTTTCCATGGATGCACGGCTAAGATCTTGGCAATGCGGGTGATGCTTGGCGGGATGAGCTTAATTTGACCATCCTCAGCCCCAGCCGAAGACTCATCATTTCAATTGAGCGGATGGATATACAGCGTAAATTCTCCAGTAACAACCCGGTTAGTTGGTTTTCTTCTGCGGTCTGTCTCAATTGCTTCATACTATGCAGTATGAAGATTTTCGTCGTGCAACTGAGGAAACGACTTTGCTTGCAAGTGCTTTATCTCACTCAACGCCATGGTTAAACTGGGTGCCCGCTCAATGCTCTCTTCAAGTAGTTAATCTTCAATGAGATCACTCACCTCTGGCTCCATCTATCCAGGAACTCCCAATTGTGGATCCTTGATGAGTATATCGATGTCCATGGACATTTTTGCGCTTTCTGAATGGGCAGGGTAGCAAAATGATGCCCATGAGCAAACCCTCCTTGCCTCTAACCCACGCTATGGCTAGGCCAAATAGATGTAACGGCTTTGCCATTAGCCATGCGCCCGGCGTTCTTTAGGATTGCATGAGGGAGCAACTTTATCCAGTTGTCACTGGCTTGAGACCTTGATTTCACCTTTCTTTGCGTTTCTCTCCTCAGTCATTCTCTCCCTACAACCTTCCTCATCCTGTATTGCAACAACCTTGCCTCATCGCCACTGCAAGGACGGGCGCTTGCTTTCGATATTGCTGAATCCAATTTTCGCGTCTCATTCTCATTCTCTTTTTCTCTACTTATATCCCCCCTTCTCTCTCGCGCAGAGGTGATAGAGACGTCCCACGGCGACGCGCCATACTGAAGTGAATTTCGCAGGTTGCCCGGTGTTCTACAAACTCGGGGTGTCAGTTCAAGCAGCAGTCATGTAATGTGAAAGCAATATGACAGCGGGCGCAGAGAATAACCCAGTACAACCTCCTAGGACCTTACCAGAAGTGCCAGATATGCATCTCCACGCGGATTTCCCCGTCGTTGACGAAAGGATTGATTTCAAGCGAACAATTTGCAGATGTGAGGGGGGGTATTATTTGTTGCTTTTTGTCGATATCCCAGCCTGAAAAAAGAAAAGAAGAAGAAGAAAAAAAAGAAAAGAAACAATATCAAAGTCCTTATGCGTTTGATCTCAGCGATTCATCATTCCATCAGCCGGACTACTCGATTGTAAACGCAGCAACCTTGTCCAGCGGGGTTTCCCTGGTGCGCACACTTGGGCTTAGTATGGCAGATTTCATGGCTTCCAGTGTGTATCCTCGCTCTCCCTTTGCAACAACAACTAATACCTACATGGACTGCGTCTGATGACTGGCATTTACCGGCAGATCCCGCGATATTTCTACACCTTTTATTCTTTTACTTCGCTCTCGATTGAAAATGGGAACCTTTTGCGATTGTTTGATTTCTAAAAGGGAGAGCCCGCTATTGATCGTCAATTCAAGCTATTCGAGCTGTCCCTCACAAGGGGACTTCCGCCCTGAGGAGTTGCCATATGGTGCCTCGTTGAATAGGACTCGAACGGTGCCAAAGGGTTCGATATCAAAAAAGAATTCCGTTTTTGTGTGTGTCCTGCCCCCCCTGCTTCACAAAACTCGGCATCCTCCGATTTTCCAACAATGCGGTAGCTGGCACAACGCCCGCAGTGAATTTCACCGCCAACGAGGTCGAATCTATGTGAATATAAAGCGCAAGATGCCAGCCCCCCCCTATTTCATGTCTTCTCAACGCCGCCCTCTCTGCTCTTCGTTTCTATTCTCTTTACATCTTCTCGCGAGTTTCGAATTTACCAGCCTTCACAGCCTGTTGCTTCCCTGCACTTTACATCTACTTGACCCTACCTCACTCGGATAGTCTATCACAGTTCCTGATCGCCCGAACACCGCAAAGTCGAACAACCCCAGCAGGGCGATACAGGATCCGGAGGATATTCTGATTCTCTGCCACTGAACTTAGGTGCGCCCGAAAGGCGTCTACTCCCAGCTCCCATCGAGCCCTTGTTGAAGCAAGCCTGCTTATCCGTCATTGTCTTCCTGATATCTTGGACCTATTCTTGGGACCCTCTAGCCGTTCGTCCAAGCCCAACGAGCAAGAGTGAGAGTATCGGGACCGACCGACCGCTAATACATCCAGCACTTGGCCTCTTTCGACAGGTAGGTGTCGTTTCCTGTCGCCTGCTTTCCTTTCGTGATTCGAGTATTTTCCTTTCTTCGGTCAGGTGGCAGAGTATGACTGACGCCTGACCCAGCACTCACTCTCCATCTGACGCCTCCAGCGTTTGCTGGCCGTGGATCCGGAAACTAGGGGGTTAAGGCTATTTTGCGAAAGAATTCACACCATTTTCAGTTTCCAGGACCAATCAAGCTGTCCTGCTGGAGATCGAAGGATGGATTCAACTAACTCTTCCGGCTATTACCATCCACCGGTGGAGCCAGTACCGATGGAAGGGTTCTTCAACAATATGATGGCGCAGCAATTCTCTTTTGTAGATGAGGCTACGTGAGACTCGTTCCTCAAGTTGACTTTGGACTCCTGTGATGCTAATCGGATGTGTATATAGGTACCACATGGACGATTTTCGCGAGGATTACTCGTCTTCTGGATTGGTTAATGGTGACCTTGAGACCGTCGACCCGAGCTTTATCGACAATCTGTCCCCCAAGCTAAGTGATGCGTTGCGACGAGACGGTAAACTATACTTAACCCCGTTTCCCCAGCCATCATCTACACCCTTTCGTTTCCTGACCAACCACCCACTTTTCTACCATCCCCATGCCCAATTATGTAAACAAAACAATAGAGAACCTCATCATATAAATCCTCTACAACTCTGTGTTTTCTACCCCTTTTCGAAAACGAAGCTTTCTAACGGTTCTGCTTGCCCTAATCGAATAGGTCTTCCTCCCGCAGTAGAAAGCCTATCGGCCACTTCTTCAAATACTTCCAGTTTGCAGCATAGTGCTACAGGAATGGCGCCAACTAATTGTGACAAGCCCGAGTCTACACCCAAACAAGCTGCTGAGAACCATCAGCACGCGGTGTCAGCCGCCCTTCACTCCGCCAGTGATAACGCAGTTATCGCGCCATCCAAGAACGCGAATAACACCGCGCGTGACCTAGAAAAAAGCCAATACGATCCAACTGATTCTGTGAATCTGGACTTCTTTCAACCAAAAGCTCCTGCTGAGCCTTGTGAACGCGAGATATACCCAGAACCTTGCCCCACGGATACTGGAGGGTTCTCTGCTATTGGAATGAGAGGAGATTATTCCCGTCATCGGCCTTCTTATCCCTCTCCTTTTCGGAGCACTCCCTACTCAGCTAACACAGTTGGTAGTGAGAGTGCTGCGACTGCTGCTGACCATCTACCAGAAACGGTGAAACGCGAATCTCCTCTTGTCCCCACATCCCCAACATCCCCCGTAAGCCATGCTGGACTGGATCCTGAGCTCCAATTCTCATGTGTCGAAGAAGCGAACGCGTGGCGCGCCTTTGCAGTGCACGTAGACTACGACCCTACGATTCCAAGAACCCCGGAGGCGAAGCGTAAGATTGTCACCGAGATGCTCAAAGCAATGAAAAGCGTCGAGTATGCGCAAGACAATGAGGGCATGATCCGCCCATTTCGCGAACAGAAGCATAGTCCGATTAGGATGGAAATTGTCTGCTGGAATATCCTGGTTTGTGAATAATATCTATTATTTAAGCAAATGATGCTGATACGTGTATTTTACAGGATTCTTGCGTTAGTCGCCATGAGAATGGCCCACTGCTTGCCATTTATGATGGAAAGGCAAAGACTACCGGCCAAATCCCGACCTTCGCAGAGCGAATGGACAAGATCATTGAGTGTCTTTGGGTATAACTCTATCTAGTCACCATGATATGTTTCCTACTAACTAGTTCCGCAGACCCAGAAAACCATTTGCAAGCATTTATTAGATGCGTACTACTTATTTACATTCGTCGATGACCCTGTCTGCGCCAGAAATGTAAGTACCAACCCATTTTTTCCTCAATAAAGGTCACCCTGACGATAAACTAGCGTGTCGTGGCAAATAAAAATCTCAACAAGCGCAAAGGAGAGGTTATGAACGCTGGAAAGAAGGCCCTAGGCCACTCGAGGAGTAACTCTAAATCAACTCCTGCCAAGCGCACATCTGAGGGCCGTGAAGGCCTCTGTACTCCTTTTAGTACTCCGCGCAAGGAGACCCCAGCTAGAGATACTAGCACCCCTACAACTATCAATAACACTGTGCGAAACATGACCCTGGATAGTAGCCCACCGATTCATTCACATGAAACACAGCAAATGCAATTTTCTAGCCCTGCGGGGCACTCCACTCAGGAGAGTATGGCCCATCCCTTGCACCGTGGTTTGTATTCCATGACTACGCATCCTCAATTGATGCATAACCCAACTACCGGCCGAACTTTCGGGCCCAACCCCATGGTTTCCAGTGGGTTCACAACACACGGCCAACCAACCTTAGGATTCGGGCGTAGCCAATCAACCAATGCCATTCACGGCCTTGGACAGAACCTGTCTCTGTACAACAGGGGCCCCTATAGCCGTGAAGAGGTGACAGAGCAGTTCAGGCAGTGCCCCCCCGCTCAATTCCAGCCTGCCATGTACTATTCTCCTACAGCGCCAAACCCCAACCGGCGCGCGATGGGGCCTGCTCCACATCCTTGCGTAAACTACCAACATCCCACATCCCCCTCGCCCGTCCGCCAACAGCCACACAATGCCTCATCTGCCGAAGCATCCTACGGACACAGTCGCAAGCGCTCCCAGGATGAAAGCGACGCTACGGATTATGTCCTTTCTCCTCAGAAGAAGGCTCGGTGATTGTAAACCTCGAAAACCCCCCACGCAGAAGATGCGTCTGCGTGCCATGGGATTTCCCAAGGTTTTGTTCTTCTTTGTTAAAAGCCCCCAAGCCAATGGCCCATGATACCCTACGATAGAGCTGTGTTGTTTGTTGATGCAACAAACCTGCCCAACGGCGCTCTTTTTCAAAACTATACCCCCCTGCGGTCAAATCGATTGGAGCTTGCATATGTTTTATTTTATGCCAGTCATTTTTCGAATTTTTCTTTTTTGTCGCTCTTTTCGCAAGTGTTCTGTCATAGATTCTATTTTAGTACAGAGCGGACTTCATGTTGGATTGAGTAAGGTGTGGATTTTTCACCTTACTCAATCCAACATGATGCATTTCCGAACCTCAGCTTCAGGACGCTAGCTACGGGACATGAAAATTCGATTCCTTTTTTACGCTCTATCGTGTTTTTTGATTTTTTTTTTCGCACTACGTTAACTACTTTTTTCGTTTCATTCCTTTTCTGTTTGTTCTCTGCCATGGTCACACTTAGCCGCCATTTGGAAGGATTTAATATCATCCATCGCCTTGGACGTCATCGGGACATAATACTGGATTTTGAAGATCGCGCCCCCTTAATAGTCAGGCTTTGCCTCTAGAATCTGGTCCAGCTTTATGTACTTCGCCATGCTCTTGCAAAGGGTGCCACTGTGTTTTGACTGACTGACGCCGTTGTTAACACCCATAAGCTATTGTTCTCGTTGTTTACTCCCCCATCTCCCCTTGGTGCCTAGCGTACAGTTCTTGGACGTGCTCTTTGGGCATGTTCTCAACGGTAGTTCTTCTTGCAGGTTTATGCTATGTTTTGCCTTTTGTTCTCGGCAACGCTGTCGTTTGTTAAAATTTGGGCTTTTTTTTTATGTTTAGTTGTTTGTTCCATTTCAAGGGGTAGCTAGCTATATGGTATGGTGAGGATAACTAAATTGTCATATTCTATCCACACTTGTAATAGCAAATGGTAGTTGTGAAAGGCGGGAAATAATTATATGTCAAAAAACTTCGTTGTTTTTGTTGCCCTTCGAATATAGTACCTGAACAGAGGATACAATTGATCATGGATGAGAGTGATGGTACGTATGTACTAGCTTGTCCGCCCGCAGGATGATAAATGGTGCTCCCTTATGTAGAGAAGAACCTACGTACGATATGGCTACAGTTGTCATGGAAATTCGTCTCGTAAACAATGCAGCTCTCACGCCTCTGAAATAAACCGAAGGTTTTTATTCTTACCCAACGGCTTACTTCGCAGAAGTACAGCACGCAAGAGAAGTGGCTCCGTATGATAAAATCGGTGTTGATGTAGCAAGCCCGGACTTTCTTGTATCGTGGCTTGAGCAAGCAGGTATGAGAACTATATGATGCTCTCGAACAAAATGAATGCTTCTATTTCAAAAACTCCTCCTCTTTTACGCCCTATTTACAAACACCAGGCGTACCTTTACTTTTCAAATGACATGTTATAACCGCCCGACTTCCCGTCCTTGGTGAACTTGAAATTATCCGTCGAAAGTCCAAAGGGCTTCAAGATCCCGTTTCCGAGCTAAGGCACAAATTTCGTGAGTAATAAGCAACTATAGAAAATAACAACAAGAAGAAGACAGCAGGAAGGATAAAAAGGAGCGGTTGCACAACTTACATCCTTAAGCTTCCCCATCATCTCAGCAACCTCCTTCTCTCTCGCAGAATTTACCAAACCAGGCAGCTCCCTCAGCGCCTTTCGCACAACCCGCTCATCCTGCACCGGCAAATTCCCCATTGCAAGGAGGGCCTTATAATCCTCCTCCGCACCCTGCAGATTCGCCCACCCGCCCAACTCCATCTTAGCCCTAGCCCGCCTCATGAGTGCCTTGGCGCGTATGCGTTGGATATCCTCCTTCCTTCTATCCTCCTCCTGGAGTTTCTTCAACTGTGCCTCTTCCGACTCTTCGTCCCCATCCCCGTCTAGTAGCTCCACCACGTCAGTACTATCCGCACTGGCACTGGCACTGGTCTTGGCATTAGTGCTGGTTCCATCGCCCGCGCCCTCCCCAGACGCCGACTCCTTTCGTGGTTGGGGTGGCAGCGCTTTATCCAGGCGGTCAATACTAGCCGTAGCTGCCTCGACGGCAGCCTTCCAGTCCTCCAGTTTCAGATGGCATGCGGAAATATTGCTGCGGAGCACGGCGATTTCGTAGTCTAGATAGTTTGGGCAGAAGGAAAGGGCGCGGTCGTAGGTCGAAATGGCTTCTGAGTAGCGGGCGGAGGAGAATAGCTTGTTGGCTTCGGCCTTATGGGTGATGGATTGGCTAAGGAGGTCCTATGTCATGTATCTAATTAGCGTACTTGTCGAGGACAGCTAGGAACCCTGTCGGGGCGGCTTCATGGGGAGGGAGGGGTTTGCCTTGGAGGGAGGGGTACAGACAGCTTCTTCTTCAGCGGAGTAGCGGGCGTCGTGGAATACTTCGTCCTCGTCGCTGTCGGATAAAGATGGGCCAGTCATTATCTCGAGCGGATTCAAGCGCGGCTACTCTGCTTGTTTACGGGTGCTGAGAAGATATAACAACTGGGGATGGTGAAAGCTGAATATCAAAACTCCGTTGTCGGCAAAAAAGTTACTAAGTCAAAGCGCTGCAACATCCCCCGCCTTATCAAATATTAATTAACTTAACCCAGTCAACCACTATAGTAATTAACCCCGCCCTGGTATATAACTAACAACCACAGGCTCTGTCTCGCAGGACTCACGTCAGAGCATACTGATATCCTATTATTGAATTCACCTATTCCGTCGTCAAGAGAACTGGGCTGTATATAGACACAGCCATGGCCTCCGCGCAGAGACAGTATGTGATGTGTTCCGCAATATATGTACTCCGGATGTGTAGAGCAACTGCGCTGACAAGATTCCCGAAAGACCACCCCCCATTCGGGCCTGTCTATTCGACATGGATGGCCTTCTTATCGACTCAGAGGACATTTATTCGCTCGTGATAAATACAATTTTGGCTGAGTATGGCAGGCCAGCGATGCCCTGGTCTATTAAGGCGCAGTTACAAGGCCGTCCAGCTCCACAGGTACTGTACAACATTCTTCTACTCATAAGCTTCATCCCGGCTCATTATATAGCATATAAACTAATACAAAATATTCGTCAAAATCCAGGCCGGAAAGATATTCCATGACTGGGCCCAGCTGCCCATCCCCATGGACGAATTCCGTGAGAAACAAGCCGCACTCCAGCAAATCCATTTCCCGACCACAAAGCCATTACCAGGCGTGGTTACTCTGCTCTCGGACCTTGCTGCGACAGCAAAGACCTCCTCCCCAATCCATATCGCCCTGGCTACGTCATCGACGTCTAAAAACTACGCCCTGAAAACCGCTCACTTGGCAGAGCTGTTCTCTGTATTCCCCGAATCAAGGCTGATCCGAGGTGATAACCCCCGCATCGGCGCGGGTAGAGGGAAGCCGTTACCGGACATCTACCTGCTGGCACTCGAAATCATCAATGCGGAAATTCGAGCGGCAAATAACGGAGAACCCGAAATTAAACCAGAAGAATGTCTCGTGTTTGAGGATTCTGTTCCGGGCGTCGAGGCTGGGCGGAGAGCAGGGATGCAGGTAGTCTGGGTTCCCTATACCGGACTACTTGAGGAATATCGCGGGAAAGAAGACGTGGTCTTGGCTGGTTTGACAGGAGAGCATAAGGATGTTGATATGGATCATGCAGTACTGGAGGGCCTCGAGGGGCTCGATACATGGCGAGGCCGTGGATCTGGGAAGACTGGGGAGGTTGGTGATGGGTGGGCCCATTTGCTGGCAAGCCTGGAAAACTTTCCGTACGAGAGGTTTGGAATGAAGATCCAGCGCGAGAGCTTGTCGAACTAACATTTACCGTTCGGTTGATTGTGAGCTGTAGATTTTTAAGTTTCTACAGTTAGGGGTCAGGGTAGCACCAAGATTAGAGATTTATGATAGACTTACGCATATGCGTACACGACGGATATCCACAATGTATAGAAAGGGCGATTCTTTACTAAAAAAATAACCACTTTCCATAAGTTCAAATTCTCAACTAGGTACGAACCAGTGGCATGATCGAGATATCATCGGCATATTCAACGAGCCAAGTTCCGTTCTATTTGGAAGATGTCCTCATAAGCATCTGCCAAGTTGAGGAGAATCGATCTCATTCGAGCCGCCACTATACGGGTGCATTTATCATGTTAGATCATCACACAAGCTTTACAGTTTAGAGCTTATACATTGTGTTCTCATACCTCCTGAGCTACTATCACCAGCGAGCAAAGATGCAAAGGCCTCAGTTAAGCTAGCCGCGAGTGCTGTCCTGCCATCCACCCTCTCCCCGATAAGCTCGCTCGCGCCATCCATAATCTCATATTCTGGCTGGCCATTAGGTGGACCTTGATATCGTAGCTCGATACCGGATAACCACTTCGTGAAGAAAAGGACTATAAATGATAATTTTCGCGCTTCAATTAGCAAGGTGTCTCTCCGTTTACTACCGAATATATGCACAATCGCACCTAGAAGTATGAGGGGCAGTCTAATCAATATAGCAGTTACCTGTATCAAAAACCGAGATAGAATGCTCAATGGTCCCATGGAGACCCTCCATTCCTCGCTCCGATTCCGCATGGCACCCTCCCTTCCAGAAATATAACGGAGCCAGCATATCCGTAAACAGCTTCATAGCAGCATTATCCACAAATTGATCTCGATGCCATAGCTGCTTTGCGTACTCATTACACGCAGATTGAATGGTAACGCTATCATCTGCACTCAGCAACGCAACACGTATGGACCTGGTAGTGTCGGTAGCGAAAGTCCCAAGAAAAGAGCTCCGTAGCAGCGCATAACTTTTAAATACGACCAACCTATCAAGCAGGCGACGTTTGTGATCCTCCTTTGTCGTCTCAGACAACCTATTTGCTAAGAGCTGGCAACATCTGGCAATTGACGTCTCCGCTTGCTGGGTGCAAATGGCGCGCAGTTCCCCTTCGATTATATTATCAGCATTCCCTGAGAAGCTCGGCGGCGAACAGGGTATGCATTGTTTCAGGTTCCAGACATATATATTCAAGGCGTGCGCAACAGCAGTGATGGCAAAATTGGATAAGTCCAACGCGCTTTGCAGTTTATCCATTCCCTGAGTCCGCTGGCCGGACGTTAAGGGGTTTATCACATCCTGTAATTCTAAGCGGGGGAGTTGAGAAGTCGTTGGATTTTGCAGGTCAAACCACTGTCTCTCATCGAGTGCCTCCCATAGTGCATCGGCACATGGTAATTCGAGTCCAAGCACCTGTGCTGTTGACATACATGGCGCAATATCGTACGCAGTTGTCAAGAGGCTACTCATGATAAACATGGAAAATAGCAAACGTTTTGTGGTTTCGTACTCAACCCAGGGCTTCCACGATCCGCCACTATTCTGCTCCCTATTATTCACAAGCCAGGCTTTAAGAGGGGGGAATTCCCTGTGGAATATCCCAATCCTTTCGATGGCCATAGACGCGGTGCTCGCGTCGCCGAGCATACTACGAATGTATATCAGAAGGACCTGGCATTGTAATTCGCATATGTGTTGGGATGGAAAAGTGGCAGAGGCAGGCTTTTCGTTTCTTGAATGTTCAAACCGTTCACTGGCAATGTGCATAAGTTTTCGAGAGAGCTGGTGATTAGGCAGTTGATATGCGCCAATGGAGCACATGGCAAGTATCAATGGCGCAAAAGTTACTTTGGTATCAAAGGTTTGAGGATGGATTATGGGAATGAGCGAGTTGAAATGAAGAAAGAATTGGTCCAGAGATCGTTGTAATAAACACGTATCAGCGATATTGCTTTCGCCATGTAGGTGAGCGCTGGTTGTTGTATTCAGAAGAAGCAATCCCATAACATGATCATCTATTATCATTTTCGAGGTGGGAGGTTGGACGAGGCTTGATAAGCTTCGTAAACACGAGATATCGCCATCGATTGCTTGTTGGCCTTGCGCATGACGGTATAGTTTCCCCTTTTCGAAACCATTGCCGTATGTTCGATGATATTCAGGAGAACTCTGCAAGGCATTTATCTCGGGCCAGATACTCAAAATCTCCATACATCCTGAAGCGCTGGACCACGCTGGCAGCAGAGGTTTTGCATTTGGACTCTCAAATAAATTCGGGTCAACTGGAATGAAATTGGTCTCCCGGGATGTGCCAGTAGATTGCTCAGCTTTGTGGTGGTTATACTGATTTGGGTACTGTTCTTCGACATAATACTGCTCTGGTATATGAGAAACGCCAGTTAGGGCAGAATCCTGGATACATGTTTCCCCAAGCCGGTCAATATTAGTTTCGTGAGTTCCAGGTGTTAATGGGCAGGAATAAACACAGTTCGCTTGGGCATTGAGTGCATTTCGACTGAAATTACTCTCTTCTATCTCTAGCGGAATTGGTGATGCATCCGTTTGGTTTGAACAATGTGGTGAGTTACCACTAGCGCCCCTGCCCGGGTGTAGAATCTCAGGCGGTGAAACAGGACTGTTATATTCGTCATGGCGGCTCACAGAAGAAGATACACGTTTCCTTCTTGACAACGGCAACCCATCGGAATAGGTACTGTTCTTCTTGATAAGAGCTTGCGCCTTGCTCCACTCATCCTCATGCAAAGTCTTTTCATGACGCACAACAAGGTCCCTGGCAGACATAATGTCAAGTTAGCAAGTTCACAAGAATCGATTGTTTAAGTCCTGAGGCATAGAGCGCTTACCTCCGGCCATATGACCGTTCGCAAAACCGGCAATTATACGGCTTCACCTTAGCATCTATTTATAAAAAGGGGTGCTGTTAACTAAGAAAAAAAAATAGTCCTGTGATGGGAATTGTTCAGAGATAAATTCAGGAAGGACGAGAATGTTAGTTATACATACGGGCCCGCTCATGTCTGACACAATGCTCCGTTCGTTTGAACCGCCGCTTGCAAATTGAACATGCATGAATGCGTTCGGCGTTGTCGTCTACCTCTTCCTTCTTCTGTACACGGCGTTGCCGAGTCATTGCCGAATGGTCGATTAAGTTCGTCAAATGAAATCACAAGTTGCCAGTTGGCTAGCGAGAAATTTCCCCGAAAGCGCCAAAAATTCGAATTAAAGGATGTGAACTCATTGATTTTCTATCTTTTCTTTCTTTTCTTTGCTTTTAATTTCCGAAATGCAAAGTAACCAGACGAGCGCAAAACAAAACGTCAGAATTTTGTAAAGGACGAGTCCCAGCAACGAGGCCGTGCGGTTGCGGAAATCCCGTGCGGAGAAATAAGCTTTTCGGCATTGATTGGGTGGGGGTCGGCCCGAAGAAGCCGAGCCGATGATTTGATCTAGATCTTTTTTTTGGCAGCCAGCAGGAAAACCTAGGGGACATGATCCTATGATAATATTAATTCCGTCAATGTTTTGAACACTGGGCTCTAGTTGGACTCGACAAATTGTAGAATCTAAGGGGTATGATCGGCGCCCCCACATTTTTTTGCTTCGTTCAACGAATTTGACTCGTCCACCAACTGCAAGCTATCCGTCTTAAAAGTGACCCGTCCCATTATTAATTGAATGCACCACGGAGAATTACACGAAATTCCTCGCAACGTCTTCCGATGATACCTAGAAGCCGGTGCATAATGTATAAACGACAATCAAGCAGACTCACAAAAAATACGCGCGCACCCATTTCTTCTCCGAAAGGACAAATATGTCAAGGAGTGGAGAGTGTTCTTTTTTTCTTCTAACAAATTCATCTAGTGGTTATATACATACATGTCTACAATATATAAGCGCGACTCCCACGCAGTACGGTTGTCGGAAATGCAATTTCAATTAACTGGAGTTATCATTCTGCCAGCCATTCTCCACATGAATACGTCGGATAAAGTCGTACGAAGCATTCAGTGCCCGCGTTCTCAGCTTTTCGTCAATTGCGAAAGATGGAACTGAAAAATAAATGAAAGAGAAATCATGAGTAAGTAACCCGTCTCCGTAAAAGGTCTGCGAGCACTAAATGGCATATAGCCAGAGATGCATGGCATGTAGAAGGGAGAAGGAGAGAACGGCAGGGAAACAGCCAAAAGAAAACTTACGATCTAACCAGCCATGAAGCATTTTATCAAACACCATGCCTTCCACTTCATAACTACCCGATGTGTTATCCGCGCTGCTGGTACCCTGTTGAGCATTCAACGTCACGGCGTCCTTCTTCAGGCGATCTACAAAGGTCGTCACCTCGTGCAGAAGAATATCCGCGCCGGCAATAATAAACAGCATTTTCCGCGGAAGAGTGCGGATATCCGCGAGAATGGGATTTAGGAGCGGATCATCGGATCTTTGGGACCGTGCAGACTCGGCGTAGACATCGAAGAGAGGGGCTAGGAAGGCTAGAGGGTCTGTTTTTGGAAAGGCGGGCGGTCGTGGTTTTTCCCATGGAGGGATACGGAAGTCAACCTAATTTGAAGGAAGAGAAAAGAACATAGCGGAAGTATTTACGGTTAGCGCTCTAATATCAATACTGTCGGGCGCATCAAACGAAGGACGAGGAGAGGGGGCGGGGGGGTGATGTGTGCTACTCTGGGTCTGACAAAATCGACTCTCGAGTTCACAGTGAAGCAACAAGAGAGGAGTAAGTACGAACAGGGTTGTCGATCATCAGTGCACCTTTGGCAGGAGTGTCTGTATCCGAAAGACTCTGAGAAATACCCAAAGCTAGGTTAGAGCCCACGGAGCAGCCGCTAAGCGTCAACAGCTTCGGATTCGCTCCCCAAAGCCGTTCCGCGTTCGCCACTATATAAGCTGCAGCGTCCTGGGCATTCTGGTGGGCCGTTGGAAACGGGTGTCGGGGTGCTAGGCTGTACGAGATGGACGCGACAACAGCGCCAGTCTCGTCGACCATCCGCTTGCAAAAGGCATTGTCCAGCTCTGGGATACCACCTATAAACCCCCCGCCATGAACGTGGATATGGAGGGGCCGTAAGGATGGAGATGGGGTTTTGGGTGCAAAAATCAGCGCACGACTAGGACTGCTCGGACTTCGCGAGAGCGGGATCTGGACCACTGAATAGGACCGCGAGAATACCCAAGGTAGCCATTTGAAGGAGTAGGCGAGGGCGTTTATGGGAGCAAGAGTGAGCAGACGCCAGCGGTACTTGAAAGCGATGCCTGGACAAAATAGAGCATCGTAGATGGGCTGGATACACTGGCGAAGCGCCGCCATGGAAGAAGCTGCGAACTGTTTGTCTGACAGTGGTTGAGCAGCCTTACTTGGAGTCAGACAACGGACTTCAATGAGTTCAATGAGTGACTGAGCAGCAGTATGGAGATGAGATCAATTATCGAACGACATTGAGAATTGCATTGTCTCTCGTCTCTTCTACGCAGTCTGAAGTCTGCAATCTGGATGAGGCTGTATTTGCAGTAGCCGCGCAGACGCCATAGCACGTGGTCAACGTGGCAGCGCATAATCTTAAGTGAAGTCACCGCAACATCGCCTAACGTTATGGTCGTGATGAATGCGATCCCCCATCATCATGTTGAATATTGTTCTTCCTCTTTTCCCTCTTCTTCTTGCCGTGTGCAATGACGACTCACACAGACACAGCTTATTAATGCGCGCATTTGACCAATTCCGCCTGGATCCCTCGTGGTGACAAACGACGAACATTGTCCCGCATCAAATGTCGCCCTGACATCACCGCCCGCAATCGGTCTCTCGGAGCCTCAACGTGTCGGCGGTTGCCAACCCCCGATGTGCCGAGGCTCCAGCCAATGTGAGGCTCTGCTTGCACCCCCGGTTTCTGACTAAGCAGCACCAACCTCCAACTTCATCCCATCGCAGATACGATCGAGAGACGATTCGGAGCTGTGCACAACGCCACCAGAGACAGGATGTTTGCCTGTTCGCCGTTCTTATATTATGATTCACTAATAGCTAGTTCTTACGATCATGACTATGCAACCTGCACCGGTCGGGAACAACTGGCTTTTGTCCCGATGATGAGCAAGCTGGCGGGCCTGGCGGGCACTATACGCCGCTGTTTTTTAGGCGGCCCCGATGCAAGAGCTTAGATGGCTCCACACAGGCTAGATCGCGGGTTGAAGAATACTTCTTGGATCAAAATAAATACTTAAAGGGATGTATTTGCCTACTTTCTTGGAGAGGGGAAATCTAACTTTGAACCTGACTTTGATTTGGCTCTATACATTACTTTGATAGGCAATATTGATTGCGTTCCTTGTTCAGGAGCAAAAGCCTTCAATTGGTTTAATACTTCTTGCCCTTGGCTTCATCGTTTTTGAGCGACTCCTTTTTAATCCCAGAAAGTTACCCGGGCATTCTTCAAAGGTCACCACCTCGTGGGAAAACTCAGACCTCTCTGACCAGATCGGAAAGACGTCAAAGTCGCTCGAGCCTCAGGATGTCTCAACAGTCTGGTTTCCCACCCGGGTCCCCAGGGGGAAAGGTACGAATGGGCAGTCTTTTTTTATATCTCCAATAAATGACATCCCCGCGGAGAGAGGCTTTGAAATTGACAATTCCTTTGCACGACTTAGCCCATGGGCCCTCCCCCTGGCCCACCATACCCCCCGCCTAATGCTGGCATGGGAGGTCGACCGTCAAACTCTGTAGACGTCCCCATCACGGCAGTGTTCCTCGCGATATTTATCACTGGCGCTGTCTGCCACATGACGCTCTTCCGGAAAAACATGGCTCGAGGCCATAAATTCATACCATCAGCTGCAACCTTCGGCTTCTGCATGGCGAGAATCACAGCCTCCGTGCTCCGAATCGTATGGGCGAACCGTGTCACCAACGCGCAGATCGCAATCGCAGCACAGATTTTTGTTGCTGCGGGGGTTCTACTCCTCTTCATCCTCAACCTCCTGTACACCCAGCGCATCTTCCGCGCCACCCATCCGCGCATCGGCTGGTCGCGGCCATTCTCCTACGCCTTCAAGGCACTCTATGTCCTCATCGTCGTGACCCTCGTCATGGTTATCACAGCCACCGTCCAAACTTTCTACACCTTAGACAAAGACATCCGATTAATCGACCGCAATCTCCAATGGTGGGGCGTGTCCTATTTCACCTTCGTCTCCTTCCTCCCAATCCCCTTGCTCGCCTTTATCGTGCTAGCCCCACGTCACCAACCCACCGAGCAATTCGGCCAGGGGAGCCTCAGGGCAAAGATCCTCATCGCAGCGAGCGCTTCCGTGCTGCTGTGTCTCGGGGCGGGATTCCGGGCAGGGACGACCTTCATGCATCCGCGCATGGCCAACGATCCGGCGTGGTATCACCACAAGGCATGCTTTTATATCTTTAATTTCGGCATTGAGGCTACGGTGGTGTTTCTCTACTTCTTTTCACGCGTGGATCTGAGATTTCATGTTCCCAACGGCAGCTCGAAGGTGCGAACCTACACGATTGAAAGTACTAATGATAGAGATGAAAAAGATGTCGATTCGGAAGCGGGTGGAGCTCGTGAGCCTGCTTTGTGAAGGTATAATGCTGTTAACAGATGATACAATTCGTACGCTTCAGCTGCCTGTTCTTGTACAGTGTACCATTATTCTATTTCCTTGATTTTTTGTGTTTGTGTTTTTAAAAAGATACGGAGTACCCACTGGCGTTTTCTTATTATTTTGTTACTTGAATTTATTTATTTCTGCCTCACACTTGAAGATAATGGATGTTGTCATTTCGCATCTCTTATACATCTATTTTTATACCCCTTTTCTCCTTTGCGCACTTTATCCCCCACATAAATAGACGCCTCCCAACCAATGGATTCCATTTAATGCCCTAACACCCCAATCCGTCAACCTACTCTTCCTTTTGCAGCGTCCTCAACCCCCCATCCATCAAGAACTCCGTCCCCGTCGAAAAAGTCGCCTCGAACCCCAAAAACACCGCCGCCCTCGCAACCTCCTCCGCACTCGAAATCCTCCCCAGGGGCGTACTCTTCACCCCAATCTGCGCAAACATCTCCTTCTCCGCCTCCGAAATGCCAACCGTGCCCATCGTCGGCGTATCCACAAACCCAGGGCTAATCGCATTGACCCTGACCACCTCCTCGCCGCCCGCTCGCTTGGCCGCCGCCAACTCCGCCGCCAGCGTCTGCACGAAGGAATATATCGCCGCCTTGGAGGCGGAGTAGATGGCCATCTGCGGCGCGCCGTATGCGATGGACGTGCTGGTCGTGAACAGGATGCAGCCGCCCGGTTTCATGAGGGGCACGAAGCGCTGCGTCGCGAAGATGGGTCCGCGCGTGTTGGTGTTGAAGGTGCGGTCGAACACCTCCTCCGTGACGGCGGCGAAGGGGCCGAGGGAGGCGTAGCCGACGTTCAGGAAGAGGAAGTCGATGGCGCGCCCGGGGCCGAGGTGGGTTTCGATCGCGGCTTGGAGGTCTGTGAGCGCGGCGCCGCCGGGGGCAGCGGTGACGTCGAATTGGACGACGGCTGCGTTTGTGGCGCTGATGCTGACGAGGGCGGCTTTTGCTTCTGCGATGGGCTCGGGCCGGCGGCCGGTTAGGAGGACTTTAGCCCCGCGCGCGAGGAGGAGTTTTGCAGTCGCGAGGCCGATGCCATGGGTGCCGCCGATTATTACGGCGTTTTTGCCGGCGTAGGTTGACATGCTTGCTTTTGTATGTAGAATTTTACGTGGTGTTTGTGTTGGTGGGCCGTTTTAGGGGGCGCAGGGGGCAATTCAACAGGTATTAACTAAAATAAAAAAAACTCTTATGTCTTTTAGATAAAGGAGGAATGATACACTACCTATTCTTTTCATCCTCTCAGCCTGGTGGTAAGCCTAGTCTATTTATCCTCTTTTTTTTTTTGACTCTACGTATTCAAAAAAGGCCATGCTCGGGGGCGGCCGCAATGTTGCAGAGGAATGTTCTCTTGATTCATCAGCAAACCAGCAATTCAAACACCTCAAACATTCCAAACATGACAAGCCGTCAAGCCCCCGGTGGTTTGCGTAAGTTAGGGCATTAATTGCCCATCTAGGATACCGATGGATGATATACATATGTAGAGCATATACGCATGGCTTGGAGCCTTTTGCTGCGGAGGGAGCTCCACCATTTTGCCAAACAATCTCCCCCACAATTGCACTAGATAGCGGGTTTGCTCCAGATGCAAACAGTAACTTATCTTCGCCAAGGCGTCAGAAGTGTCAGAAGTGGGTTCTGTGCTCGAATCACGAAGCCAGATCTCGTGTAGTCCGATATGACAGCGCCAATCGCCTGCTATCCAAGACGAAGGGATTGGTAATCGATGACCCATTGCTCATTATTGTAAGCGCTCAAGCTGTCAAACACCTCAAAATTGCCCTGAGCTTGGCAATGCAGCTGCATGTTTGCATGTTTTCATGAATACGAGGTCTATTACAAATCAGGGAGCCGACGCTTCGGTTAAAATCCTGCCTATCAGCCAGCAACCATAATAAAAGCGCTGGCAAGTTAGAAATGTAGAGATGGCTGCTTTTGTTTTTTTCTTTTCTTGAAAGTTCAAAGTTGACAGTGATCTGAGGTATATTGCAAGCAGCTCCAAGTGCCATCATATATACATGGAAGGTTGGGCAAAGGAAGGAGCACGTAGTGATATTGTAGGCCCGGATCTATAATGATATTAATAGTACACGATATTAAGGACTGGACATAAAAAGAACTTTCTTAGGCCAATTGAGAATAACGGGCATCAAAATGTCCAAAAATATATAGAAGGAAAATAAATAAAACAAAATAGATCCGAAAGTCTGCCCCCCTTTCCTTCCTTCCTTTCTTGCCTATTCCTAGCTCTATGCATGCTCAACCTTCCACCCCCCTGACAAGGCATCAGTGAAGAGTCTAGCGGGGTCATACTTGGCGCGGATCTTCTTCAACTTGGAAAGGTTGTCGGCGGGGTAGGTTTCGAACACCGTCTGGAATTTGTCGGCATCGTTCATGTACCTGTATTCCGCCAGGTGGCCAGCCGCGGCTAGTTTCTCTTCCATCTTTGCAGCGGAGGACTTGCGGTATGCCTCGATTTGCTCGTCGTATTTTGCGTCCGGCCATGAGATTTCTTGGACGATCCCTGTTTTCGCGGAAGGTGAGAAGGGTGGATGGTTAGCTAGTCGCTAAAAGAGGAGCGGGAAAATAGAGTAAAATGGATGGAAAAGACGATGAAACGAGGGATCTGGAATATGCATATGATCGTTTGTACTTACAGAAATATGGGGCTTTGGATGCATCGATACCCTGTGGGTTACCTCCCCTCTTCTCCCCCTCCTCTACGAATCGCTTCGACATAGGTTGGAATGCGATACTGGTCGTGATATTCGGGATGTTTGAAAGCTCGGCTTTGGCGGTGCTAGAAAACACATCGTAAGCGATCTCGATCGCTTCGGGGTTAGCGAGCGTGGACACCACGTGGAAACTCCGCCTGAATCCGACTGGGACGAAAGCATCTTGCTCGGCAGCCAAGCCTGCCATCGTGGTTTGGCGGTACGTTTTGTTTGTTGCCGGTATGTCAATGAAATCTGACAGTGCCGCTTGTTTACAATCAGGACCGTCATAAAAGAGGAAGGATATATATAGGGTGACGTCGTATGAAGGAATTATGGTGATTGTCGGAATGATGGCAGCTTTGGCATCCTCTGAACGATCCTTCACAAAACGGGAAATGGCGCTCGTAAACTCTTCATGAGGAGCACCATCATGGATAAGAATGCCTCCGCAAACCTTGGGGGAGTTAAACGTTGCAAGATCGAACCGTGTGACAATTCCAAAGCTGTTTCCGCCACCTTTAAGCGCCCAGAAGAGATCGCTGTTCTCTTTGGCAGTGACAGTGACGATTTTGCCGCTAGCAAGGACAACCTATTCGAAATCATGGTAAGCAAAAAAAGAAAAAGACAAAGCGTGATACAAGAAAGGATTCTGCCCACTTCGTACGCAACGATATTGTTCGATGCAAAGCCATGCTGGTTGGAGTAAAAGGAAATACCCCCTCCGAGCAACAATCCAGGGACGCCAACAGATCCCACGCGGCCTCCCAGAGCAACCAGTCCATGGGGCTCAAGATATTCATAGACATTCCGCCATGTATTCCCCGGACCAACAGCCACAGAGGACTTGTCCTCGCTAAGCTGGAGTTGCTTCATGCGCGAGAAGGTGATCAAGACACCGCCATCCGTATTTGCGTAGCCAGGGATGGGCATGTGTCCGGCCCCCCTCACGGCGAACTTTGTGCCAGAAGCCGCAAGAATCTCGACTGCACCCGCGACCTCGTCCACATTGCGCGGGACAAACACGCAAATCGGGCTTGAGATGGACGTATCGCTGAAATAGTCTAAAATATATAACTCACATTAGTATGTACCTTCTGATGAACTTTGAGCACTGCCATTGCGGACTTAAGCCAAAAAGCAACATCACCACTCACGCTGATTCTCATTGTTATATGTTTCGCTTCCAGGACGGAACACTGTCCCTCGATACCGCTTGTTGATCTTCGAGCAGACATCCTTGGGGCGGCACACGGCTCCTGTAGAATCCCCTGCCAGACAGACGCTGGCGAAGGCAAGCACCAGGCCCAAGCGGGCTATAATTCCTGCCACCATTTTGCAGCAATGACTCCGGATAACTGAACCGGAATTTATTCCCAAAAAAGAAAATAGGCACCAGAAAAAATGGAAAAACTCAACGTGGAAACGTAGGAGAAACCCGAGTACATATACCCGGAGTTCGGAAATAGGGCGGCACATCCATGGACCATCTTGTAAGCCCCGGAAGCGAAGGATCCTCCGCCGTACTCCATACTGAGCTTCGAAATAGACATTTCCTGGCCGCTATCGCGAAAAAGCAATAACGGGGGGCCCTTTCTCACCCCACAACAGCAACCCGATTGAAGTAGTGCAGTTTAATGCGCCGTGCATCGCAGTGTGGCCCACGTTCGAAAGCCCAAGAAGGAGCCAGGATGGACCGGTAATTAATTCTCAACCCTTGCGAGCCATGATGAAGCTGAGAAGGCCAGCTTCACCAGGCGGGACAGACAGCCAGTCGGAATTATTGTTCATGATAGGGGTGAAAAAACAAACCGAAACGAACAGAAGCGAAAACAGTGCAAACCAATACACTGCACAGAAGTATCTACAGGGTATCATCAGGTGGTAATTCAGCCAGGAACTGATGGTTTTTCTGTTCCTAGAATCTTCCGCAGATCTTAACATGTCAGTCTTTGGATTTTGCAACTTTAGCCGTACTTCCCAGTAGTTCGTTACAGTACAAAGCTCGGTCAGACTTCCCCTGGGTGCCCCGTGGAACCCGCGGATAGTTGTCCAGTCCAAAGCTAGCTCAAACTACCCCCACCGGATTTAAGGCTGCGAGATTGCTCATCCTCTAGGATTCTCCCAGCGTCGAAGAATCCTTCCGGGGGCATGGCGCTGGTCGATTCAGGTGCCGGCTGCAGGGGATGAAAAACTGGGCTCTGTCTTCTTGCTTCCCAGTTCCCAGCCAGTATTTGGTGTTGGCCCCCCAGTGGTGGTGGGGGATGGCTTTTCCCATGTAGCGGACGGCAGCATCATTGAAATATTCCAAGGTGGTCGTGTCAGACGCTGGTGAATCGACCTCGGGAGGGCAGCCCGAACCGAAACCTTCCACACTGGCGTTCTATATAACTTCTCGCCGCCAATCGCAGGCGGAAGAAAGATCCGACACAGTTTGTATGTAAGCGTAAGGCTCCAGACCCTGTAGTTACGCAGAATAGTCCGTATCGGCAATGATGCCGGCGTACGCGATCTAGCCTTACGCGAGGGAGGGATTGGTTAACCAGTTGAAGAGAAAATAAAAAGAAAAAAAAGAAACTCGACTGAACCCGATGTGATTTGAACACATAACCTTCTGATCTGGAGTCAGACGCGCTACCGTTGCGCCACAGGTCCGCGCTTGTTGAGAGAAGAGTTTGCCTTTGCGTCTGAAGTTTCGGTTAGTTAAGTTAGCCTTGAAACTCTCGCTCCATCTGTAATTTCCCGGTTTCAAAAACCTGTCGGAGGATTTCGAGGGAGAAAGGGGGGAAATAGAAAGGAATCTCTCGTTCAATTTCCCTTACAGTGTAATCTGAAGCGCTTCCCTGGCCCCGTGCTGGGTTACCGTTCCATCGTTGGAGCCCTGTGGTGAGATTGCTGTGCATCGATCGCCAGCATATATTTTTGTCAGCCCAGACGGATCAAACCCATGCCGTGCGCCCTACGGAGTACATACACAGCAACCCTGTCAAGAAGGGAAGAGAAAAGCTCTATAAGCGTCACTAAACACGTCGGACACATTTATCATCTTCATCATCATCATCCCTGTTTATTTCCGAGCTGAGAATTTATACTCGCCGTCGCCACCCTCCCCCCCTTTCACGGCGCGAGGAGAGGAAAAGTGCAAGTTCTACTACGGATATAAACAGGCTATTTTTACTACACTACTCTGTATGTTCTCCCCCCGGTTCGCTTTCGTTTTTACATCTCAATACCATCTACTTCTCATTAGATTATTGTCTGCCTGGCATCTTCTTTTGATTCCATCCCATCCCACCCGGAGCCCAATCCCGGCCCTTCGGATGGGGATACACTCATTCATACAATGTCAAGACAGAAGAAGAAGAAGAAGACAAATAACAGCACGCGGACCAAAAAGAAACAGCCCAAATAACCGACAAAAGATGAAACTGGAAACTGAATTTTCTTCATGTTAATTTTTTTTCTTTCGTTTCTTTCGTCTCTTTCGTTTCTTTCCTTTTCTTTCTCTCTCTCTCTCTCTCTCTCTCTCTATAAAATGATGCACAAGACAACAAGCAGAAAGAAAACGAAAACAGAAACAGGAGAAAAGGAATTAAGTATAAAACGTTGAGGAATAGGCACGCGGTGCTTTGCATTGTTTGCTTTGTTGCATTGGATGAGAACATGATTTCTATCTAGAGGAAGTAGTCTGGCGTGCGGCGGGAGACCATGGGTTCTCCGGCGCGTGGGCAAGGGTCGAATTGAAGGCTGGAAAACGCAAAAGAAAGAAGGGAGATCCATGGTCAGCAATTTTGTTTGTGGGAGGTGTGGTACTATGGAGGAGGAAGAGGAAGAAAAGGAGGGAGAGGGTCCGCTTACAAAGTGTACTTGAGATGCTCGTCGATTTCCATGATGGCAGCTTGGTTGCCGCATCGATAACAGTAATTTGGAGCTGTTGGTCAGAAACATGGACGCACACGCGACAGAAACGAGGTTAGCGTTATATTCCTAAACAGGAAAAGCGAATTGCGAGAGAGCTGAGAGAGAGGGTTTCACCTGAGAATATAGTCACCACGTTCCGATCTTGCGACCAATTGTACCCCTCCATCACCAACTGATGAGCTCTTGCAACCAGGGTCAATCCATTGTTATGATTAAACGCCTCCGAAATATCCTGCCCAAAGGTATAGCCAGCGCCACGCGGCGAAATCCCCCATCCACATCTGTCATCCGGGTCACTCCAGAGCAAGTCACACATGGGGCCTTCATGGGGCACTTCCTGGATCCGATCCAGCGAGCGGATATTGTCCAGGGTGTCGATGGACGGACTCAAACCACCGTGGAGACAGAATATCTGGTTGTCGATCAGGGCCGTGAGGGGCAGATAGTCGAAGAGATCTGTGAAGTATTTCCAGACATTCGCGTTGCCGTATTTCCGCAGGCACTCGTCATAGAAGCCGTAGACTTGAGTAATCTGACGCGATTCGTGGTTGCCGCGGAGGATGGTGATGCGTTGTGGGTAACGGATCTTCAGAGCGACGAGGAGAGTCACCGTCTCGACGGAGTAGTAGCCACGGTCGACGTAGTCACCTTTGTAGTTGTTATAATGGGTTAAAATAATGACCATACAGAGGACAAAAGGGGAGCAGAGCGCCCTCCTTACCCATGAAAAGATAATTGGTATCGGGATTAGGGCCGCCGATACGGAACAGCTCCATGAGATCATGGAACTGGCCGTGTATATCTCCGCAAACTGTCACCGGGCATTTCTGCGAGAATAAAACCATGATTTAGCCTACGGGAACAAATACACACGTTACCAAGTTAGATGCAGGAAGGACGGCGGGATACATACCACTGGCTGAACATTCGACTCCTCCTGTAGTACCTCTCTCGCCTATATTGCAGGGGGAAAAACCCAGCATTATTAACTTTGAACCTGAACAAAGCGCATCTCAAAAAGCCGGGCACAGATTTATATTGCCATCGTGCTTTTGAAGGCCAATATCCCCATCCTCCTTTGAGCTCCCGCGGGGAGAATATAATAGAAAACTCACCCTATCGCACAATCTCTGTACATCTTGTTCGGCCAACTGCTTGCAGGTCATAAGGCTCTCAATCCAGCCATCCAGCGTGGGTATTGACTCTGGATCGCTTGTAGGAGAGAGGTGGTGAGGTTCGGGTGATCGTCCTGAATCGATCTCCATTTTATTGTCCATAGAAAGGAAAAGAGGGACTGGGGGGGAGGTGAGGTGGGAGGCGGCGAGGCTGTGGTGATGTCAGGTATCACCGAATGGATGGAGGGGTGTGTCGTTAGCAGCGAGAGGTGGGTGGGCGCGTGCGTGGGGGGAGGGGGGAGCAAGGGAGCAAGGAGCAGGAACTGAAGTAATGGGTATCAACAAATCATGAAAGAGAGAGAGGGTCTAGTCGTAGCAATGCTTTATTGCAGCGCGGGAGAAGCGAGGAGAGCGGGAGCTGCTGAGACAGGCGTTGATAATTGCGTTTCTGTCACTCTCTTGGGCGCTTCTTCTTTTGTTGTGGTGGAGATTCAGAAAGGTGGTTAGTCAGCCGCACCAGCCACACGAGACAGGCAACTGCGCCACATATACCATGCAGCGTAGGGATATGATATTGCTATTTATTATTCCAGATCGCTGTTTTGATATTTACAAGCCCCAAAACCCTGGGTATTTATTTCATTTATCAAGTCATTATTATTTCATTATGTACAGTACATACATATAGTGGGATATACAAATTCATGTGTTAAAACAGATATTGGCGTAAGCGTGATTTCACATATCATATCATAATTTAGTAGGAACGTAGCGAGCTGGTTTGGTATGCGGCATCACACCCCCTTTAAATAATGTCACCACCAAAGCCGCCTCCGAATGCTCCGCCGCCAAACCCACCTCCAAATCCACCACGACCGCCCGGGAACCCAGGGCCACCCCGACCTCGTCCCATCGGTGGCCCATCCCCCGGACCAATCGGATCGTACCTGGCCCCAGGAGGAACTTGCGGGTTATACTCATCACCATCACCTCTACCGCCTCCTTGCTGAAATATGGGGTCATCAAATGTCGGATGCATGCCTCCCCCACCCCGCGGCCCAAAGTGAGGTACCAGTGGATCGTGAGGCCCCAGACCAGGAGGATATAGATCGCGCTCTCCAAGGTTTGGTCTCCTTGGTCCGTGACCTGCTCCCTCCGGGTGGAACCCGCGCGGAGGGACATTTATCTCATATTCATCTTCAAACCCAGGCGGGGGGAAATCACCTGCAGGAACCGGCGGCCCTCGTGGGGGTGCAGCAAGTGGATCATTAAAGGGATACGGGCGGGCTGGTTCCGGATTGCGATCGTCCCGGAGAGGGTCTCTTATCGGTTGGCGTGGGTGTCGTACTGGCTGCTCAAATCCACGTTCACGTTCACGTTGTTCTCGATTAGAGGACTCATCTTCATACCCCTCCTTTTGTAGACCCGGCGCAAGCTTCTGGATTACATTGATTTTGAACAGGGCGATGAGATCGCTGAGCCGCGACGACGAAATGAACACTTGCCCGAGTGACTGAGCAAGTTCATCCGTAGATTTTGACAAGGGGAGGGACGATTCGGAGACGTAGTCTTTGACAGGGACGTCAAAAGATGTTGTCTTGTCATGGCCCAGCGCCAGCGCGTAGATGACCGCGTTGCCACCGAGTCGACTGATTTTGAGTAAGAACTGCATAGATGATTGTGGATGGGCATATTTGAAGGAATAGGTGGAGCTCGCGTTCCACTCCTTTGGTAGGAGCGGCGACGAGGGTCCACGTTCCTGAGATTCTATCGAGCGGGGAGCATCAGTTAGATTGGGACGGCTACATAGATCGACTTGTGGAAAATCAACGGGAAGGGAAGTCTCAAACCTATTCTGTGATCTTCCTCTAGGCCAATCAGCCTAAAGTCAACAGCAATCATACAGGCATGCCCGATCAGCGCTATGGCTTCCCAGGCATTTTTCAGTAGCACCTCGACATCACCATCATTGCCTAAACTCGCCGCAGCGCGATCGAGAATGTTGCGCGATGACAGAGCCCGTTCAGTCCTGCCGGTAGGATTTGAGGTATCCATAACTAATAACAGAAATAACACCGCAACGGAAGATGAAAGCGGACCTCAAAGGATGGAATGATATACAGATCGGGGTAGCTCGTTACCGTTTCTAATTTGTTGCTTGGTTGTTCAGGCGCCCATCACATGACGTAATTGCCGCGGCTACCTAGGCAATTGTGGGCTAGAGCCAAATAGGGTTTAGCTTCGTTTTACAAGCTCCATCGCTATTTTATTTACCATGAGGCCCTCTTTCATCAAAGACTGTAATAATGAGTAGAGGAGCGAGACTTTTTACAGCTTTCAGGGAATCTCTAGAACTGAGGGGATTTCTAGAGTGGAGACCGCCTAGAGGTCTGCATAGCCAGCAGAGCCTTGTATAGCTATACAGCAGAATGTCTAGAATGCTACTTTGCAAAACCGAAGATAGCAACCTCTAGTGTTGACAGTTGTACACTAAATCATATATGGTGCCTAGGTAATGTACTGCCTTCCCTATGGAGCCCTGGAGGTATCTAGATCTACTATAATTAGTATGAGATCAATTTCAATCGACTTGCGTATGTCCATACGTCGAAGATTATGGAGGAATTAAGACCGTATACTGAAAATGCGCAAAAACGCTTTTTCGACTCAAATATCATGAGAGGCTGCCGTACTATCTCTTTCTAGCATGTCGAGCGAATCAGCTCCCTTTTCGGGTTGCTGTTGGGAGATATAAGATATTAGCTCAAGAGGGCTGAAATTATATTTCATCCATGTCCAACCTTGGGATTAGGTTGGCGCAATGTCAACCTCTATTTCCAAAGCAGGAATAAACTTCAAAATAGTGTCTAGCAAGGCAACCTTAGAAGGATTCCATAGTCCAGGATCTTCGGATTCACTGACCGTTCTTGTGTACTTCTGGTACACTTCAACTGTAACGTGAGAGTTAATATATCCATTCATGTTTAGAATTCAGTGTTCTCGAAGGATGCTGCCAGGTGTAATAAAGTTTGGGGCATTGTATGTACTGTACAATGTACATGTGCGCATACATCCATGATGTTCACCTTTGCAAATCCGAGGTATAGATTTCCCTGTTAGTCTGTCCCACCAGGATCTACCTGTTTGTCTTGGGAGGTAGCCTGCCTGTCCCGGAGTTTGGGGATCCGTAGTGGATTCAACCAGCATGCCTCTTGGGGTATATACTTCAAGAGGTGTCTATACTTCCAGCCCCGTTGCACAGCATGATAGCGCCGTTGAGGTTCCAAGGGGCTGGGTACTGTGCTTGGGAAAATCCATCCTCATTCGCTGGGGCTGATCAGCCCTAAAAAGCTTAACTTGTTAGCGTAGATGTCACGCAAACTTGGACTCCAATTTTCTCGCGCTGGGTATAGTTAACACAACCGAACTATAATTATAATTGCTGAAGAAGACATCCCGATCCGCCTGCGCTATCCGCTTCCGTCTACACCAAGACTGGGTGTGAATTAGCGAGCCAGCCATGGGCCGTTCTTACTCTTCCTCGCCGCCGCACCCTGGCAAGAACTGGTTCTTACAGTGCAATGTACATTCCTGGTGTTGAGCAAGGGCTTGAACTTATTCTTCAAAGGCCACCCAAGCTCAACGGTCAAACGGTTCACTGATATTTCCCCGCCTTCGTATATACACGGCAAAGCTTGTTAGCAGTGATCCCCTACATTGTCGTGCAAACCTTCGAAACTGGGCAGTGCCCCCGGAAACCTGAGGCAATAGGCGTTCCATTACGGTCGGTATCCACACACTGATCAGCCTTAAAAAGAGTATAGTCCCAGCAGGGACATATACTGGCCTCTTGGTTAACCCTTCTGAGTAAATGTTGAATATCTTGAGCCGTTGGGTTTGTTGATGTGGAACAATATGTGTACGGATACCTTAACGGTTTTCAAAAATATATGTATTTTCTGTCCAAGCGGTTACCTTATATAGATACATAGCTCTTATCCTTAGCAACTCATAAACACAGTAGTAGTACTTCACCTCTCCAACACAACCCCCGACTAGTAGAATTTTCACAATTAAATGTAGATAATATAAGGTCTGGACATGTGGGCGCGAAGGAAGCCAAGTAATTTGCCCGTTGAAACTCGCCGTTTTGACCGATTACTTTAATTCTCATAAGGTTTATGTCCCAGCGTCGGAAACAAAACCCGGGGTCGATTTTGACGTCATCCGGGAAGGGACCGGTAAATAACGGTACTGTACATACGTTGTATACGGACTAGTACGAAACTAATCGCTCTCATTAGTCGCAAGAGTGCGGGCCGTTAAGGTCTTGGCATGCGCTAAAAGTTTATATCTAGACAACATCTTTGCAGTACATACTTCTAGTATATTTCACGCCGGAATATTCTGGTGAAAATGACGACATTTTTACTGATGTGTTTCGTGTTTGTAGATATAGGATACTAAAACTATCAAACATTTCGGTATTGTTGTTGCTGTTGCTGTTGCTGATGTAGATATCACCCATCGCTCCTGCCCTATGCCTGTAGACTACCTCCACTATGTGTTTGTTGACATTTGTACTGCCTGTAGATACTGTAGGTAGGGGCCATACTCCGCACAATGCCAGTGTAAAAATGTGAACGGGGGAGGTACATGCAGTGTAAGATGCCAAGTAACACCCCCAGATTTGCAGTAAATGTGAGGACATCGCCGTACAGTAGAAGAATGGCGACAAGTGTGCCGTACATCGCCAGCTCCCAACCAAGGCCTCATTCTAAAGGATGTTGTTCCACCACCGATCTTTTCTGTTTCCAACAGTCGAGTCCACGGTAAGGATCGAATCCAGTATCTGGCGCTGCGAGCTACACAAGGAACATCCCATTTCATCCGATACCTTGGGTGAAGGGCTGTTAGCAGGGTACGGCACGGAAAAGGTTATCTTCAGAAGGTATAGCCGCCTTCTTAGAAGAGGCAGTCCAGGATCGCTCCGGATGATAAGCTCTCGCAGTAGTACCGTAGCTTGCTGGCTGCGGTGGCGCCTCCAGTTTCGCCGGTTAATATATATCCCTCGTGTTTCGCTCTTCTACCCTCTCCCCTTCTTCCTCCTCGCCTCTTCCCATACCATCACAACCCCTTCGTTCGCATGAAAAAGCCCATATATCTTGATTCTTATCTCGTCGCTTTGATCCCAGATGCACATAGTTCTTTGAATCCAAAAGAGCAAGACATTTCAACACCATCTATGATCATTTAGATCCAAACTGCCTATATAAAACTTCAGATTAGCATCATTAGCTACTCTATCATATCGCCAGTTTAAATCATTGTTCGAATCTACTCACTATTGTGTACCAACACACTATTGTCGCTCTACCAGCCTCAAGAGACACTCTGAGGTCGAGCGCTTAGTTCGTCAACCCCCCTATCAGTCAATATCCACAGGGGATTTGTCACCACAAATCCAAAAAGCAACAAAAACAACCACAAAACAACAACTTCGACACGTTATTGCAGCTTCCTGGAAAGCAGTTCTCCACAAGACACTCCTAAACCGAGAACTGTGATCGTCAACCCCCTATCATCCAATATCAACAAGGGGCTTCACCACTCACCACCGATCCAATAGGAAAGAAAGCAAACCACAGAACAACCACTTCAAGGCAACATTTCAGCTTCCTAGATAGCTGTTATCCGTCTGTCGCCTTAACTCACTTCAGTCTTCACAAGAATCTCTGAAACAGAGAACTTTGACTTTCGATCCCCTATCATCCAATATCAGCAACAGGTTTCTCCAGCAATCCAAAGGAGAGAAGGAAGCCACTGCAACAACCATTTCACCACATCATTTCAGCTCACTTGATAGCTGATATCCCCTCTTATCTCAACTTGATCTTTTCAAGAACTCTGAAAGAGAGTACTTTGTTCACCGACCCCCTATCCACCATATCAGTAAGGGGCTTGTCCGCCTATCCAAAAGGAAAGAACGGAAACCACAAAACGACAACTTCGGCGCGGTATTCAAGCGGATTCGATAGCTGCTATTCCCGTCCCGTCTTAAACAGTACTTGCTATAAAGAACCCTTATACTGTCCATAGACGAAAAAATGGACGGCGCCACGATGCTCCAAAATACGCAATTTGCCCTGCCAAACCAAACTCAGGTGAGGGATGAAGTGCGTGGCAATATGTCCACTGCACCACACCTTTTTCCAGGAGAACAGCAGCTCAATTATCGAACTCCTGCCCCTCCCAACGGCCACTATCAGTTCCCGCCACCCCATGTTGAGGGAAACGGTTGGCCCGTCCATCAGGACACCAACCCACCCCAGCACACCTTTGCCAACCAAACTGACAACATGGCTCGTACCGAATGCCATAATGGTAATATCATGATGCCCCCGTTGCCACATCCCGCAGGATCACACCATGCACACATGCATATGCAGCCGCATCACCACTTTCGGAATAACAATGCCAATGTGCAGCCATTCCAGCCCGTGAATCCGGGACTCGGGGTCCAGCAACCAGTTCCTAACGGCAATGGGCATGTGTCAAATATGAATAACGGCAACAGCGTCGGCAACGGCAGCGGTTTCAACAGACATATGTCCGGCAATCATCCCAATGAGGCTATCAATGCGCCCAGGCAAAATGATCAGAACAACCAGATGACGGCACACCAGAATGGAGTAGCTCACTCCCCACCTGGGGTGAACCACGGAGTTCCGGCCCAAATGCAGGGAACGCATCACAGTGAATTCTTCCGTGTATCCAACCATACTGGGCAGAATAACAATATGGTTGCACACCAGAATGGAGTGGCTCAACCTCATGAAGTGGACCCTGGAGTTTCTCCCCAAAGCCAGGGATCGCACCAGAGAACTCCCTCCCATGGATCCAACCACTCTGGACAGAACAACAATGCGGCTGCGCACCACCAGATGAACCCCAGTGCGCCTCCTTACATTCCGGGAGCTCATCATAATGAGCCGTTCCACGAACCCAACCATTCGGGACAGGGCAACATAGCTGCACCCCAGAACCGAGCGACCCAACCTTTCACTGAAATGAATCCTGCACATCCTCCACCGTATTCGTCTCAGCCTAATCCATCTGTTCCGTATAATGCTGTGCGGGACGGGTTAAATATCCCGCCATATTCGGAATTTAACGGAGCCCGCCAAACCAATGTAGGGCATCCTAATCCCAACTCTGGCGCAGAAAATATCGGCATCGAAAACCATCATCCAGGAAGTTGGGATCCGCATCGACACATGGACCAAAATCCTCCGGCACCTGCTCATGGCTCTGGTTTGCCCCAATCTCAAGCTCAACCAATATATCCTGGCGGAATGGTGATGGCACCGCATCTAGAGAGAAATGACATGCGCCAAAACAACCCTCATCCTAACCAGGGAGTCCCGCAGGCAAGTTTGGGAGGTAACCAAACAGGGACAGTTACTACCCATTCAAATGGTCCACCGCAACCCCATCAACACGACGCACCAGTGCCTGGTCCGACTTTTGGTAATCTGAGTACTCCTGGAAATCAGCCAGATGTTCATGCATTGCCGCATAACTCCCATTCCCAAACCTCTGTCATTCAAACGCCTGACAGAGTTTCTGATCGCGGAACCGTTCCTCATCTGAATCCATCTACGACGCCGCCATCCTCGACTGAAATGGGTGTTGGCGTCCAAGCCCCAAACGCAATGGGTCAAAGCACCCCGCCAAATGCCAATCCTCCGTTTCCACAGAATGTCCAGGTCCATCACCCATTTAACGGTGGTACCCAGCCTGCCAATGATCAAAACGTTGAAAATATGGGAAATCCAGCTCTCTTCAACTCAGGTAGTCAGGGGTTCCAAAATGGCATGGCCGGACATCCAGTACCTGCGCCCCAGCCAATTAACTTGAGTGGTGACCGGAATATGAATCAGAACAATCATGGTTCCCAGAACAACATGGTCCATCACCAAGTACCCGTGCCTCAGCCAAGTGACCTGAATGCCGCCCACCAAATGAATCAGAACAATCATGGTTCCCAGAATGGCATGGCTCAGCATCCAGTACCTGCACCCCAGCCAGTTAACTTGAATATGGGTCAGAATATGAATGAGAACAATCATGCTTTCCAGAATGGCGTGGCTCAGCATCCAGTACCGGCACCCCATCCCATTAACTCGAATGCTGGCCAGCATATGAATCAGCACAATCATGGTTTCCAGGATCGCATGTCCCAACATCCAGTGCCTGCGCCCCAGCCAGTTGACTTGAATATGGGTCAGAATATGAATGAGAGCAATCATGCCTCCCAGAATGGCATGGCTCAGCATCCAGTACCCGCACCCCATCCCGTTAACTTGAATGCTGGCCAGCATATGAACGAGAACAATCACGGTTTCCAGGGGACCGTGGCCCATGACCCTGCGCCTCGCGTTCAACCAAATGGCAATTCACATGCTGCGCTGCCTGCGCATGCCGGGGACCCATACACTGGACAGTGTGCGAATATCGAGGTGGGGAGCAACGGCGCTACCTCTCAAATGGATGGGAGACAAGTTACGGCACAGTATCCGGCTTTATGTCCAGTGCCAACCGTGACCCAGAGTAATCAACAAGTCAATGTAAACGGACCCGGGCTGCATCCCTTTCAATATCACAATTTGAGGCCCCCGCCACCTTGGAACGTGCAAAACTTGGGTGGTGTGAGTGCGCATCCTCGTCCTTCCTACGATATTCCTAATATCAACGGTATTCCTATTGATCCTGCGGCACTCCTGAAGAGACGTCCCGGTAAGCCGAAAAACGGCGTGAGGAAAAGCGAGCAACGAGGGAGGCCACAAGGAAGGAAGAGAAGTACTGGCACAACTTCCAACGAGCCATCAGCGCGCTCGCAGTCGAATGGAAATGGCGGGCTGGCACCTATTCCACCTGGCGTAGCTCCACCGATCCCGGGGTACGGCAGCGAGAGTGGCGGTGCGCCGCCAGTTCAACCTGTCTCACGGCCGAATGGACGCCCGACAATACCCACATCCGCTGAAACGCGCGCAGGCGTACACCCAGTACGCCTAGTGCCACTGGAGAATGGTGATTCAGTTCCACACGCGAACGGCAACCGACAGAACAAAGAAACTATAAATCTGGAAGCGCTAGAGGGAGGAGATGGTGATGTGCCTCCAGGCAAAGTTGATTTTGGAGAGATTCCAGAACTTACATCGGGTTCAACGAGGATTGGCGTCCCGCCTGGCGTATCCGCACCATCAGCCAAAGGCACGGAGACGGTTCCTAATATGAATGACAACCCAGGGAATGCACTATTTGACCTTCTTGAATACATGCCACAGCTCGAGCTTTTTGAGCTAGATTTCGAATCGTTCAGCAGTGAGATGTCTCGTGAAGAGTGGAACGGCGGCCTACCCGGAGACCTTGGGCAGATTCCACTTTCGACGGGTTCCGACCCAGCCCAACCTAACGCGGGTCAGTTAGGAACAGAGGACTTTGATGCATCGATGCAGATGATGGGGGAGCTTGGCCATGAAGACGCTCCTGCAGCCCCTGGTCAGATTCCGTCATCAACAGGGTCCAACTCAGTCCAACCCAATGGAGGTCAGCCCAGTACTCTCGAAGCCCCTGCGCAGATTCCCTCATCAACAGGGTCCAACTC